>JAYKQN010000018.1:5807500-6257500 GCA_036785175.1 Eupleurogrammus muticus
TCTTTGCAACCACTGACTGACAAACACGGGCATCGTTACATCAGACACCCTGAGCAGGAAAAAGCAGTAGGGGAAGGAGCAAGAGAAGCCATTGCAGGTAAGTTAGCTGAGCAATCCAAGCTAGCCGAGCAAGCTAGGTTAGCAGAGCCAAACAACTAGCGACCGGGAAATTAGCGAGGGAAACGCTAAAGTAAGAGACAGTATAAGGGTGCTTGAATGACACTAGAGTACATTAAAGGGGTTAACTTTGGAGATGCCAAATGAGTTATTTGAAATGATAAAGGAGAAAAAGTAAGCAGCGACCCAGAGACACTGCCACAAACAACACAAGCTTTGAGTAACAGAGAGTGACGCAATACGCTCGCCATATGTAGGCAGAAGAGAAGGACATTAGCCTATGACAGAATATAGTGTCATCAGAGCCACCTATGATGTCCTTCCATCACCAACCAATCTGTGGCAAAGATCCTACATGCATCCTGTGTACCAAGCCAGCCTCCCTAAGACACATACTCACATGGGGCAAAACCAGCCTCACCCAAGGGCGGTACACTTGGCACCACAACCAAGTGTTGAAGACCCTGGCTTCCACACTGGAGGGAAAGCAAAGTAACATCAACGCCTTGTCACTGCCAACAACTAATACCTCTTGGGGAATGGCCTTTGTCCTCAAAGGGGCCACACCCGCCAGGAAGGTCACTACACTATCAGAGAAAAGCCAGCTGTGCCTATCACGCGACTGGATTATGCTGGCAGACGTCGGCAAACAGCTGGTGTTCCCCACAGTGATTGCCACTACCACCCTGAGGCCTGACCTGGTGCTCTGGTCCCCTTCCTTAAAGAATGTTTACATCATTAAGCTCACTGTACCTTGGGAGATTGAGCTCATTGAGCTCACTGTACCACTCATATGCCTCCATAAAGGAGGCATACAAGCGGAAAAACCTGCGCTATTCCGAAATGGCTGCTGAAGCGCAACATCATGGCTGGGATGCTGAAGTCCACGGGTGTGTAGGAACATCCTACACAAAACTTCTAAGGGACTTGGGGGTCAGGGGACAGAGCCAGTACGCAGCTGTTGAAGCTGCATCAGAAGCAGCGGAAATAAGCAGCCAGTGGCTATGGCTGAAGAGGAATGACCCCAACTGGGCTCCCAAGTAAGATGACAAGAGGAAGTGCCTTGACTCAGGGAACCGGACACCCCTGCTATGCATAATCGCCCCTGAGAGTTTTGCCAATGACCAACAAGGCAAATGCTGTGGCTAACTGGGCTTGGGACGCAAGCTCAGGTCTGATCACCCTGCAGCTGGCCGCCATTGGAGAGGATGTATAGTGTTAATGGCCGAAACACCCCATGACCCACTGGAACACTACTGATGATGCATACTCATATATTCATTCAAAATTTGACCCCTACCACTCACCGTAAGTCCACCATTGCATGTGCCCACACAAGAATAATAACATCACATTCTGTGTTTCTGGAAACTGATTTTCTGGATCCGATCAGTGACCGCTGAGAAAGTTCAGCCGGCAACAGGGGAAAGACCTTGTGACGACTTAGAGAGACAGCTGGCAGGAGGGAATAAACCCCAAAGGGACAGTCGTTAGCTACCTGCGATTGTAGTCTCCCATGCATTGCAGCATGTAGTATACACCCCCCTAAGCTACAAAGAAGCAAAGAAAGAAACCACCCCCAGAGTCTGCGAGAGCTGGGGCAGAAGAAGAAGACTCACTGGCTGATATAATGGTAATAACCAGACTGGAAACGACTACGAGTGTAGAGAGCACAGTGCAAGATAACACCACAGCAACTGGTGAAAGCCTTGCCACAGCGTCGGGCCACAAACTGTAGATCTGTGGCTGTGAATGGAGGAAAGTAACATCTTTTCGGGTGTAAGGATTTACCAGGGCCTGAAAAAGTGCTTAAGTAGAGGGGGACAGAGGCCTTGTATTGACCACTTCTTCTCGGCAACGGTGAATATCGATCTGACCCTGTCCCTTGAACAGCTTAGAGGCACTGTGGAGAAGAAGCTGGAGAAATTGGGTAGCACTATATACCAGTATGGAGCAGAACATTTTGGAGTACTACCATCTAAAGGCATTAAACACGCTCCCACTCCAGCAGTCTTCAGATGGCAACAAGCGATCAAGCACCTTGTTCAAGATCAAGGTGCTTGATCGAGACAACTCAGGAAAATTTGGAAAAAAAAGCCTCAGAGGTGGAAAAGGAAGGCCTAAGCACCCTCCAAGCTGACATTAAAACTCTTCTGGCATCCCTCCGCAGAGTAGAGAACTTACGGAAATGAAGGAGGAAGAAAGAACAGACAAGAAAAAGGTTCTACAAACATCCTTTTAAGTTTCTAAAGACACTCTTTACCAAGGAGAAAGGCGGAGTACTGAAAACATCGAAGAAAGATCTGGAGCACCTAAGGGCAACCCACTTAGATCCAAGGCACCATGAACACCCAGCCATTCCTCCGCACATTCCACCAATTGACCCGCCAGAACATCAGTGTGAGACTGGTCCTCCGACATGGAAAGAGGTGGAGAAGCTTGTCCATCGGGCAGATCAGCATCCGCTCCTGGGCCAAATGTAGTCCCATACAAGGTGTATAAAAACGCACCAGATGTATGTCGGTTTCTCTGGAGCCTCATGAGGATCGTGTGGCAGAAGAAGTCCATTCCCAAAGCATGGCGTAGGGCAGGGGGGGGATTCTCATACCAAAGGAGAAAAACACAGCGGACATCAGTCATTTCCGCCCCATTGCCTTGCTTAATGTGTAGGGCAAGATCTTCTTTGGTGTAATCGTACAAAGGATGGCCGAGTACCTACACAGAAACAGGTTCGTGGATACATCTGTCTAGAAGGCAGGAATATCTGGCTTCTCGGGGTGCTTGGAACACATTAACATGATCTGGTACCAGATTCAAAGAGTAAAACTGTAGAAAAGGGACATCCATGCGATCCTCTTGGATCTTGCGAATGCCTTTGGGTCTGTCCCCCAAAAACTCCTCTGGACTGCCTCAAGTTTTTCAATATCCCGGACACCATCACCACCCTGGTCAAGAACTACTTTCAGGACTTGGAGTTCTGCTTCTCTACACCTGAATTTACCACCTCCTGGCAGCACCTGGGGTAAGCATCATGGCCGGATGTACCATATCTCCCCTGGCCTTCACCCTGGCAATGGAGGTTATTATCCAAGCCTCAAAATGAGTCGTGGGAGGACAAAGGTTCGGCTCCCGCCTACATGGACAACATTACCATTACCACCCTTACTACCACTGTCCCATGCACCAAGAAGTTACTCAAAAAGCTCCAGGAAAACATCAGTTAGGCCCGCACAAAAATTAAACCATCCAAGTCACGCAGCATCTCAGTGGATAAGGGAGTGCTGGCTGACCTGCAGTTCTTCATCGGGGACGACCCAATTCCCACTCTGTTAGAACAACCAGTTGAAAGCCTAGGAAGGTGCTATGACGCAAGCCTGAAAGATAAAGACCAGGTCAAACAACTCTTCAAAGACATCAATTCAGGCCTACTGGCTATTGATAATGCCCAGCTACCGGGCAACCTTAACTTCTGGTGCTTCCAGTTTGGCCTACTTCCCCAGGTGTTGTGGCCCCTGGCTATCTATGAGGTCCCAGTCTCAACGGTAGAGAAGCTGGTTAGAAAAGTCATGGTCTACATCAAGAAGTGGCTTGGACTTCCGCTCTTTCTTACATCCTTAGGGTTCTATGGAGACAGTGCCCTCAAGTTGCTCCTTGGCAGTCTCACGGAGGAGTTCAAGTGTGCCAAAATGTGACTGCACATGTCCCTGAATGAATCCAAGGATCCAGCAATTAGGGAAAATGCACCAGCTTTGGTTACAGGTCGAAAGTGGATACCAGCAAGAGCAGAGAAGGAGGCAACAGCAGCTCTCAGACATGCTGACATTGTGGGAAATGTCCAGCAAGTAAGGGGAGGTCTGGAGCTAACAGCCAGCTGCCCAGTCTGGAGAAGTGCCCCTGCACCGGCACAAAGGAAGATGGTGGTGGAGGAAGTATGGCGGCAGGAGGAGGCAGCAAGATGGGTCAAGGTAGTCGCCCTTGGAAAACAAAGTCGGTGGACACTGTGAGGAAGTGTTGAAAGGAGGAAGTAGGTAGAGACTATGGCTATGGATGCGAGGAGCCTGGGATTTGCCATTAGAGCCACCTATTATTTCCTTCCATCACCAACTAATCTCCACCAATGGTGCGGCAAAGATCCTGCATGCATCCTGTCTACCAAGCCAGCCTCTATAAGACACATACTCACAGGGTGCAAAACCAGCCTCATCCAAGAGCAGTACACTTGGCGCCACAACCAAGTGTTGAAGACCCTGGCTTCCACACTGGAGGGAAAGTGAAGTAACATCAACGCCCTGCCACTGCCAACAGCTAATACCTCTTGGGGATTGGCCTTTGTCCTCGAAGGGGCCACACCCGCCAGGAAGGTCACGACACCATCAGAGAAAAGCCAGCTGTGCCTATCACGCGACTGGATTATGCTGGCAGACGTCGGCAAACAGCTGGTGTTCCCCACAGAGATTGCCACTACCACCCTGAGGCCTGACCTGGTGCTCTGGTCCCCTTTCTTAAAGAATGTTTACATCATTAAGCTCACTGTACCTTGGGAGAACTCCATAGAGGAGGCATAGCGGAAAAACCTGCAGTTTATTGTACTTGCTGCTGAAGCGCAACATCATGGCTGGAATGCTGAAGTCTGCCCCGTGGAGGTTGGGTGCAGAGGATTTGTGGGAACATCCTGCACAAAACTTCTTGGGAGAGCCAGAGCCAGCGCGCAGCCGTTGAGCCGCATCAGAAGCAGCGGAAAGAAGCAGCCAGTGGCTATGGTTGAAGAGGAATGACCCCAACTGGGCTCCCAAGGAAGTGCCTTGACTCAGGGAACCGGACACCCCTGCTATGCACAATCCCCCTCTGAGAGTTCTGCCATTAAAAAACAACAAGGCAACTGCTGTGGCTGATTGGGCTTGGGATGCAAGCTCACGTCTGATCACCCTGCAGCTGGCCACCACTGGAGAGAGGGTGTATTGTGTTAAAAAAAAACATGACCCACTGGAACACTACTGATGATGCATAGCCATAAATTCATTCCAATTTTTACCCCAACCACTCACCTTAGGTCCACCATTGCATGTGCCCACACAAGAATAATACCATCACATTCTGTGTTTCTGGAAACTCCCATACAGCATCCTGTTGTGCAACGTATGCTAAACAGTTGAATGCTGCACAGTGACACTCTCTGCAGCATGATTATGTTGTAATATGTTGTAATGTTGTTGTAGGTGTCTGGAGCTGGTCTGTGGGATAAGTTAAACTGTACTGTGTACACAGTGGAAATGGCAGTAAAAGCAGGCATGCATGGATATTTAAAAACACTGTGTACTTTGGGATGAAGCGGATCTCAAACTGTGATCTCCTAGGTCGAAGAGCTGGTTACATTTGTAACCTATGGCTCCCTTGTTTAGGTCAGTCAGTGCTCCCCCTTAACACTCCTTTAACAAATTAATTGATTAATTAAAAATCATTATTTTGTCTTAGTCCAGGTGTTGGATGATTGCCTGAACAAGGTTAATTATTTAATGTAATTCTTAGCTATTTGTATGCCTAATGTTCTGTACTGGAATAAACAGGACAATCATGTCTAGACTCCACCAATAATATAAACCTGTGGTGCTGGTGATGGAGCTGGTGGACGGACAGAGTTTTGCTGAGCTTCTCAGAGCCAGAGCAACTTCTCAGATTATTACATAGATGGCAGCAGTTCACCATCTTCAATTGAAAGCACTTGAGCGACGCTGTCAGGGACAAGGGTAGATTTGTGTGCCAAGATTATCAACATATCTAAATGACTAATGATGGCAGCTGAAAAAAGGGATCATCAGCTGTGATTAACATTAAAAAGTCTAAGACTGAGGTTGAAAAAACTGCCCAGTCTTAATAGTTTAACAGAATTCACCCTGTCAATGCAATAAATGACATGCATGACTCATGATCGGTTAGTTTATGCATCAGTCTTTATACAATATTGTAATACAAACTCTTTTCTGTAAATGGCATTATTTATGTCAAATTTAACAAGACAAGCACAATCAGGAGAAGACACCAGATGATTAGTGTAAAAATTGTAATTAATAGCTATGAACATGAAATCTCTATTTTTCAAATATTACCTATTTGAAAACATTTTTTTCACTTTTGTTGATGGATTGAATCCAAGAAGGGATTTTAGATACACATATGTATTTCCCATTGTTTTTGTGGATAAAATGTTATAAATCAGGCTGTGAACAACATTTAAACAGATGGCCCTGTAATATAAAACTTTAATAGATATGAATATGAATGTGTTATAGAGCCAAAATAGCCCAAACCCTCTTGTGAGGCGACCGATGTGGCCTCCCAACAAAAGGGATCAGGGCAACCAGGTGAAGTGGAGACAAGAGGCAGCAGAGTTGGATTAAGCCAACAAAAGGCAATTTATTCGCTCTCTCAACAGTAGCAACACAGTCAACACTCCATCAACATTTCACTGTCTACTACGGCCCCCGTAACAGTCAAAATGGCCACCCTTTTAAGCCTGCACCTGCCCCAGCTTAATTGGGGTAAACCATTAAGCGGGGGAAAGCCAATATCCCCAATAACTACTGGCTCGCTTACTATTAAACAAAACAAAAATACAATAATAATAATAAAATAACAAAATAGTAAACACAGTAGGTAAATAACAGAACACACATTAGAAAAAAACCATCTCACCACATATACCTCACACATACATATTTACAATAGACCAGGAAATACAACACACCCCTGTGCAATGTGTAGTGCACCCCCTAGCGCCACACTCGATAAGTACTGCCCCTGCAGCGGCGCGCGCTTCCGCACAGGAGCAGTGGAGTCGGACTAGTAGGTGAGTGCAGGTGAGTGGGAATGAATGGAGGAGGATGTGTGTGCGATTGTGTGTGAATGACCAGACGGAGGCTAAACCAGTAAATGGAAAGAGAACCGGACGCGCAGTGGGTACCGCACTGCACGCCGAGGTGAGTGGTGAAAGTTTGTAATGGGAACGGGTGACGTGGCACGTCGCGATCGCGATCGCGGTGTCCGCACCCGGTTCCCGACCATGTCACTAAGCACTTAGCATAGCATATACACGTAACAATAAACCCGAAACAATGCAATACGTGCGTGTGGTGAGTGTGTGTTTTGTAAAGTCCAGTCGCCGGGCTCCGGCGCAACACGGAGAGCTGTGGCTCCGCCCTCATGAGCCGGTGAGAAGGGGGGGGGCTCACCTTCTCACACTTCCCTCCCCTTCTGGAGTCTCGCCAACTGGGTGGCGAGACAAAAAGTCTGCGACAGTGTTCTGTTTCCCCGCACGGTACTGTACCGTAAAGCGGTAGGGCTGAAGGGCCAAAAACCAGCGGGTAACCCGCGCATTGGAGTCTTTCATCCGGTCCAACCACTGCAAGGCGCGGTGGTCAGTCTCCAGGGTAAAGTCTCTACCCAGCACGTAATATTTCAACGTGTCCAGGGCCCATTTAACCGCCAGGCACTCCAGCTCCACTGCGGCGTACCTGGTCTCCCTGGGAAACAGCTTGCGGCTAATGTAAGCCACAGGCTTTCTGTCCTCTCCTTGCCCCTGTAGCAGCACTGCCCCGAGACCAACACCAGAGGCATCGGTCTGGACCGTGAAGTGCTGCTCAAAGTCCGGACTCTGGAGCACCGGCTCACTGCAGATCGCTGCCTTTAGATCCAGGAATGCTTCCTCCTGCTCCTTCCCCCACTGGATCTGGGAGGAGCCCGATTTCCGGGTCAAGTCCGATAGCGGCGCCGCACGACGGGCAAAGTCTGGCACAAACCGGCGGTACCACCCCACCAACCCCAAGAACGACCGAATGTCCCTCTTGGTCCTGGGCCTGGGACAGTTCAGCACCGCCTGTACCTTGTCCTTCTGCGGCCTGATAATACCCCGGCCAAGCACATGGCCAAGGTATTGCACCTCCCGCTTGGCAAGGGCACATTTATGTGGATGGATGGTTAACCCTGCCTGCTGGATGCGCTGCAACACCTCCTGGAGATGACGCAGGTGGTCCTCCCAGGTGGCACTGTAAACCACAATGTCATCCAGGTATGCTGCAGCGAAAGAGTCTGTTCCAGCCAGTACTATGTCCATCAGTCTTTGAAAACTGGCTGGCGCTCCCTGCAGACCAAAAGGCATCACCACGAACTGGAATAGCCCCTGCGGTGTACGAAAGGCTGTGCAGGGCCGGGCCTCCTTGGTCAGTGGCACCTGCCAGTAGCCTTTACATAGGTCCAGGGTGGTGATAAAAGATGCTTTACCCAGCCGCTCAATCAAGTCCTCAAGCCTTGGCATGGGGTAAGCATCAAAATGTGATTGGGCATTTACCCGACGAAAGTCAATGCAAAAACGCATGGTGCCATCCTTCTTGGGCACCAGCACCACAGGGTTGCTCCACTCACTGGACGACCTCTCAATCACCCCCAACGCCAACATGTCCTCCACCTCAGCCTTGAGGGATGGAAGAAGTCGCTCTGGGACACGATACATCCTCTGCCGCACCGGTGTCGTGTCCCTGAGGGGGATGGAGTGCTCCAGAATGGTGGTGTAACCCGGCTTCTCCTGGAACAGGCCGGGGGGGATGATCTCTGCCAGCTCCCTCTGCTGGCGAGCCGTCAGATGTGAGAAGTCCAGCGTGGCTGACTGCTGACTGGTGGGGAAGTACTGCTCCGGCGTTTCCTCTTCCTCCACCACCGACTGCACCCTGAGCTGCAACTCCGGCGGTCTCTCATGCCACTCCTTCAAAAGGTTGACATGGAAGGTTTGCCGGGGTTTCCTCCTCCCAGGAAGCTCGATCTCATAGGTGGCCGGACCCATCTTCAGCACCACCTCGTAGGGCCCCTGCCACTTGGCAAGCAGCTTGTTCTCGGAGGTAGGGAGAAGAAGCAGAACCTTCTGACCTGGTTGAAGGCTTCTCTGCCTGGCCGTCTTGTCATACCAGGTCTTCTGGTGTGTCTGAGCCTGCCCCAAGTTCATCCGCACCAGCTCTGCCATTTCCTCCATCTTGTCCCTCATCTTCAGGACGTGGGCCAGGATGCTGCTGGTTTTGGGTGACCTGGGTCCCTCCCAGGCTTCTCTCAGAACATCCAAGGGACCTCGAACCTGTCGACCATAAAGCAGCTCAAACGGTGAAAAACCCGTGGAGGCCTGAGGGACCTCACGGTAGGCAAAGAGCAAGTAGGGCAGCCAGCGGTCCCAGTCTTTGCCATTCGCTGCCCCAAACTTCCTCAGCATGCCCTTTAGAGTCTGATTGTACCGCTCTACAAGGCCATCGGTCTGAGGGTGGTATGGAGGCCCTTAATGCCTAGCCACCCATACACCTGCCTCATTGTCTTTGAGAGAAATGCTGTGCCCTGGTCTGTCAGGATTTCCTGTGGGATGCCCACCCGGGAGAACAACTGCAACAGCGCCTGTGCTATGGGGCGAGCAGAGACTTTGCGCAAGGGGAAGGCCTCCGGATAACGCGTGGCATAGTCACAAATCACTAATATATATCTATAGCCGGTTTGCGCTCTTTCCAAAGGGCCAATTATGTCCATTGCTATCCGGCTAAAGGGCACCTCAATGATGGGAAGTGGTTGCAAGGGATAAGGGGTTGTCTTCCTCTTACTGGTAATCTGGCACTCTGGGCAGGTTTTACAATAATTTAACACCTCCCTATAGAGCCCGGGCCAATAGAACCTGCCGGCCACCCGTTCATATGTCTTAATGTTGCCCAGGTGCCCCGCCCAAGGAATTTTGTGTCCCAGGGCTAGCACCTGTTCCCTGAGCCGCTTGGGCACCACCAGTTGCTCAGCCCTGCCCTCTCCTGGCTCATGATATAACAATCCTTCTTTCACAGTATATCTTTCCCCTGACAAAGCTGAAGGAGGTGCATTTTGGGCTCCATCTACATAAGTGACCTGGGCAAAGGCTTTCTGTAAGCTCGGATCCTCCCTCTGTAGCTGCCCAAAGTTGTCAGGCACCTCTCCCCACTCGTCCTTTGGCTGGACAAGAGGCAACTCCTCAGCTCTCTCTACTGTTCCTACCAACCTATCCTGCCTACGCTGCCTACGGGTTTTCTTCCCCCTCCCTTTGTCTGGAGGAGTGATGTCCTCATTCGCAAATGGTAGTTTCACACAGTCTTTGGTTCCTGACTCCCCATCAGATTCCTGGGAACCCTGTGATCTGGACTGGGACCTAGTCACTACCATGCTAACAGAAGGGCTAGCCTGCACCAGCTCCGGCAGGACCACAATGTCCTGGCCAATGACCACCGGATGACTAAGTCCTGCAACCACTCCCACGGTCATCTGATAAATCTGTCCTCCAACCTCCAGGTACACTTCAGCCACCGGGTACTCATGCTCATCCCCATTTACGCACAAAACCCTCAGACTTGCCCCGGGTACCAAGTCCCTCTTCTCGACTAGGTGGGGCTGCACTAAGGTCTGGGTGCTTCCTGTGTCTAGCAGGGCAACAGCTTTCTTTCCATTAACCCTGACTGGTGCCGTCTGGACCCTCTCCAGCACAAAGGGACGCCCTTCTTCTGGTCGGGGAAAACAGCAATGGCTAGAGGGCTTGGGCTTCCTATTCGGGCAATTGGGCCTAATGTGACCTTCCTGATTGCATGAAAAGCAGACCACTGACTCTCTAGTTCGATGTCCTGGGGCATCCTGAGACCTGACAAACGGAGCTGACCTACGGGCAGACGACCTACTGGGCTCACCAGTCTTTGAACCACTCACATAACCCAACCCCTCAGACCTACCTTGAGTTGCTGGTCTTGGGTGGGCCTCCCTCCGAAACGTCTGGTGTCCACGCCGCGCCGCCATGAAATTCTCCACCAGCTCCGCCGCCCGCTGACCATCCTGGGGATCGTGCTCCTTCACCCAGACTTGGATGTCCGGGGCCAAGGTCCGCAGGAACTGCTCCAGGACCAGGATCTCAGCCACCTCCTCAACAGTTCTGCCTGCTGGCCGAACCCATTTGTTGAAGAGGTCCTTGAGGCGGGTATACAGCTCCCGGGGCGTCTCTCCAGGCCGAACATCTGGCTCCCGGAACCTCCGGCGATACACCTCCTCGTTGATGTCATATTTCCGCAGTAGGGCCTCTTCCACCCGTCCATAGTCCAAGGCATCGTCCATATCCATGGCCACGTAGGCACTCCGCGCTTTCCCAGACAGGTAGGGCACCAGCAACACCGCCCAATCCTGTCTTGGCCAGCGGTAGGCCGTGGCCAACCGCTCAAACGTGGTGAGGTAATGTTCGATATCCTCACCCTCCTCTAACCGGGGGATTGCAGCTCTCGACCCGGTTAGGGGTCCTGCCATCACTGGTGCTGGTCCGTCGGCTGCTGGTATGGGTGCCGCGGCTGCCAGACCTGGGGATGCCGGCGGCACCGGCACTGCTGGGGCTGGAGGACCGGGTTGAAGAGCCCAGGGCGGGGGTGGTGGATGCCTCCGGTCCGCCTCCACATCATCGCGTAGCCGGTTCAGCTGGGCTTGGACATCCCTCCACCGCTGCTCCTGTCTTGCAGCTTCCTTGCTCTGGGCCTGAAGACTCTGGAGCAGGAGCCTCTGCAAACCCGCCAGATCACACTCCTCCGGCTCCTCCCCTCCGGACTCCTGGGACGCAGTCTCCTGGTCTAGCTGCTTAGCCTCCGAGTCCTCTCGGGTCAGCCTGCGACGGTGCATTCTGGCCCAGCTCCAGCCGTCTTGCACCCCACGGCAACGTCCACCTGCTCGTCCTCGGGCTCTGTGTCTCCGCTCCAGCTTCCCAGGTGGCGCCACTGATCCCACCACTGCCACCAAATGTGAGGCGACCGATGTGGCCTCCCAACAAAAGGGATCAGGGCAACCAGGTGAAGTGGAGACAAGAGGCAGCAGAGTTGGATTAAGCCAACAAAAGGCAATTTATTCGCTCTCTCAACAGTAGCAACACAGTCAACACTCCATCAACATTTCACTGTCTACTACGGCCCCCGTAACAGTCAAAATGGCCACCCTTTTAAGCCTGCACCTGCCCCAGCTTAATTGGGGTAAACCATTAAGCGGGGGAAAGCCAATATCCCCAATAACTACTGGCTCGCTTACTATTAAACAAAACATAACAAAATAGTAAACACAGTAGGTAAATAACAGAACACACATTAGAAAAAAACCATCTCACCACATATACCTCACACATACATATTTACAATAGACCAGGAAATACAACACACCCCTGTGCAATGTGTAGTGCACCCCCTAGCGCCACACTCGATAAGTACTGCCCCTGCAGCGGCGCGCGCTTCCGCACAGGAGCAGTGGAGTCGGACTAGTAGGTGAGTGCAGGTGAGTGGGAATGAATGGAGGAGGATGTGTGTGCGATTGTGTGTGAATGACCAGACGGAGGCTAAACCAGTAAATGGAAAGAGAACCGGACGCGCAGTGGGTACCGCACTGCACGCCGAGGTGAGTGGTGAAAGTTTGTAATGGGAACGGGTGACGTGGCACGTCGCGATCGCGATCGCGGTGTCCGCACCCGGTTCCCGACCATGTCACTAAGCACTTAGCATAGCATATACACGTAACAATAAACCCGAAACAATGCAATACGTGCGTGTGGTGAGTGTGTGTTTTGTAAAGTCCAGTCGCCGGGCTCCGGCGCAACACGGAGAGCTGTGGCTCCGCCCTCATGAGCCGGTGAGAAGGGGGGGGGCTCACCTTCTCACACCTCTACATGTAAAAAAATAAGATTTAAAAAGAAAGGTGTCATTTTTTTGCCCTGTTTCATCCAAGTGGTTATTTTAGAGATCTCTTTTTCACCCATGAATTCTATATTCCCCCAAAAAATCAATGTTTCCATTGTTTTGGGAGATAAAATGTTATATAAATCAGCTAATGACGTTTAAACAGATGGCTCTGTAAAACAAATCCTTAATGAATAGATAGGCCAAACATTTAACATTTAAAAATAACACTTAAAATGAAAGGGGTGATTTATTTGCCATGTCTCACCCTAAATGCAAAGCATCTGTGAAATAATGAGGCCCAAGAAAAAGAAAACTATGTTGAGAGCAAATGCCCGCCAATTAAAGATAGCGTTTACTTTTGGGAAAAGCTGACTTCGAACCGCAGCCCTCTGTGTGAAGAAGCTGAGCGCTCCCCATTCACCTATATCACCTGACGACGCCTCGCGGCGTCACAACAGCCTATATAACAATGTAAGGCTACATCAATACTCCTGTTTGAGTTATAGGCGGCAGTTTATGAGTTGCATCATATATGACGTAAAATTGTATCTATTCAAATAGCGCCCAGTTCATATTCAGTCCGGGCCGGCGTGTGTGGCGCTGCAGGCGCGTGAGCTCCCTCTGGGTACGAGCGACTCAGGTTCGCCTCCCGCCCAACACAGAGGGAAGACCTCCAGTGTGTGCACGTTGGGGTGTCACTGAGCAAAGACACCGTTCCCTTGCTCCGTGGCGTAGCAGGCTGCTGCATCCGCAGCTTGGCCAAGGCAGGAGCCCGTGAAACCACGTTATTTTGCATTTATCAATTCACATATGTCACATCTTAAATATTCACGCTATATTGAGACTCGTAGACTTTTTTTTATCAGTATAGGGTGCGACTCGTACAGTTTTGTCAATATCGCCAACAAACACAATACGCTAAATTACTCTATCTACTGTCATTACATGAGACGATACACTATTTAGCGCTTCAAATTTAATCATCAATTCAGTCAGATACGCTGAGATGTTATGTTATGCATGGTTGATGAAACTGATCCATAAAACACGTCCTCCTCGTGTAAAATGAGTATTTATTTATGTAACATTACACATCTACTGTATAAAAAACAAAAGGGAAACAAAAAGTTTATTTCCGACTTTCGTCTGCCAGGCCAGTGAACACATAAATGGAGTAAGTGAAACTTATCTACTGGCAAAGAGAGATTGTTGGACACATGGGAGAGATTGGCACAGCAACCCTGACCACTTTATTTTAAGATGCACATTTTTTCAATCGCTCTCTGCTATGTATTTTATTTCTTAAATTCAGATATTTAATCGTGAAATGTTTTAATTCAGATGTTTTACACAAATCATCGTATGTAGCAGTGTTAGCCAAGTACTAATTGTTCATTATCATTTCATACAGTAGTATTAAAAGTTTGGGTACCCCTGACAATTTTAACATTTTTATTTATAAAACATTGGTGGTTTGGATCAGCAATTTCAGTCAAATATATCACATAGCAGAAAAACAATGCATATATCAAGGAATTAAGAGGTGAAATTAAGTTTTTAGGATTTAGACAAAGAGTGCAATAATTACTTCCTCTGCATGAATGTCTCAGTAGTATGAGCAGAGTTTATGGCCCCACAGCAGGATGGATCATCTTCATCACAAAGAAATGAAGAGAATCAACCTCTCTCTCTCTCCCATCTTCCTTTTCACCTTCTCGTTCGCTATAGAAAACATGGCCTGGAAAGGCGCAGATTCCCTTTTGAGCAACTTGTGATCATGCAGTGATCTATGGGGGATGCTGAATAATGCAAAACCAGAATTCACAGTTCTCATGGGATCATCGGCATTAAAGATCAGATTCAATGAACCAGATCCATTAGAGTGAAGCACCATGACTTCTGGTATATGAAGAGCTGTTGTTGTTTGTTTTCACACTGTATATCATTGTAGCCCGTATAGTGCAGTATTCATCTTTAAGCTAATGTGTGGCCGAGAGTTTTTTATGCAGCAACGTAATTTATTAAGTACAATTTATTTCGAAACCTGTATGAAAGTTTGGAGGATGGGGAAAACACATGCAAGCATTAAAATCTGATTTCTTTGTTTTAAATCCACTAAATTGCACTGCCAGCCATCCATCCATCCATCCATTGTCTATCCCGCTTATTCCCTTTCGGGGTCGCAGGGGTCTGCTGGAGCCTATCCCAGCGCGTTAAGGCGAGAGGCAGGGATACACCCCAGATGGTCGCCAGCCAATCGTGGGGCACACACACCATTCACACACCATTCACTCTCACACTCACACCTATGGGCAATTTAGAGTTTACCAATTAACCTGAGCATGTTTTTTGTATTGTGGGAGGAAACCGGAGTACCCGGGGAAAACCCACGCAGACACGGGGAGAACATGCAAACTCCACACAGAAAGGCCCCAGACCCAGGCCCAAGGCGGTCTTGAACCTGCGACCTTCTTGCTGTGAGGCAACAGTGCTACCCACCGCACCACCGTGTCGCCACTGCCAGCCAATAAAACATTATTTCTAACGGATCACAGTCGCCACTTGCAAAATTATATCTTATTTATTATAAATAATATATATAATATAAAATTATATAATTCATCACAGCCTTCTGTGACTTATAGCACCATAAAGAATGAATAATATGAACACACTTCCATCTAGTGGACTACGGCTCATAGTACAACCATTATAAACTGCAGTTAGCGGATATGTTTGACCACTGCTGCTCTGGAGTTAAAATATGTATGCATATTAATTCAATCATTATAATTTTTTTACATGACAGAAAGGAATGATGATGTGAGGTTTCATTCTCCCAACTTCTATCACCTTGCATTTAGTTATTTATACACCTCCCTTTGCTAAATTAAATACTTAGCTGTGGAAAGAACAAAATAAAAAGACATTAATAAAAGAGAATGCCTATAAACCTTCTTAATTTAAGTTTCCTGACTATATATATATATATATATATATATATATATATAGTCAGGAAACTTAAATTAAGTAGATCCCATGAGGGCAACATTACTGATCATGAGCTTATGAACCTTAAAATGAGGGAGTTCATCAGTTTATCTGAATCACCACTGATGGCAGCTGAAAAAAGGGATCATCACCTGTGACTAACATTAAAAACTGTCTGAGGTTGAAAAGAGATGCTTCCCAGTCTTTATAGATAAATCAAATTCAGTTAATGAAAAGTGCGACTAATATTCAGTTTACCAGACAAGCACGATAGGGAGGAGACACCAGGTCATTAGTGGTAAAACTAGAACTAATAGGTATAAACATAACAAATTGTTCTATTTACATATTTAAGACAAACATTTTGTATTATGAGATTTCTGGATTTAGTGCTAGAATACGCAAATTCAATGTGATATCATTAAAAAAAATTGTTTTCCTATTTTCACCAGGTAACATCAATACTCCTGTTTCAGTTATATGAGTCCCTAAAAAGTCAATTTTCCCCATGTTTTTATGGTTAAAATGTTGTATAAATCAGGCTGAGAATGACGTTTAAACAGATGTAAAAAACCTTAACTTATGGATATGGCTATGGGTGTGTTAAGGGCTGTGTCTATCAGCTAGTAAAGAGAACGTGTTATACAGCCTAAACCTTTAACATTTAAAAAATAACACTTGAAAAGGTATGTTTTATTTGCCACCATAAATGCAAAGCGTCGGTGAAATAATGAAGCCTAAGACAAAGAAAGAAACATGTTAAAGAGTAAACGCACGCATGTATTACGAAACGGACTACGTATTTTGGAACGAAGGTGTTCTCGAACCCTCAACTCTTAGGTGAAAGAGCGAGGCGCTCCCCATTCACCTATCTCTTCGGGCAGCTCCACAGCCACCATAACAGCCTATATAAGGATATGAGACAACATCCAGTACGCCGGTTTAAGTGATAAGAGGCAGTTTATGAGTTGCATCATGTATGACGTAAGATTGTTTCAATTTAAATAGTCCTCATATTTCATATTCAGTTAGGGTCGGCGTGTGGCGCTGGAGGATGTTCACCGTTAGCCTCTGGGTCTCCACACCCTGAGGTTCGCGGTTCGAGAACTCCGCTCCCCAAAGTTCCTGCATTTAAAAGGCTCCCAGTGGTTGAGTAGCTCCCAGTGGTAGAGCGCACATATATATAAAAAAAAGGGTTGAGTATGTGAGTACCCTCCAGTTTCACACGTCGAGGTGGCATTGAGCAAAGTCACCCTTGCCCTTGCTCCATGGTGTAGCAGGTCGCTGCCACTGCGGATTGGACTCGGTGGTGTATTACATGGAATTTGCATGGTAATGTGTGTGCGCCGGTCTATTACATGCAATACGCCATGTAATGCAGCATTACAGCGCTGATGCCATAGAAGTGCACCTATGGCAGCTGGCTGGCTGGATGGACCTTATCCCCATCGGTTATAACCACAGTGCTGGGTGGGTGATGCTTCACTGGGTCCAAGGTGGCGGTCTGTGAAACCATGTTTTTATGCACTAATCAACATACACATTTCACATCCGTAAGAATTAAATTTAAATAAATGTCATTGTGAAATATTTGTGAAATGTTTCATATAAATCATTCTATGTAGCAGTGTTAGCCAAGTCTTTTAACTAATTGTTCATACATACATCATACAACATATTAAACAGTGCTAATAAATGTTTGGGTACCCCTGATAATTTGCAACATTTTCATTTATAAATCATTGGTGGTTTGGATCAGCAATTTCAGTTAAATACATTACATAGCAGACAAACAAGGTATATCTCAGGGTATTTGAGAAGTGAAACAAAGTGTGCAATAATTACTTCATCTGCATGAATGTCTTAGTAGACTATGAGAAGATTTTAGGGCTTTGTCTTCTTGAAAATATCCCACCATGGCACAGCCCTTGTCATTGACTCCTGAACATTGCTCACAAGAATCTGCTTATACTGACTGGAACCCTTTACAAGATTGTCTGTACCTGTGCTAGCCACACAGCCCCACATACAACGTGGATAGCAAGTGTTTGTCTTGGAATGATGTGTTCTTCATGCATACCATACTTTTTTATGTCCAGATTACTCTATTTTAGTAGTTCGCTTCCACCTCCCTTCTCAGATCCTGCTCTCTAGTCTGCCTCTGCTCTCTGGATCCTACTCCTCAGCTCTAGCTTCCTGGTTCCTCGGGACCAGCATTGTGTCCGACCCAGCCTCCCAGAATCCAGCTTCTCCCTTGCTGCTATTTACAATAAAGACTCAAATTTTTTTAATATATTTGTTTATTTTTTGCCACTCCCTGCCTTTTCTCTGTATCTTCTCTAGGGGCCATTTTCAGCACTGTGACAATAATATTAATTAAAAAAAAATAATAATAAAATAATTTAATAAAAAATATTTAAAATCATTAATTTTGTCTTAGTCAAGGTGTTGCATGAATGCTTGTACACGGTATATATTTTAATGTAATTCTTATGCCATATATAAAAATTCTTCTGCTATTTGTATGCCTGATGTTCTGTACTGGAATAAACAGGACAATCATGTCTAGAATCTACCAATAATAGAATCCTGTGGTGCTTTCTGTGGTGGTGTGGAGCTTCTCAGATTATTACATGGATGGCAGCAGTTCACCATCTTCAATTGAAAGCACTTGAGCGATGCTGTCAGGGAGAAGGGTAGATTTGTGTGGCAAGATTATCAGCATATCTAAATGACTAATGATGGCAGCTGAAAAAAGGGATCATCAGCAGTGTTTAACATTAAAAAGTCTAAGACTGAGGTTGAAAAAACTGCCTGAAAAAACTACTGTCTACTAGATCAACTGAATTCACCCTGTCAATGCAATAAATGACATGCATGACTAATGATTGGTTAGTTTATGCACCAGTCTCTTTACAATATTGTAATACAAACTCTTTTCTGTAAATTGCATTATTTATGTCAAATTTAACCAGACAAGCAAAATTAGGAGGAGACACCAGGTGATTAGTGTAAAAATTGTAATTAATAGCTATAAACATGAAATCTGTATTTTTCAAATACTAACTATTTTAAAACAAAAAGTATTATTTATTATGAGATTTCTGGATTTGAATGCTAGAAAATGCAAATTTGTATCATTAAAGATTCACAAATTTGCATAGACTACATGTCAGTTGGTGAAAGATGAACATTGAAAAAGGAAAGTTTTACTTTTTTTTCTACATTAAAAAAATAACATTTAAAAGAGGTTATTTTAGAAATCTTTTTTACCTTTTTACCAACCATGAATTCTATATTCCACCAAAAAATCAACTTTGCCATTGTTTTGGGGATAAAATGTTATATAAATCAGGTAATGACATTGAAACAGATGGCTCTGTAAAAAAAGAAAACCTTAATGTACAGATAGCCCAAACTTTTAGCATTTAAAAAATAACACTTGGAACGAAAGGTGTTTTATTTGCCATGTCTCACCCTAAATGCAAAGCATCTGTGAAATAATGAAGCCCAACAAAAGGAAAAGTATGTTAAGAGTTAAAGCACGCTAGAATAAAGATAACGTGGGGAGAAGCTGATCTCGAACCATAATCTCCAAGATGAAAGCGTTAGAAGCTCCCCATTCAGCTATAAACCTTGCAGCAGCCGACGTCACCATAACAGCATATAGAATAATGTGAGGCAACATCAATACTCCAGTGAACACATACAGGGAGTAAGTAAAACTCATCTACTGGCAAAGAGAGATTGTTGGATACATGGGAGAGATGGGCACAGCAACCCTGACCACTTTTAAGATGCTCATTTTATTCAATTGCTCTCTGCTATGTATGTTTTACATAAATCATTGTATGTAGCAGTGTTAGCCAAGTACAAATTTTTCATTATCATGTCATACAGTAGTAATAAAAAGTTTGGGTACCCCTGACAATTTTAACATTTTCATTTATAGAACATTGGTGGTTTGGATCAGCAATTTCAGTTAAATATATCACATAACAGAAAAACAATGTATAGTGGGGAAAATAAGTATTTGAACACCCTGCTACTTTGCTATTTCTCCCACTTAGAAATCATGGAGGGGTCTGAAATTGTCATCGTAGGTGCATGTCCACTGTGAGAGAGATAAACTAAAAAGAAAAATCCAGAAATCACAATGCATGATTTTTTTAATGATTTATTTGTGTGATATAGCGGCAAATAAGTATTTGAACACCTGAGAAAATGAATGTTAATATTTGGTACAGTAGCCTTTGTTTGCTATTACAGAGGTCAAACGTTTCCTGTAGTTTTTCACCAGGTTTGCACATACTGCAGGAGGGATCCTGGCCCACTCCTCCACACAGATCTTCTCTAGATCAGTCAGGTTTCTGGGCTGTTGCTGAGAAAAACGGAGTTTGAGCTCCCTCCAAAGATTTTCGATTGGGTTCAGGTCTGGAGACTGGCTGGGCCATGCTAGAACCTTGATATGCTTCTTAGGGAGCCAGTCCTTGGTTTTCCTGGCTGTGTGCTTTGGGTCGTTGTCGTGTTGAAAGACCCAGCCATGACCCATCTTCAATGCTCTGACTGAGGGAAGGAGGTTGTTCCCCAAAATCTCATACATAATACACGGCCCCAGTCATCCTCTCTTTATGCAGTGCACTCGTCCTGTCCCATGTGCAGAAAAACACCCCCAAAGCATGATGCTACCACCCCCATGCTTCACAGTAGGGATGGTGTTCTTCGGATTGTACTCTTCATTCTTCTCCCTCCAAACATGCTTAGTGGAATTATGACCAAAAAGTTATATTTTGGTCTCATCTGACCACAAAACTTTCTCCCATGACTCCTCTGTATCATCCAAATGGTCATATGCAAATTTAAGACGGGCCTTGACATGTGCTGATTTAAGCAGGGGAACCTTTCGTGCCATGCATGATTTCAAATCATGACGTCTTAGTGTATTATCTACAGTAACCTTGGAAACGCTGGTCCCAGTTCTTTTCAGGTCATTGACCAACTCCTGTCGTGTAGTTCCAGGCTGATTCCTCACCTTTCTTAGAATCATTGAGACCCCACGAGGTGATATCTTGCATGGGGCTCCACTCCGATTGAGGTTGTTTAGCTTCTTCCATTTTCGAAATGATTACTCCAACAGTGGACCTGTTTTCACCAAACTGCTTGGCAATTGCTCCGTAGCCCTTTCCAGCCTTGTGGAGGTGTACAATTTTCTCTCTTGTGTCGTTGGACAGCTCTTTGGTCTTCGCCATGTTACAAGTTAAAGTCTTGCTGATTGTATGGGGTGGACAGGTGTCTTTATGCAGCTTACTACTTCAAACAGGTGCATCTGATTAAGGATGATACATGGAGTGCAGGTGGACTTCTAATGGGCGGACTAACAGGTCCTTCAGGGTCAGAATTCTAGATGACACAGAGGTGTTCAAATACTTATTTGCCGCTATATCACACAAATAAATCATTAAAAAATCATGCATTGTGATTTCTGGATTTTTCTTTTTAGTTTATCTCTCTCACAGTAGAAATGCACCTACGATGAAAATTTCAGACCCCTCCATGATTTCTAAGTGGAAGAAATAGCAAAATAGCAGGGTGTTCAAATACTTATTTTCCCCACTATATATCTCAAGGTATTTAAGAGGTGAAATGAAGTTTTTAGGATTTAGACAAAGAGTGCAATAATTACTTAAAAAAAAAAAAAAACGAAACGATGGAATCCCAGGATATCCCACCCCCCATCCACCCACTCCTCGAAACAGAATAGCCCTCCTCCGTTTATATCCTCTCCTCGTTTTTTTCCCTTTTGCCTCCACCTTCAATGCAGAATATCCATTAGATTGAGAAACCGTGACTTCTGGTATATGAAGAGCTGTTGATGTTTTTGACACATAGATTGATCCTACTGTATATCATTGCAGACTGTATAGTGCAGTATTCATCTGTGGAGAGTTTTTATGAAGCAACGTAATTTATTAAGTGCAATTTATTTCAAAACCTGTATGAAAGGTTGGAGGATGGGAGAAACACACACAAATATTAAAGGTTATTTCTTTCTTTTAAATCTACTGAATTACCCTGCCAGCCAATAAAACATTATTTCCCACGAATCACAATCGCCACTTGTAAAATGATATTGTTAGAAGACTGCTGAGAGTGTCACATGCAGATAAAGCCATATAGCCTGGGAAGAACATTCTGTATTCGCACAGTTGTTATCCAAAGATGTAACGATGCTTTAGACAAAACATTTTGAACCAGTTTTTCTCACCCAAGAATTGTTGTCACAAATGTACTTGTTCTTGTAACTGTATCAAGAGATGTTAGCATATCACAGTGCCCGAAAGCATGACGCGGTTATGTATCTGTTTTGTGTGTATAAAAAAGGAACGAGGAACTGCTCTGCGCGTCTCTGCTCTGTGGCTTAGATGTTGCAGTAGCATGGTGCCCTTTGTACAAAGTAAGCTCTGATGTCTGATTCTCATTTATTCTGATCTCTGACAGGTATTGAGCGAGTTGGAAAACTCCTGACAGATATAATTCTTCACAGTTGAGCTAAAGTTTCCTTGCGTGTGGGTGTCGCTCCCTACCGTGTCACCAAGCACTTCACACATATACATTTGACAATAAACTTAAATTCATTCAACCTGTGCGTTTGGTGAGTGTGTGTATGTGCGTACAAAAGTCTGTGGCTCCGCCCTACAGAGCCGGTGAGAAGGGGGGGTAATCACCTTCTCACATTTCCCTCCCCTTCTGGAGTCTCGCCAACTGGGTGGCAAGACAAAAAGTCTGTGACAGTGTTCTGTTTCCCTGCATGGTACTGTACTGTAAAGTGGTATGGCTGAAGTGACAAAAGCCAGCATGTGAACTGTGCATTGGAGTCTTTCATACGGTCCAGCCACTGAAAGGCGCAGCGGTCAGTTTAGGCGCAGCACATAATATTTTAACGTGTCCAGGGCCCATTTAACCACCAGGCACTCCAGCTCCACTGCTGCGTACCTGGTCTTCCTGGGAAACAATTTGTGGCTAATGTAAACCACAGGCTTCCTGTCCTCTCCTTGTCCCTGGAGTAGCACTCCCCAAGACCAACACCAGAGGCATCGGTCTGGACCGTAAAGTGCTGTTCAAAGTCTGGACTCTGGAGCACCTGATCACTGCAAGGCGCCGCCTTTAAGTCCAAGAATGCCCGCTCCTGCTCCTTCCCCTACCAGATTTGGGAGGAGCCCGATTTCCAAAGTCTGGGGCAAAGTCTGACACAAACCGGTGGTCCCACCCCACCAATCCCAGGAACGACCGAATGTCTTTCTTGGTCCGAGGCGGCTGGACCCATCTTCCGCACCACCTCATAAGGACCCTGCCACTTGGCAAGCAGCTGGTTTTCAGAGGTAGGCAGAAGAAGCAGAAACTTTTGGCCTGTTTGAAGGTTCCTCTGCCTGGCCGCTTTGTCATACCAGGTCTTCTGTTGTGTCTGAGCCTGCCCCAAGTTCATCTGCACCAGCTTCGCTATTTTCTCCATCTTGTCCCTCTTTTTCAGGAAGTGGGCCAGGTGCTGCTGGTTTTGGGTGACCTGGGGCTCTCCCAGGCTTCTCTCAGGACATCCAAGTGACCTCGAACCTGCCGCCCATAAAGCAGCTCAAATGGTAAGAAACCAATAACCATACCTCACAGTGTGCAAAGAGCAGGCAGGGCAGCCAGTGGTCCCAGTCTTTGCTATTAGCTGCCACAAACAGCTTTCAACTGGTGAGAGCGGACCGAAACGCGAGGGAGAGCGGTAAGAGGAGAGGAGGGGGACTGGCAATGTATGTGAATGAGAGATGGTGTAACCCGGGACACATTACGGTGAAGGAGCAGGGCTGTACCAAAGACATTGAAGTGTTAGCGGTTAGCGCTCGGCCATATCACCTGGCCCGGGAGATCTTGCATGTTATCGTGCTAACTGTTTACATCCCACCATCGGCAGATGCTAAGGCAGCCTGCGAGGACATCCACACCACCGTCTCTCAGTTACAGACGGCACATCCACAGTCCCTCATTATTATCTCTGGTGACTTCAATCATGCCTCACTCTCCACCACTTTCCCTAACTTCACCCAGTACGTTGACTGCCATACCAGGGACAATAACTGGACTTGCTGTTTGCCAACACAAATGAGGCTTACAGCTCATCACCCCTCCCCCCACTTGGCTGTTGAGACCACAACCTGGTCATCCTCCAACCCACCTACACCCCCCTAGTGAGGAAGACCCCTCCCACCAAGAAGGTGATCAGGCTGTGGTATGGTATGGTGTTTCTCCAATAACAAAACATGGGTGTCCCCAGAGTTGAAGGCCCTGCTAAATGAAAAGAAGAGGGCCTTCTGGTCGGGGGACAAAGTGGAACTGAGGAGAGTGCAGAAGGAACTAAAATATAACATCAGGAGTGGCAAGGAGAGAGGAGACCAGCTTTGTCAGGTGGTCCTGCACATCTTTAACCTGAGTCTGAACCTGGAGAGGGTTCCTGAACTGTGGAAGACTTCCTGCGTAGTTCCAGTGCCTAAGATCGCACGGCCCAGGGAGCCCAACCAATACAGACCTGTAGCCCTGACTTCTCACCTGATGAAGGCCTTGGAGAGGCTCATCCTGCACCACCTTCGCCGACTGGTGAGCTCAGCACTGGACCCTCTGCAGTTCGCCTACCGGCCCGGCATCAGTGTGGATGACGCTGTCATCTATCTGCTGCACCGATCTCTCTCCCACCTGGAACAAGCGGCGAGCACGGTGAGGATCATGTTTTTTGACTTCTCCAGTGCTTTTAACACCATCCAGCCTGCACTGCTGAAAGGGAAGCTGGAGGGAGCCGGAGTGGATGAGCAGCTGACGGCCTGGACCATCGACTACCTCACCAACAGACCACAGTATGTCAGGCTTCATGACTGTGTGTCTGAGATGGTAGTCTGCAGCACGGGGGCGCCACAGGGTACAGTGCTCTCACCCTTTCTGTTTAGTCTGTACACCTTAGACTTCACCTACAACTCGGACAACTGCCACCTACAGAAGTTCTCAGATGATACGGCCATCATCGGGTGTGTATCAGATGGGAATGACCAGGAGTACAGGGGGGTCATCAGTGACTTTGTCAGCTGGTGTGAGATCAACGCTCTCCAAATCAACGCCAGCAAGACAAAGGAGATGGTTGTGGACTTCAGGAGGAAGTCCCCCCCCCACCACACCGGTGAGCATCCAGGGAAAAGACATTGAGACAGTGGTCTCTTACAAATACCTGGGTGTTCACCTGAACAACAAACTGGACTGGACCACTAACATTAATGTCCTGTACAAGAAGGGCCAGAGTCGACTTCACCTGCTGAGGAGACTAAGGTCCTTTGGTGTAAGCAGGACTCTATTAAAGACCTTCTACGACTCGTTGTAGCATCTGCCCTGTTCTACGCAGTAGTCTGCTGGGGGGGCGGATGCTCAGACGGGGACAGAAGGAAAATCGACAAACTGGTAGGGAAGTCTAGCTCCGTACTGGGATGTCCTCTGGAGTCGGTGGTGGTGGTGGGAGAGAGTAGGGTGTTGGCAAAGCCGACATCCATCATGGACAACCCCCATCACCCTCTGCATGGGGTGGTGGGTGCGCTGAGCAGCTCCTTCAGCCAGAGACTCAAACACCCTCGCTTCAAGAAGGAGCGCTTTCGCAGATCATTCATCCCGACAGCAATAAGACTTTATAACAACACATACAAATAACCCTCACTGTAGTCACTCTGTCACTTTTTCACTGGTCACTTTTTTTTCTCTTCACATACACCCTATGTATGTACAACAGCTATGTATGTGTACATGTGGGTATGTGCGTGGATATGTATGTCCATATATATATACAGTGGGGAAAATAAGTATTTGAACATCCTGCTATTTTACTATTTCTCTCACTTAGAAATCATGTCATGTTGAAATTGTCATTGTAGGTGCATGTCCACTGTGAGAGAGATAAACTAAAAAGAAAAATCCAGAAATCACAATGCATGATTTTTTAATGATTTTTCTTAGAGAGGAATGCTGTGCCCTGGTTTGCCAGAACTTCCTGTGGAAGGCCCACCCTGGAGAACAACTGCAACAGAGCCTGTGCTATGGGGCGAGCAGAGACCTTGCGCAGGGGAAAGGCCTCTAGATAACGTGTGTCTTAGTCACAAATCAAAGGGCCTAGAATGTCCATGGCTATCTGGCTAAAGGGCACCTCAATTATGGGAAGCAACTGCAGGGGATAAGGGTTAGGCTTCTTCTTACTGGTTACCTGGCAGGTTTTACAGTAATTCAGCACCTCGCCATAGAGCCCTGGCCAATAAAACCTGCCTGCCACCCTTTCATAGGTTTAATTGCTGCTCAGATGCCCACCACCAGTTGGGCACCACCAGTTGCTCAGCCCTGCCCTCACCTGGCTCATCAACAATCCCTCTTTGATCGTATAACTTTCTCCTGATAAAGCAGAAGGAGTTGCAGTTTGGGCTCCCTCTATGTTGTTGACCCAGTCAAAGGCTTTCTTCAAACTAGGATCCTCTCTCTGTAGCTGCCTGTCAGGAACCTCCCCCACTAGTCATCTGGCTGGATAAGAGGCAGCTCCTCGGTTCTCTCTACCTTCCCCACCAACTTATTCTGCCTACACTGACTGCGGATTTTCCTGAGGGGGGGTGCTGTCTTCATTCGTGAATGGCAGCACCAAACAGTCATTGGAGTCTGACTCCCCATTAGATTCCCAGGACCCTGTGGTTTGGACTGGGACCTAGTCACTACCATACTAACACAAGGGCTAGCTTGCACAAGCTCCGGAAAGACCATGATGTCTTGGTGATGATAACCGGATGACTAAGTCCCTCAACCACACCCACGGTGATCTGATAGGTCTGACCTCCAACTTCCAGGTAGACTTCCACAACAGAGTACTCATGGTTATCCCCATTTACGCACACAACTCTCTGTCTCCCCCCTAGTACAAAGTCCCTCTTCTCCACTAGGTGGGGCTGCACTAATGTCTGTGTGCTTCCGGTGTCTAACAGGGCAATAACCCTCTTCCCATTAACCCTGACTGATGCCGTTTGCAACCTCTCCACCACACAACAGGAACCCCCTTCCCCGGTCCTGTAAAACAGCGGTGGCTGGAGGGCTAGTGGCTTCCTATTGGGGCATCCTGGCCTAATGTGACCCTCCTAATGGCAGAAATAGCAGACCACTGACATTCTAGATTTACGTTCAGGGGTATCTCGAGACCTAACTAAGGGACAGCATACTCCAGTCTTTGAACCACTCTCAGAAACCAACCCCTCAGACCTACTTCGAGCTGCTGGTCTTGGTTGGGCCTCCATCCGGAACATCTTCCCTCCACACCGTGCCACCATTAAGTTCTCCACCAGCTCTGCCGCCCCTTGACCATTCTGGGGATTGTGCTCCTTCACCCAGACTCGAATGTCTAGGGTCAAGTTCCACAGGAACTGCTCCAGAACAAGGATCTCACACACCTCCTCAACCGTTTTGCCTGCTGGGCAAACCTATTTAGCGAAGAGATCTTTGAGGCTGGTGTACAGCTTCCGAGGCATCTCTCCAGGCCAATTGTCTGGCTCACGGAACCGTTGTCAGGTACTGTTCAATGTCATCTCCTTCCTCTAACATGGGGGTCGCAGCTTTTGACCCAATTAAGGGTCCTGCTCCTACAGGTGCTGGTACGTCAGCTGTTGGTATGGGTGCTGCGGCTGCCAGACTTGGGGCCGATGGCGGCCCCAGCACTGCTGGGGCTGCTGGAGCTGGAAGTCCTGGTTGAAGAGCCCAGGGCAGGGGTGGTGAATGCCTACGGTCAGCGTACATCGTATCGTAGCTGACTCAGCTGGTCCTAGACATCCCTCTACCTCTGCTCCTGTCTCACAGCTTCCCGATTCTGGGCATGAAGACTCTGGATAAGGAGCTTCTGCAAACTGGCCAGATCACACTCCTCTAGCTCTTCCCCTCCTGCCGCCTGGACCCCAGGCTCTGGGTCCGGCTGTTCCTTGTCTGAGTCATCTCGAGTCAGCCTGAGACTGTACATTCTTGCCACGCACCGCCCATCTTGCTCCCCACGGCCACGTCAATCCTCTTGTTGCAACTGACGTGGCCTCCCAACAAAAGGGATCAGGGCAACCAGATGAAGTGGAGACAGGAGACAGCAAAACTCAGTTTTTTTCAGAAAACAGGCAATTAAATAAGAGTTGTACACTTTTGGGAAACACCAGTAACTGCTCCGACACTAGCACAACACAATGATCTCCCTAACCCAAACCATTAGTGAGGGAAAAGAACTGTCCAAATAATTACTGGCACAGTTACCATCAGACAAAACTTAATCAAATAGTAATATAATAGTATTACTGATAATAGTAAATATAATAATAATATCAAAACACACACATAAAAACTACCAGACTCAAAGTTTACACCACACATACATACACTGCCACTGCTGATGCCGTAGTAGTGCACCTATGGCAGCTGGCTGGATGGATGGTTCTTATCCCCATCGGCTTCTACTTCCTGCCTCCCTTGAGTGTGGACGCATTTCTGACTGCTCCACTCTTCTTGCTTGCTTTTTGCTCCTCCCTTTGTTGTCTGAGTTGTCTTGACTCTTTTTTGGAACTCCTCTGCCTTTGAAACTCTGGATTTCACCATGGAATTGATCAACTGGTCTCTCAATGCAATTGACAAGATGTTTTCCCAAAGAAGCAGAGGCATCGGGGAGCCTGCGTGCCCAGACGGGACATTCCACGCTGGGTACATACTGGATGCTTGGAATAAGTGGAAAGGGATGTGCCTGACGGTCCTGTTAAGATATTTATGTATTTGGAACACTGATAGCGGGGATCCTCCTGATCGACTCAGGGATCGCTTTGGTCTATCGCAAAAATATAAATATAAAATATATATGGCGCTGTGCGAGTGGCAGCCTCTTACAGCAGCTCTCGCTCACCTGAGTTTTCTTTTCTTTTTCATACTTTTTAAACTTCATTTTTCTTACTTTTTTCTTGAGCCAACGACCAAAGAATAGTTTTTCTCACTATGGAATTCACTTTCTCCGTGTTTGTTGTGGCCGTTCTGCTGTTTTTTACACTTTTCGTGTCCGGGGACCCGGTGAGCAGCCATGGCTCTATTGTTTACAGTAGGGATCAGCTGTTGGCGCTCTGTAGCTCCGTGGTGTTCCCCGAGGAAAGACCCGATGTCCCCCGTGAGATGACGAGAAGGAGACGGGGAAGCCGTGCTGGGACTGAGCGCCGTGCCAGGAGGAGGAGATACCGACCCGTCCTCCCGTCCATTATTATGGGGAATGTACGATCTCTTCCTAATAAGATGGATGAGCTAGCAGCGCTAACCCCGGCACCAGAGGGAATACCGGGGGAGCAGCATCATGGTGTTTACGGAGACATGACTGAACACGCTGACTCCGGACATGGCGGCTACACTGGACGGTTTTAATCTGGTGCACGCGGACAGAGGAAAGAACAGCAGTAACAAGAAGGGGGGAGGACTGGCTGTGTATGTAAACGACAAATGGTGTACCTTCGGGCAGATCATTGTCAAGGAGCGGCTCCGTAGTAGGGACATTGAACTGTTAGCTGTTAGCATGAGGCCGTGTTATCTGCCGCGGGAATTCTCGCAAGTTATAGCGATAGCTGCGTATGTTCCCCCCTTGGCTAACGCAGACGCAGCTTGTGATGTTCTACACACTGTCACCAGCAGGCTGCAAACATAGCACCTCCAGACCCTCCTCCTCATCTCTGGAGACTTTAACCATGCTTCTCCATCCTCCACTCTGCCCACTTTCTCCCAGTACGTCACGTGTTGCACCAGAGACAATAAAACACTGGACTTATGTTATGCCAACACCAAGGAGGCCTACACCTCATCACCCCTCCCCCCCTAGGAAGATCTGATCACAACCTGGTGCATCTCCTGCCTGTGTACAACCCCCTGGTACACAGGCAACCAGCTGTCTCCCGCACAGTGAAGAGATGGTGTGATGTCATGAGAGGCAATCAACGTTCAGCAGGGCTGTTCAAGAAGTGCACGGAGACAAAATTCAAAATGCAGTTTCTTTTACTGGTGTTCAAAAAAGGGTTTAACAGAAAAGGCATTCCAGTGCAAAAGGCAAACTAAGGATTTCTTCTTTTTACAGGTTTTAATCAACAAAAAAGTCTCTAATTGAACTCAAAAGTCTTCCTTCAAATAAAGTTCACTTCGCAATACACAACCAATTGTCCTTTTCTTCTTAGTAAATTTCCTGGGTTCTTACCCCCGCAGTACCTCCACACAGCGCAGCAAACGAAAATAGTCCAACACCAAAGAATGAATAATCCAACACAAAAAGTCTTCTCTTTAGCAGGTTCTTTAGAACATATAGTCCACCCAGATCAGAGACTGCAGCTTCTCTCCTACTCGCCACACTCTACTGAGAGCTCTGGTGTCCTAAAAATCCCTGCAGTTCCACTGCAGGAGATTGGCCCCAGGTGTGCCTCATTAGGCAATCAGTGTTGAGTGGATTGGAGAGCCGGGTGAGTTCCTGGCAAAGTCTGGCTCCACCAGCAGATGGAGCCATGCTAGGATACTGCTGTAGCCGTCTCAAGGGGATGTAGCGCCCTTCCAGGACCCAGCCTCTTGTGACTCCACAATGGTCTGATGAAACTGAAAAGGCTCTGAAGGACTGTTTCGACACGACCGTGTGGGAGGAACTGTGTGATGCGCATGGGGAGGATATTGACAGCCTCACAGACTGCATAACAGATTACATCAACTTCTGTGTGGAAAATACTGTACCCACCAAGACCGTACTGTGTTTTTCCAACAATAAGCCATGGAATAATGCTGACATAAAGGCTCTCCTAAAGGAGAAGAGGAGGGCCTTTAGGTCAGGTAACAAGGAGGAGCTGAAGACTTTGCAGATAGAGCTAAGGCGAAGATTAGTGAGGGGAAGAACATTTACAGGAGGAAGATGGAGGATCAGCTGCAGAGAATAACATCAGTGGAGTCTGGAGAGGCGTGAAAACCATCTCAGGCTACAAAGTACCAAACTCCCAGACGGCAGGGGATCAACAGTGGGCGATGACCTAAACCTATTTTTCAACAGGTTTGACCAGTCATCTGCCCCTCCCCCGGCCCAGCCTGCCCTGCTGCAGCCACCCCTGACTTTACCTCCTGGACAATGCCCCCCCCTCTCTCCCGCTTCCACCTCCGCCTCTCAGCCCTGGCTGAGCTCACACCTATCAACGACACTCCACACAATCAACCCAACCCTCCCCAACACACTCGGGCACACAGCCCCCCCTCTCACAGCACTACAGGTGAGGAACAAGCTCAGGAGGATGGAGGCGAGGAAGGCTGCAGGTCCAGATGGCATCAGTTCCAGGCTTCTGAAGTCCTGTGCAGACAAGCTGGGCGGGATTGTAGGGCATATCTACAACATGAGCCTGAAGCTGGGGAAGGTGCCACAACTGTGGAAAACATCCAGTGTGGTACCCATCCCCAAGATGCCACACCCCAAGGACCTCAGGGACTACAGGCCGGTGGCACTAACGTCCCACCTGATGAAGACACTGGAGCGCCTGGTCCTCGACCATCTCCGCCCTCGGTGAGCCCACTGATGGACCCCCTCCGGTTTGCCTACCAGCATTACATCGGGGTGGACGATGCTATCATCTTTCTCCTCCACCATGCTCTTTCCCACCTGGAGAAGCCTGGAGGCACCGTGAGAATCATGTTCCTTGATTTCTCCAGTGCCTTCAATATGATACAACCAGCACTCCTGGAACAAGCTGGAGAACACCGTCATCTCACATCCTGGATTCTGGACTACCTTACCAACCGTCCACAGTATGTGAGGACACGGGACTGTGTATCCAACACAGTTGTCTGCAGTACAGGGGCCCCACAGGGAACGGTCCTGGCTTCGTTCCTCTAAACCCTCTATACTGCAGACTTCGCCTACAAGTCACCAACCTGCCACCTGCAGAAGTTCTCCTATGACTCTGCCATCGTTGGCCTCATTGAGGATGATGACGACAGGGAATACAGAGAACTTACGCAGGATTTTGTCAACTGGTGCCAGCGGAACCATCTCCAGATCTACACGGGGAAAACCAAGGAACTGGTGGTGGACTTCCGCAGGCGGGCATGCAATCCCCCGGCACCAGTGAATATCCAGGGAATGGACATTGAGATGGTGACATCCAACAAGTACCTGGGTGTTCACCTGAACAAAAAACTGGACTGGACTGACAACACAACTGCTCTATACAAGAGGGGCCAGAGCAGGCTCTGCCTGCTCAAGCGGTTGAGGTCTTTTGGAGTGCAGGGGACACTCCTAAAGACATTCTATGACTCAGTTGTGGCATCAGTCATACTATATGCGGTGGTCTGCTGGGGAAGCAGCATAACAGCTGCAGACAGGAAGAGACTGAATAAGACCATTAGGAAGGCCAGCTCTGTCCTGGGGTGCTCCCTCAGCAACAGACTAATCCATCCAAAGTGTCAGAGGGAGCGATATCGGAAGTCCTTCCTTCCTGCAGCTGTCAGACTGTACAACAAGTACAGCTCTCAGTAACCCCCCCTAACAGAAAAAACAGACAGTGTGTACATAGACCTCTGTATATAGCCATTGTGTATATAGCCAAACAGTGCAATACATCTATATTTATACTGTATATATCTATCTCAGTCACACACAGTCGGCTCACTTTTGTGTTACTTTAAATGTTTATATTGTTTTTAATTTAATTTTCTTCTTTCAATGCTGCTGTAGCACTGTGAATTTCCCCACTGTGGGACAATAAAGGAGCTATCTATCTATCTATCTATCTATCTATCTATCTATCTATCTATCTATCTATCTATCTATCTATCTATCTATCTATCTATCTATCTATCTATCTATCTATCTATCTATCTATATAAAACTTCTGAGGGACTTGAAGAACAGGGGACAGAGCCAGCGCGCAGCTGTCAAAGCCACATCAGAAGCAGTGGAAAGAAGCAGCCGGTGGCTATGGCTGAAGAGGAATGGCCCCAACTGGGCTCCCAAGTAAGATGACAAAAGGAAGTGCCTTTAACAAACAAGGCAACTGCTGTGGCTAATTGGGCTTGAGACGCAAGCTCAGGTCAGATCACCCTGCAGCTGGCCACCACTGAAGAGGGTGTATAGTGTTAAAGGCCGAAACACCCCATGACCCACTGAAACACTACTGATGATGATGCGTACCAATAAATTCATTCCAATTTTTACCCCCACCACTCACCGGTCCACCATTGCATGTGCCCGCACAAGAATAATACCATCACATTCTATGTTTCTGGAAACTCCCATACAGCATCCCATTGTGCAAAGTATTCCAAACAGTTGAATGATGCCCAGTCACACCATCTGCATCATGATTATGTTGTAGGTATCTGGAGCTGGTCTGTGGGATAAGTTAAACTGTTCTTTGTATAACAGTAGAAATGGTAGTAAAAGCAGGCATGCACACATGGTTATTTAAAAACACTGTGTACTTGAAGCTGATCTCAAACTGTGATCTCCTAAGTCAAAAAGCTGGTTACATTTGTAACCTACGGCTCCCATGTTTCGGTCAGTCAGTGCCCCCCCTGAACACTCCTTAAATAAATAAATGAATAAATTAAAAACAATTAATTTTGTCTTAGTCCAGGTGTTGGATGATTGCCTGAGCAAGGTTATATATTTTAATGTAATTCTTAGCTATTTGTATGCCTCATGTTCTGTACTGGAATAAACAGGACAATCATGTCTAGACTCCACCAATAATATAATCCTGTGGTGCTGGTGATGGAGCTGGAGCTTAGATTATTACATAGATGGAAGCATTGTACCATCTTTGATTGAAAGCACTCAGGCAACGCTGTCAGGGAGAAGGGTTAGATTTTTGTGGCAGGATTATCAGCATCAAAGTCAAAGTCAATTTTTATTGTCAATTTCTTCACATGTACTTGACATACAAAGGAATCGAAATTTCGTTTCTCACTATACTATGCGTTTTACATGTAGCATATCTAAATGACTAATGATGGCAGCTGAAAAAAGGGATCATCAGCTGTGATTAACATTAAAAAGTCTAAGACTAAGGTTGAAAAAACTGCCCAGTCTTAATAGTTTAACAGAATTCACCCTGTCAATGCAATAAATGACATGCATGACTCATGATCGGTTAGTTTATGCATCAGTCTCTATACAATATTGTAATACAAACTCTTTTCTGTAAATGGCATTAATCATGTCAAATTTAACAAGACAAGCACAATTAGGAGGAGACACCAGGTGATTAGTGTCAAAATTGTAATTAATAGCTATGAACATGAAATCTCTATTTTCCAAATATTACCTATTTAAAAACATTTTTTTCACTTTTGTTGATGGATTGAATCCAAGAAGGGATTTTAGATATTTATTTTTTACCACATATGAATTTCCAATTGTTTTTTTTTTCACCCATGAATTCTATATTCCCCCAAAAAATCTATTTTTCCATTGTTTTGGGAGATAAAATGTTATATAAATCAGCTAATGATGTTTAAACAGATGGCTCTGTAAAACAAATCCTTAATGAATAGATAGGCCAAACATTTAACATTTAAAAATAACACTTAAAATGAAAGGGGTGATTTATTTGCCATGTCTCACCCTAAATGCAAAGCATCTGTGAAATAATGAGGCCCAAGAAAAAGAAAACTATGTTGAGAGCAAATGCCCGCCAATTAAAGATAGCGTTTACTTTTGGGAAAAGCTGACTTCGAACCGCAGCCCTCTGTGTGAAGAAGCTGAGCGCTCCCCATTCACCTATATCACCTGACGGCGCCTGGCGGCGTCACAACAGCCTATATAACAATGTAAGGCTACATCAATATTCCTGTTTGAGTTATAGGCGGCAGTTTATGAGTTGCATCATATATGACGTAAAATTGTATCTATTCAAATAGCGCCCAGTTCATATTCAGTCCGGGCCGGCGTGTGTGGCGCTGCAGGCGCGTGAGCTCCCTCTGGGCACGAGCGACTCAGGTTCGCCTCCCGCCCAACACAGAGGGAAGACCTCCAGTGTGTGCACGTTGGGGTGTCACTGAGCAAAGACACCGTTCCCTTGCTCCGTGGCGTAGCAGGCTGCTGCACCCGCAGCTTGGCCAAGGCAGGAGCCTGTGAAACCACGTTATTTTGCATTTATCAATTCACATATTTCACATCTTAAATAATCACGCTAAATTGAGACTCGTAGACTTTTTTTTAACAGTATAGGGTGCGACTCGTACAGTTTTGTCAATATCGCCAACAAACACAATACGCTAAATTACTCTATCTACTGTCATTACATGAGACGATACACTATTTAGCGCTTCAAATTTACTCATCAATTCAGTCAGATACGCTGATATGTTATGTTATGCATGGTTGATGAAACTGATCCATAAAACACGTCCTCGTGTAAAATGAGTATTTATTTATGTAACATTACACATCTACTGTATAAAAAACAAAAGGGAAACAAAAGGTTTATTTCCGACTTTCGTCTGCCAGGCCAGTGAACACATACATGGAGTAAGTGAAACTTATCTACTGGCAAAGAGAGATTGTTGGACACATGGGAGAGATCGGCACAGCAACCCTGACCACTTTATTTTAAGATGCACATTTTTTCAATCGCTCTCTGCTATGTATTTTATTTCTTAAATTCAGATATTTAATCGTGAAATGTTTTAATTCAGATGTTTTACACAAATCATCGTATGTAGCAGCGTTGGCCAAGTACTAATTGTTCATTATCATGTCATACAGTAGTATTAAAAAGTTTGGGTACCCCTGACAATTTTAACATTTTTATTTATAAAACATCGGTGGTTTGGATCAGCAATTTTAGTTAAATATATTACATAGCAGAAAAACAATGCATATATCAAGGAATTAAGAGGTGAAATTGAGTTTTTAGGATTTAGACAAAGAGTGCAATAATTACTTCCTCTGCATGAATGTCTCAGTAGTATGAGCAGAGTTTATGGCCCCACAGCAGGATGGATCATCTTCATCACAAAGAAATGAAGAGAATCAACCTCTCTCTCTCTCCCATCTTCCTTTTCACCTTCTCGTTCGCTATAGAAAACATGGCCTGGAAAGGCGCAGATTCCCTTTTGAGCAACTTGTGATCATGCAGTGATCTATGGGGGATGCTGAATAATGCAAAACCAGAATTCACAGTTCTCATGGGATCATCGGCATTAAAGATCAGATTCAATGAACCAGATCCATTAGAGTGAAGCACCATGACTTCTGGTATATGAAGAGCTGTTGTTGTTTGTTTTCACACTGTATATCATTGTAGCCCGTATAGTGCAGTATTCATCTTTAAGCTAATGTGTGGCCGAGAGTTTTTTATGCAGCAACGTAATTTATTAAGTACAATTTATTTCGAAACCTGTATGAAAGTTTGGAGGATGGGGAAAACACATGCAAGCATTAAAATCTGATTTCTTTGTTTTAAATCCACTAAATTGCACTGCCAGCCAATAAAACATTATTTCTAACGGATCACAGTCGCCACTTGCAAAATTATATCTTATTTATTATAAATAATACATATAATATAAAATTATATAATTCATCACAGCCTTCTGTGACTTATAGCACCATAAAGAATGAATAATATGAACACACTTCCATCTAGTGGACTACGGCTCATAGTACAACCATTATAAACTGCAGTTAGCGGATATGTTTGACCACTGCTGCTCTGGAGTTAAAATATGTATGCATATTAATTCAATCATTATAATTTTTTTACATGACAGAAAGGAATGATGATGTGAGGTTTCATTCTCCCAACTTCTATCACCTTGCATTTAGTTATTTATACACCTCCCTTTGCTAAATTAAATACTTAGCTGTGGAAAGAACAAAATAAAAAGTTTCCTGACTATATATATATATATATATATATATATATATATATATATATATATATATATATATATATATATATATATATATATATATATATATATAGTCAGGAAACTTAAATTAAGTAGATCCCATGAGGGCAACATCACTGATCATGAGCTTATGAACCTTAAAATGAGGGAGTTCATCAGTTTATCTGAATCACCACTGATGGCAGCTGAAAAAAGGGATCATCACCTGTGACTAACATTAAAAACTGTCTGAGGTTGAAAAGAGATGCTTCCCAGTCTTTATAGATAAATCAAATTCAGTTAATGAAAAGTGCGACTAATATTCAGTTTACCAGACAAGCACGATAGGGAGGAGACACCAGGTCATTAGTGGTAAAACTAGAACTAATAGGTATAAACATAACAAATTGTTCTATTTACATATTTAAGACAAACATTTTGTATTATGAGATTTCTGGATTTAGTGCTAGAATACGCAAATTCAATGTGATATCATTAAAAAAAAATTGTTTTCCTATTTTCACCAGGTAACATCAATACTCCTGTTTCAGTTATATGAGTCCCTAAAAAGTCAATTTTCCCCATGTTTTTATGGTTAAAATGTTGTATAAATCAGGCTGAGAATGACGTTTAAACAGATGTAAAAAACCTTAACTTATGGATATGGCTATGGATGTGTTAAGGGCTGTGTCTATCAGCTAGTGTTATACAGCCTAAACCTTTAACATTTAAAAAATAACACTTGAAAAGGTGTGTTTTATTTGCCACCATAAATGCAAAGCGTCGGTGAAATAATGAAGCCTAAGACAAAGAAAGAAACATGTTAAAGAGTAAACGCACGCATGTATTACGAAACGGACTACGTATTTTGGAACGAAGGTGTTCTCGAACCCTCAACTCTTAGGTGAAAGAGCGAGGCGCTCCCCATTCACCTATCTCTTCGGGCAGCTCCACAGCCACCATAACAGCCTATATAAGGATATGAGACAACATCCAGTACGTCGGTTTAAGTGATAAGAGGCAGTTTATGAGTTGCATCATGTATGACGTAAGATTGTTTCAATTTAAATAGTCCTCATATTTCATATTCAGTTAGGGTCGGCGTGTGGCGCTGGAGGATGTTCACCGTTAGCCTCTGGGTCTCCACACCCTGAGGTTCGCGGTTCGAGAACTCCGCTCCCCAAAGTTCCTGCATTTAAAAGGCTCCCAGTGGTTGAGTAGCTCCCAGTGGTAGAGCGCACATATATATAAAAAAAGGGTTGAGTATGTGAGTACCCTCCAGTTTCACACGTCGAGGTGGCATTGAGCAAAGTCACCCTTGCCCTTGCTCCATGGTGTAGCAGGTCGCTGCCACTGCGGATTGGACTCGGTGGTGTATTACATGGAATTTGCATGGTAATGTGTGTGCGCCGGTCTATTACATGCAATACGCCATGTAATGCAGCATTACAGCGCTGATGCCATAGAAGTGCACCTATGGCAGCTGGCTGGCTGGATGGACCTTATCCCCATCGGTTATAACCACAGTGCTGGGTGGGTGATGCTTCACTGGGTCCAAGGTGGCGGTCTGTGAAACCATGTTTTTATGCACTTATCAACTCACACATTTAATATTGCGTTGTTTATTACATTTAATCTCTCATTTAATATTGCGACTCCTACATTTTTTGAAATATTTTTTTTTTGAAATATCTGCAAGAAACACAATCCAGTAAATTACCGTCATTACATGAGAAGGCGATGTGCTATTTAGCATTTCAAATTAAATAATTTGTTTAGCACATCACTCAATATGTAGAGATGTTATGTTATGCTGGTTGATGAAACTAATCCATAAAACGTCCCTGTGTAAAATTAGTTAAAGCGATAATCGTTCGTTGCCCCACGATTGGCTGGCGACCATCTGGGGTGTATCCCTGCCTCTCGCCTTAACGCGCTGGGATAGGCTCCAGCAGACCCCTGCGACCCCGAAAGGGAATAAGCGGGATAGACAATGGATGGATGGATGGATAATCGTTCGTTTCTGCCTACTTCTCTCACAGCTGTTCCGAAACTTTAGGCTTAACACATTTTGGACAGCAGCGATACGGACATGGGACAGCAGGCAAACCCATGTTAACAACAAGAATTAATGTTTATTTCCATTAAGGGTAGCAGAGCCTTTCCAGAAGCCAGACCTGAAATAAACAGAATCTTAATTAGTATACCTACAATCATACAGCATTTATTTACTACATTTCCAATATCTACCTAACGCCATTTGTGTAACATTACATATATATAACAAACAGAAAGATGCATTTTAACTTTTCGTCTGTCACACACACACATCGCTTGGCTAGCTCGTTAGCAACGGTTACTAACAGCATGTAACGTAACGACACGTACCTACAGTGTCGTAAAATGGTCAATTAGCAGCTTCAGTGAGATCATGTGACACATAGAATAAACATTTACCTACGCATATCGAGAGAAACTTGACATGTGGGAATATTCCTAAAAATGTTTGACCCTCACCACAACGTGAGTGACGGACCTAGGAGGGTTTATACTCGGGTTGAAACAAGAATTAAGAATTCAACTTCCGTAATTATCTACATTTAGCTCATATGATAAAACATAATAAACAGCTATTATACTGCTACTCTTAGTAAGATTTGGGATGTTCTACGAAACATTATTTTTATTAACGTATCGATTTTTCTATCTCGTATTATTTTAGTTTCTACTCGGATTTATTTTGACAACGCGTCTCTCGCATTTACTTCCGGCGACAAGAAAGAGAGCGCGGGGAAATTTGACAAGTCACCGATTGTAATCGCAAACTAGCATTCTATATATTATCCTGAAAACTTCAGTAGACGCGGTATTTGTAGTTAAAAAGAGTCGATCAGGATTCTTATTCTTTTCCTCTATATTTTCCTGCAGCCTGATAAACATGAGGACTTTAGAAGAGGTGCAGGCGACTCTGCAGATCGCCAAACTGAAAGAGGAAGATCTGCAGAAAACCATCTACTGTCTGTCTTTCGGGGACAATATTTCATCTGCAGATTACTGTCTGATGGAGCTGGACGACACGCTGTGCAAACACATAGAAGCTGGACAAAGGTCAGATATTTAATGTCTGTCGAATAATAATCCATTAATCTTTTAAGTATAATGAAAGTTTTGGAAATGCCCTTTTACAAGTTGACAGAGCCACATATGACCTGCACATTTCATATTATGTTTGATGGTTAAATGACTTAACAGTCTATTTTCGGTAAATATGGTATCAATCAATCAATCAATATATATATATATATATATATATATATATATATATATATATATATATATATATATATATATATATATATATATATATATATATCTCACATGTGTGATCAGGACTGATATTGGAAAATCTGAGTCTCATTGTCTTCTCTTTTCCAGTCTGGTGATTCGAGGGGATAAGGATGAGCATGCGGTGCTGTGCAGTGGTGACAAAACATATGACCTGAAAATTGCAGACACATCCAACCTGCTGCTGTTTGTGCCAGGATGCAAAACACCTGACCAACTAACCAACAGCCAGGAAAGATCTCTTGTGGTGCATGCTCAGGTCTAGAAATCACACATGTACACATTACTGGTGCTTCTGATGTTGTAAGACACACACAATCATACACACACTGCTAATATTACCTTCTTGTGTTATAGATTTGGGGATTTGGGAACAGCTACTGGGAGGTAAGGAAACGACGTCCCAAGCTAAAGAAACTGAAGAGGATTTTAATGGAGAATCCTTATGAAGGCCCTGCTTTAGGAGGCCAGGAGGAGAATACAGACAACAGGGTAAAATCTTATTTTACAGTGGGACTGTATAATGCAACAGTGAAAAATTTTACTCTTTTAATTGTACCCATGGTGGTGGATGTCACTCATGCTGGATGCTGCTTATTAGACAATACAATTGCAGCAACTGTGGCAAAATATATTGTCTACATCTTTTTGGGTTAGCTGCAACTCGTTTTTTTTAATATTTAAAAGCAACCTGTTAACCTCTAAGGCTTATTTTTTTCGAAATGAAAATAAATATGAAATATCTTTACAACAGAGGTTATGTTGTTACACCTGCTATTAAAAGAAAATTTACATGTGAGGTGACTACAGAAGTGTCAGAATCAGTTTATATTGCTGTTACAGAGAAAACATAGCTAGAATATTAGATAAAAAAGTTTAACTATGGAGAAAAATACTTCATATAAACATAACAAGAGCAAAAAAATCTTTTTATTCATAAAATCATAGAAATCTCACTGAAGAACAGAACACAGTGCACAAAGAATATATATTCTAAAAGGAGATTATAAAGGACCCAAATAAAAATTATAAACAGCGCAAATCTAGCTAAATTAAATATCAAAATAGTTGTTAGTTGCAGCCCTACTACTGATATTATATTTATCTATTTTCTCATTGTATTGGTGATGTGTATGTTGATGATATATATCGATGCTGTAATTGTAACATTGTGTTTTACTACAGATAAAAATACTTTATTTAGTGTTGTAACTGAGGTATTCTCATTGAATATGTGTATAAAACTCATTGTGCCCCTGTATCACTTTTTTATTTGCAAATAACTCTTAGTTGAAATATCTGTGAAAATGACTGCACTCATATATGTTGCCAGTATACAATGCAGAATTTGTTGGAGAAGATCCAGGCCAGTGAAGAGGAGATAAAGAACCACTTAGAAACCATTCACGCCTGTCAAATAGATGGTATGAAAATACACACACACACACACACACACACACACACACACATATATATATATATATATATATATATATATATATATATATATATATATATATATATATATATAGCAAGTCGAATAAGATGCTTAAGTCTTTGCTTTTATTCTACTATTATGTTCTCACTCATATAAATTACAATACAAATGTTCAGAGACAGTGTACTTTCTCCAGGCTTCTGGCGCGTGCTAGATTTTGACTACGAGATGAAGTTGCTCAGTCATGTGACTCAGCTGGTAGATTCGGAGTCATGGTCTTTCAATAAGGTTCCCCTTCAGACCAGTCTGGAGGAGCTAGCCCCACTGGAGCCCAAGTAAGTTCATGTAGGAGATCCAAATGCTAACAAGTCGAGGACTACACAATAATAAGCACTGTTTTTTCAATAAAGATACTATTAAAATAATTAGAAATACAGTCTTTACAATGTTAATGTGGTAAATGACAATTCTAGCTGCAAATGGTTTTTAATGCAGCGTCTACATAAGTGTATAGAGGCCCATTCTATTGGTGGATGGTGTACTCTAATTATATTATAAAGTGTTTTTCAAAGTTAAAAGGATAAAATTATTATTTCAGATAAAAAGCATTATTTCTAAATTTGTCAATGTCTTGATTATATTTTCTATTCAGAGTGTAACTCATTTGATAAATCAAATTGTGACATGTAAAACCCCAAATTGTTTGGGTGACCCCACACAGTAGTAAAAACTAGCCAAAAAACAACTAATCAAATTATACTAATTGGTTTGATATGTATGATCTAGATTGCTCTTAGTATGTGTTGGCCAAGAAAATAGGTTCTACTTTATTATAATAACATTAAAGTCTTTCTCATTCCCAGAGAGATGATCGAGCACTGTTTAAACTGCTATGGCAGCCGCTTCACTGAAAACGGTAATGATAATGTCCCCTGAACAAGTAAATGACATAGGGCCTAAATTAATACTGTTACCAATGTCCACCAACTTCTGTGTATTTGTAATGCATGCAGATGAAGTGTTTTATGCACTTAATGAGGATAAAGTGTGTCGGGGCACGGCATTGCTGCTGCTCCAGAATGCTGTCAAGTTCAACCTGAGGGAGTTTCAGGAAGTCTGGCAGCAGAGCGTCCCAGACGGCATGAGCACACGGCTGGACCAGCTGAAGGTTCGGATCTTTCTGGCTTATATACTGCATCATGAGCAGGAAACAGCATGTTATTCAGTTACTTGCTGTTTTAACAAAGTTGTTACTCCCTGCAGCTGTTTATATTTCTAGTTTATAAATCTTCCAGAGCGTTGCCCTGGTCGACCGCAAGTCACGCCCAGAGACCATCTGCCTGCTGCGGGTGGAAGATCTCCCAGAGGACACGTTGGAGCGCTTCAACCACCTCTTCACACTCAGAGAGAAATGGACAGAGGAGGACATCACGCCATACATACAGTGGGTGTCGTCCAGTATTAAGTAAATTACAAGTCTCCAGTTTTTCTGAGCATGCTTTTTGTCAGGAAAGTAGTTTATTAATTGTCTGTCCCAAACTGCCACCTGGTCTCAAATAAACACCTGTTATTTGGTATTTTATGGTATACCTAATAATAATAATAATAATAACATAATAATCTGGCCTATCTCCTCTCTCTCTCCCTTTGCAACTTGCCTTGCAGGGTTGAGCCTTCAGCATGTTGAAATGTTTTAAACAATGTTACAAACAGTAATAATAGTAGCAATGTTCCATAGCCATTTATATTTATACATAAGGCAAATGAGATAAGAGTTAAAACTAATAAAATCTTTAATGAACACATCCTCCATGTCACTGATGCTACCATAACTTACATTGTTTGAGTTTATTAACAATAATTAGGTCTGATTTTAACCAATTGACAGACTGTTAGAAAAGAGAATTTTCTCTGATTTCCTTTGCCTATGGAGTCCTCCCTTTGAGGGAATTATCATAGTCTATCATGGAAGCAGGAGTGTAATGACATGATTGTAACCATATGTATTATCTGATTTTGTAGATGATTTGATATATAATAATATTTAATATACCTCACTTCGTCCTGGTTCTGCAGGGACCTGTGTGGGGAGAAACAGACCACCGGAGCGCTCCTGACCAAACACGCTCGTTCTTCAATGCAAAATGGCATCAAGGTCTTCAACTCCAGAAAGCCTGTGGCTACATGAATGAATTGACTGTCTAGGGTCTCCTTTAAATTTGCAAATGTGTTTGTTTATATGTATCTTGTCCATGCAGGTTATCAGTCATCCAGGTCTTCTTTATCTTGTGGAGTTGTAGAGGAAAGCAACTGGACTTATTAGTTGGTTTGAAGACATTTCACCTCTTATCCAAGAGGCTTCTTCAGTTCTGAAATTTAAAATTACATAAATGTTTTGCTAAATTGCAATGCAAACCTAGGTGTTTTCTTACAGCAAATTTCAGAACCGAAGAAGCCTCTTGAATGAGAGACAAGATGTCTTCAAACCAACTAAGAAGTCCAGTTGCTTTGCTCTAAAACTCCACAAGATCATGTGTATCATCTGTGTAACCTTTGCCCTTATTGTAGTGTGCTATGTAGTAAGTTATTACTCATAATTGCATAATTCAGTCTGCCATAAAAATGCATTGCAATGGTATTAATAATGCAAACTTTGAGTTGTAACCGACTACTTTTGTCACTTGGTCATCACTTTTGTAAAAATGTGACATATTGGTAATAAAAAATGTTTTCAGATAATTGTCAGCGGATAGTTGTCTCACCTCCTATTTACCTCAGGTAAACTAAGTTGAACAAATGATCATGTGTTTTCTTTCAGCAGAAGTTGGTTTGTAGACATATATGTTCACTTGCCAGGTGCTATGCTGGAGGATGAACACAAGGTGGAGCTCTATACTGTTAAATCCACTGACTGGATATTGTACAGTTTGTACTTGTTGGCATGAATCTGTTTGTTGTGTGCTGCAATTACATGAATTGAAGTGAACATGAGAATATTTACAGATTTAGGCATTTAAATTAGTTTTAAGGCTGTTTAACTTTCTTCCTTAAAAAAGGTACTATTTTGACAACTTATTGCTAAAGACAGCTCAGATCAAAAATGTATCTCTTCAGCTTAAATGTGAATAGTTTCTTGTTTTTCTAGTCCATTATGTCTGTAAACCTATTTTTTGGGGGTTTGTTTGGTCAGGAAACCGCAAAACTCTGGGATTCTGTAATTTGCCAACATTCTGTAGATTAAATGCATAATCAACAATATTCATTAGAGTTATTAATGGAGAAGAGAACCTGTTAGACGCAGCCCTAGACACATAGTTTACTTATTAAATTACCATAATTGAGGAGACTGAATTAAATCCAAGCAGATGATGTCATACTGAATGAGACAAACACTTTTGGGAATGGATTGATGCATAAAAGGTGGAATAGAAGGATACAGGAGGTGACAAACATATATTAGAAGGAACCAGAACTAAATCAAACAGGAATGTTTACACGTTATTGCATCTGTTGGATATTCTACAGGTTGGCAGTCTCATGTGACTCAGTGTTTCTTTTAGTAAAATAATGTGTGTGTGTGAATCACTGTTGCTAGCCGATGAGAAAACTCAGGCCAGACGCTGAAAAAGATTCACAAATGTCTGTGTCAACACCGACACCTACACACTCACACACATCTGTGTTTCCAAAATGACTTTATCTGCATTGGCTTGCTGACTAACCTTGACATCACCCAACGGGAGCGCTGACCTTTTCAGTTGTTGCTTGTAATTGCTGCACTGGCGTCTGCAAAATAAGAAATTCCCTTTACTTTTCCTTCCTTCTTCTGTATGATAACTCTTTACACCATCAGAAAATCACTTCCCTATTCTCCTCATTCCTCATATTACTTCTCCTTTTTTATGAAACAAATTGAAGTTGAATTCCTTCCTCTTTATTACAGTCATATAAAACATGACAGTGGCTTCTCTATCTATAGCTGCCCCTGCCCTCAGGAACTGAATCATCAAAAAAAAATCTGACTGTACCAATCTGTTTCTGTAGAAAACCCTTATTAATCCCATCTTTTTATAGCAGCCTTTACTGTTTAAACTGTGTGTTTTTAAGATTGAATGTGGTATTCTAAAAGATATTTAGACTTTGTAAATCACTTTGCTTTTCTGTAGCTCTCATTAAATGGATGTTTTGTAAAGTGTCTGAGTTTAATGAAAGCACTTCATAAATGAATCGTTCTAATATCTTGTTATAAATCATGTAAAGCAAATAAATAAAAAATACTTTATTGATGATTTTAAAACATAAAATGTTCTGAGACACAGTGCATAAATTATAATACAGGACAAAGAAAAAGCAGATGGATAAAATATTTTAAAGACAAGGCTATTTTGTATAAAACTGTAAACTTACAGTACCATGGAAGAAGTGTACAGCTCCAAACATTCCAAATAGCTCATAGCATTTAACTGATATACTGAACATTCCGGACTTTCTTATACTTTTGGTGTCTTTTTTTTATATATATTATATTTTAGTCCTACAAATTACACTTGTCATCCTTTCTGCAATACATTGGCATTGAGTCAAATACAGTACCTGAAAAACACACTGATTTAGCCAGTAAATCAGTACTTGTACATTTTTGGTTTGCTTAAAAAAACCAAAACCACATTTACTTTTCATTCTCTGCAAATATTATCCTTTTCTGAATATTGTTATTTTTAATTTTGTTGTAAAATCTGCTCATGTTAAATAACAATATCTTAATCATCTCATGATTCTGTCATTGCTCCTGACTCAATTCTCAACAAATTGATAATACTATCATAATACACTATCGTAATCATAAACATGTTAAAGATCAATCCGACCAACAGAATATTTAAAGAAGTTTGATCAAACAGTGCATTCAGTGATAATCCTCCCACTGTGGGCTGGGCATCTTGTTTTCTACTTGGGCAGCATATCCTCCAGGTCTGCCACGACATAGGCAACCACAGCCCACAACGCTGAGCAGAGATTCATGTCTTGAGGATCCTGCACAGTCATTGTGTCACCTTCACTGTGGTGGAACCAAAAATATCGACTGTCAGCCACATGGATGCTAGCACCTGGCAGAGAAACAATGAGAAAGACACACACACACACAAAGTTATAGGTTGAAAAAAAATGACTGCTCAAACAACCTTGGACTAAAAGTAATTAAATTTCACATCTGAAAAAAGTGCTGCTGTCAATCTGGTTGAATTCTCCAGGACATTTCTGCGGAGGAGGAATGCAGCTTTAACTTATTAAACCTGCCTCAGTCCAACCCAGCATGTGGAAAACAAACTCAAACACTGGTGGAGAATGAAGTAGGAAAATGTCAATAGTTTGTGCTTTAGGGAAACAGATTTCACTTTTTACTGTGGTGCTGTTTTTCCTTTCTGTTTCACCCAGCTTATTAACTTTTTTTTCATTTTAACCGAGACAATGGGCCTGTTTTGCTTCACCAATGTAGTAAAAAACAACCATAGAGAAAATGAATCCTCCACATCACAGGGCATCTGTGGCTCAGAGGTAGTGCAGTCATCCATGGTTTCATTCCCAGCTCCTCTGGGCTCCATGTCGATGTGTCCTTGAGCAAGATACTTAACCCTGATTTGGCCCTGATGGCTACACCATGAGAATGTGTGTAAATGGTTAGCTTCCTGATGTGTGGGTGGCACCTTGTATGTCAGCCACCACCATCAGTGTGTGAATGTTTCTGAAAGGGTGATTGAACACATGTAGTGTAAAGTGCTATGAGTGGTTGAAATAACCAGAAAAGTCCTATACAAATACAGTCCATTTACTATTATCAAATCTCAGAAATGGGGATTCTCTATTGTATGTAATTTTAAGTGAGCCAAGATATCACTAGGGGTTTTAGTTGGAGTAAGTATTTATTATCAAAACTTCCTGGCATTTTAATTACAAACCATAAAGAAAGTCCTGTGTTGTGTAAATTGACAGTTTCCTGCTTTTTATTGTTGTTATTTGAGTAATGTGCCATGAATCAAACATACAGAATGGCTGAGCAGCCAAACAACCACAGAAAGTTAAGCTTCTTTCAACCTCAAACCTTTCAAATGGCTGTGTCTCCTGTGAGGTTTCTGTATTCTAAGTAAAATTACTCTTCAACAGTTGCTATCTTCAATGTGGCACTGTTTCTAACCAAAAGTCTCATTATTTCAAGCTTCTATCGCTAAAGAAGCTAGAACCTTTAGTATAATCTTATATATATATATATATATATATATATATAAATGTCTAAAACTACAGAAAGAGGCCAAAGCATAAAACGTTGTATGGTATTTAAAAAAATCCTAGATAAAAAAAAATAATAATTTATTACTGTCGTGTCAGTTCTGTTCAGTTTTTGTATTTTCTTTGGGATTAATGTTATATGAGATATTGGCAGCTAATTTAGAAGGTGTTGTTTCCACCATCTACCGATCCGTGTGTCGATTATTCGCTTCGTTGTAAACAAACGCACGTGGCCAGACAGGGGGTGGGCAAACAGTGAAAAGGAGACTTGCAGAATTCGTCTTTTTAAATGACCCAACTTAGAAACCCATAGATTTTGTTGACGATACAAATCCATAAAAATGATTTCATGCTATGCCTTGAACTAATTGCATTTCATGTAATCATGGCATATTGGCATCCTTAATATGATGATTTTTATAGTTATAGTATAAATTTAACCGCCGGGTCTTCCTTATCTCCATGTGCAAAACAATCGTGTCTACAGTCCACGTGTATTATGTACCACACACAAACACATGTTTACATGTATCTGTATAAATATAGCATTATTCCATATTTGTTATAAATGTTCTATGCTGGTGTGTTTTTACCCATAGAAACGCTAACTAGCGGTTTGGCAGTGCATCTGCAGATCAACACAAACAGCAACGCACATGTAGTCGCCGTCCGCACTCGTTCCCCGCACGGCCCACGTGTCTTTTGGTTGGCTAGCTACGGGCTGGTTGGTTTAGCAACCTACAAAAACAGAAATGTCGAAGAGACGCTGCAGAATAGAAGGATGTCAGGAGAGACAACTAACACTGCACTACCTCCCCAAGGACATTAGCATAAGAGACCAGTGGCTTATGTTCATTTTTTCAGAAATCCCCGATGACGTCGGTAAGAATGTGACTGTCTGCTCGGCTCATTTCACCGCCGACTGCTTCGTCAACCAGGCTCAGTTCAATGCGGGTTTTTCCAAGCGGCTGGTGATCAAGGACACAGCGGTTCCCACGCTGCTTGGCCCGACCTCAAATCCACAACTCGTAAGTGAGCTAATGACGCCATGTAGCGTTTATTAAACGGCATCATAATGACCCTGAGCGAGACGTAACCCACAAAGAAACGTAACGTTATGCAGTCATGCGTTGGTTTCTCGCGACTCTTTGAAAATATTTTGGTATAGTTTACAGTGGCATTGTTTTAGTCTATTTTAAATAGGGCACGCGAGTAATTTTAATGTTAAAACACACAATCTCGCCACTGTCAGTGCACTCACTTTGATGATGTTTGTTGTTGTCCTCATATGTCGGTGATTGGATGTTGACGGTGTCCCTCATTGCGCGCTTCAAAATACAGGTGTGTGATTGGTTGTTAGAGAGCCGGGGCGGGAACGGACGTAGGGTTCTTCTGTTAACCGATTTGCTTTTTGCGTGTCACTCGGAGCGCGCCAGTATGATTGGCTGGAAAGAGCCAGAGGGTGGAGCATTCTTGCGGTTGTTGTCAGTGTTTATGCAACCGAGCTTTATCTATTCGTTTTCTCTGCGAGTAGCATCAAATACATTGAAGTTTTATTATCGAATATTATCGATACCGAATGAGTCTCTATCGCCGGTACACGTCGCTATCGTCTCATCTAGGATGGAGGCAGCGCAGCTGTCCAGTTGTTGGCTGCAGAGGAGAAAACACTAATGCGCTTTTTGTTTGAAAATGTGAACATACAGTGAATATAATTCAGTTTTAATAAAGTCCCCTCGTAGAGTTTAACAGGTTTTGTATGTTAAAACAACATGTTGTATGTCTCGACTGAGTAACATATCATGCAAGACATATTTTTATTAATTCCAATGGGCTCCATCCTTAGCTACAGGTGTTAAAAGATTAGTCTGGTAAATCTGTGTTTTGTATCGTTAACAAATGGTTAAAAAAACGATCAGGAGAGCAAGAAAAAGCCACAAGGGTCCAGCAACAGTAATCACAGCATTCTCCAAACATGCAACACACACTTCACTAGACAACACAAACGGACAAACTCAACAACACACCCACTTTACTACACTGACCCTGAGATGTAAACCATTATTATAAACTACATTTGTATTTCACCTAACCATACAGGTTAGTGCAACACAATACAGTAAGAAGCAGCGCCAAAAAAAGATTAACAATAAATGATTTAAATAGAATTTTAAACATATAAATTCAGTAAATACTGTCTGAACCATTCTTAATTAAAATCCAGGCTAAAGATGTGGGTCTTTTAAGTTTACATTTAAAGATTTCAACGTTTTAATCTCTCAGATCCTCAAAACACAGTCAGAGGATGATGGCATGATGCTCACAAACTTACATCAAATGAAAAAACTTGTAAAACTGAGGTAAAGATGGGTCAGAAGCAGCCAGAAACAAAACAATATAAACGATTGAAAGTGGAATAGCGGATATAATTGTGATTTTTTTTTTTCATGGACTATTTTATAAACAGTGGATGGAATGGGGGCGACACGGTGGTGCGGTGGGTAGCACTGTTGCCTCACAGCAAGAAGGTCGCAGGTTCAAGACCGCCTTGGGCCTGGGTCTGGGGCCTTTCTGTGTGGAGTTTGCATGTTCTCCCCGTGTCTGCGTGGGTTTTCCCCGGGTACTCCGGTTTCCTCCCACAATACAAAAAACATGCTCAGGTTAATTGGTAAACTCTAAATTGCCCATAGGTGTGAGTGTGAGAGTGAATGGTGTGTGAATGGTGTGTGTGCCCCACGATTGGCTGGCGACCATCTGGGGTGTATCCCTGCCTCTCGCCTTAACGCGCTGGGATAGGCTCCAGCAGACCCCTGCGACCCCGAAAGGGAATAAGCGGGATAGACAATGGATGGATGGATGGATGGATGGAATGGAGATGTCATTTATGCATATTTGGTGAGATTGGGTACTTTTTAAGTTTTGCAGAACCACCACAGGTATACAGCTTGTGCCATGCCACATTCTCATTTCAAGTCAGCTTTTCACACATCACAGGTACCATGAGACTCCAGCTGTTTTCAATCATCAAACCAATTTGACAAAACTGACTTAAGACGAGGTTTGCTGTATATAGGTATACTTCAGCATTAACAGATGTTGCAATTTGATTACTTTTAACATCAGCTTTGCATAGTCATCTCATGATTCTTTGTTTTAAATTATGATCGTGCCAAAGGAACCATAACGTGTTACTGTTCCCTGCATTTAGGGCATCGTTGGCAGCTTTTGTCAAATCTTTCCGGCTGTGAAACATGTGGGCTGCCAGACCGAGGCCACGGACAGAAGAACAGTCGGCACACAGCTGTCAATGAAAACTCTGGCAAATAACTTCAGAAGTACAGGTTTGTAGTCCTACGTTACACAAGGTTTCCCACTTTTTTACTTAAATAGTAAGTGTGAGTGACACCACTGACATGGATGACTGATTTCTTTGTTTGAAGGTACCCAGGTGAAAGTGCCCAGTAGAAACTGCGGCGTTTGTACGCTAACCTTCCCATTAGACAGTCCACTACTCCTCCTACAACCAACAATAGTAAAGAGACCAGCCAAGAGGCGTAGACTCAGCCTTACAGACAAGGAGGAAGGCCCTTCAGAATGCAACTTATCTGAGGTGGATCAGGAACCAGACAATTCAACATGACCCCCTGGATCCGGCCACTTTCATAGCAGCCGCATCTTTTTTTTTTTTTTTTTTTTTTTTTAACCTTTTGAGGAAACTTCTTAACTGGGAGAAGCTGGCGAATGGACTAATGAGCAAAGCTCCAAACCCTCAGCTGCTCTAAATGGAAAAACTCAAATATTTTCAGGCAACTAATCCCTCAATTAAGTTGTTTAAAAAGGGAACATGTTAGTGGTCTGCTTCGCCGAAGGTTCAAATGTGTGTTTCTTTCTGATGTTGTTAGTTACTCTTCCTCAATTTATACTGTTTCTATGTATTATATAGTTTCACTTTTATCAAAACTAGAGAACATGTTTTGTAATCTCTAACAAAGCAACAAAAAACACCATTTTTTCCCACTATGAAAGATTCATAAAGATTGAATCAAACTACTATGGCTTTGTACAGTTTTAAGTTATAACTGTTAAATAAATGGTGCTAATTTTATAATTGACAGGTAAAATCCCAGCAGGCATCAATATGGTTCATGTAAAGTATTTCATTTCTGAAGTAAATAAATGGTAACTACAAGTTAAACATTCCCACACAGATTTTTTATGTAACCCTTGTGTGAAGGTGCCAGGTTGTTGACAGTAGAGCAGGCCTGCATGAAAACTGTAATTTCACTGTTTAACTGTTAGATTGTCGGCAGCCTTTTTCAAACTGGATACTTTAATGTGGCTTATGTTATTCAACTATGTACATACAGAGTGTTATTTCTTTTTGTCTTTTTTTCAGGGAAACTTTTAAAAAACATGTATACAGGTTCTGTAGATGTGTTATAATAAAAAACCTTTTTGAAATGTCTGCTTATACTTGTATTTTAAATCTTTTTTTGTCAAATATGAGCATTTTCTTCATCCAGAGTTAGCATGTCGTCAGATATCATTATAGATCCCTGGTCAGTAGACGACTGTTGTCTATGTAAGGGATATTTGCGCGTAAAAGGCATCCTTACAAATACCAAAAATGTATTCGATTCGGACAAGACAACACGTGAGAAAAGTGTTTACGAATGACTTAGAGCTTTAGGGCTAACTTTGTCTAGAGATAAATCAAGATCAGGTCGCATTTGTAGGTCGTGTTTTCGCTTGCTAAGGAGAATAGAAGACGACTTTCCTATTTTAAAAAGATGGCAAGGAGCAGAGCAAGAAACAAGTCCAGGAGCATCGACATCAACCGGATTCTCACGGGATCTGGTGGTCTCGCGAGTTCAGCTTCCCCGCAAGGTAAAAATAAACAGGCACTGAAGCCTAATTTGACTCGATCGCACTGAGTCTGTTAAAAGGGAGAATGCCAAAAATGCCATGTGGTGTAATCCTAATAACATGGCACTAAATAATTTAACTTTCCTAGAAAGGTTTTTTAAAATAAAAACACATATCACCTATTTTTGTTGTAGGTGGATTAAACAAAACGAATATGTGCTGTTTAAAAGTTTGGGTTCACTTAGAGATGTCCTCATTTTTGAAAGAAAGGCACTTTTTTTTTAAATGAAGATAACACTAATCAGAAATGCACTCTGTTAATGTGGTGAATGACTATTCTAGCTGCAGACTATTATAGTATGGTTTTTAATGTAATATCTATTTCTAGCAACCATCACTCCAGTGGTACATAGTGTTTGCTAATTGCATTAGAAGTTAATAGATGATTAGGAAAAACCCTTGTGCAATTATGTTAGGACACTTTAAATTTTAGCAGCTGAATTGCATTCCACTAAATGCACTATTAACAATTTTACTAAATTCTATCAAGTTGACACTGAAGTATTTTTTTCACCCCATATCATGAAATGAACCCAATAAAAATATAATCACACTTAACAGCCAAACCTCCCAACTTTGAAAATTGTTTAATGTGTCATGTAAAATATCTTGAAGCTCCTAATGTTCTATGGATCAAGGCAGTAGCTTGGTATTGGTCCTTCTCCATCACAGTGTTCACAGAATTTTTAGTAATACTAAATGTAAGAATTGACTGTGTGTCATCATTCTACCACTTATAATAAAGGAAACCTGAAATGGTCTTAGATCAGGGTTGTCAAACATGCGACAGCACTAGTCCACTTAAAAGGCCAATCCAGATGACTGGATGACTGTACAAAGTAGGACAAAAAATAGACAAGTTCCTATTCCTCCACAGAAATGTGACATCAGTGAGAATCTTTCAGGCATCTTAATGTCATCTCGCTCAGTTTCTAGGTTATTTATTTGTATACATATTTATATTTCCCTACATAAAAAGGGAGGAGAAATGTATTTAGAGATTATGTTATTTATATGTTTATTTTAAGTGGTCCGGCCCAGTTGAGATCAAATTCTTCTGTATGTGCCCAATGAACTAAACTGAATTTACCTCCTGTGTCTTAGATGATCAGTTGCCAGTGTCACCAGCTGTTTTCATAATCAAACCAAGTTGATACAGTTGACTTCAGGTAAAAAATGAATTTTCACTGAGTATATATCTATTTTTAAATTACAAAATGAGGTATTATTATTAGATAATTAATTAACATTGATTTCCACTGCTTCGAGGATGACACCTTTTTGTTCTAAACCTAACTCCGCACTTCCACCCCCATCTCATGTCTCTGAAATAAAAACATTGTTCATCTCTAACTTTCTAAAACAGCAATAAAACTCAATTCTTAATAATTGGCACTGAATCCATCCTCCCCTCTCTCCCCTCTGTTTAAGAGTCTGGCTGATCATATATTATCTTTTCAATCGCACATCAATAACCAATTACCCAACAATTACCCAGTCTGCCTACTTCCATCCGTCGTCTCTCATCTAAACCTAAAACTCCTCTGTTCAGACTTTCATACTCCCGCTAACTGCTCTTAAGATTCCCTCCCTAATATTTGTATGATGTTTCTTTCTTGTGTTTTATCATTTTTTTACCTTTGTACAACAACCTTGGATGTCCTGAAAGGTGCTTTTGAATAAAATGTATTATTATTATTATTAACAGATGTTGCACAACCGATGATTCTTTGTTTTAAATGACAGCAGCATAAAGTGTTACTGTCCCCTGCATTCAGAGCATCGATGGTAGCTTTTGTCAACCTACTGTAAGTCACATGGGCTGCCAGACCGAGCCCCTAGAAAGAAGATCATTTGACACTCAGCTGCAGAATAACTTAGGAAGTACAGGTATGTAGTACCACACATCAGGTTATATTTTTAAATTCCCCAATTTTTTTTTTAAACTTAAATAGTAAGTGTGACTGATACCACTGACATGGATGACTGATTTCTGTGTTGAAGGTACCCAGGTGAAGGTGTCCAGCAGAGACTGTGGTGTTTGTACCTTCAGCTTCCCATTGAACAGTCCGCTACTCCTCCTACAACCAACAATAGTACAAAGACCAGCCAAGAGGCCTCGATTCAGCCTTACAGACGAGGAGGAAAGAAACGTGGATCGGGAACAAGATAAATCCACATGACTCTCTGGACTCACTGTCAAAGAATTTTCTGTCACCCTGTTGTAGCAGTTAATATTATTTCTTGTATTATGTGAACCTCGTTACCAAGACAAATGGGTGAAATGACCAATTCAAGTATCCAAAACAATGGGATTGTTTAAAATAAGTATGGTTGCAACCAACAATTATTCTGATGGTTTATTGAACTGAATAATCAATTTGTTGTTTGGTTCATAAAATAGTGTAAAATGTCAATCACTATTCCAGTGTCTTTTTTGTCCAGGCTAACAGTCCACAGCCAACACCAATTTACTGTTACAAAGGACTAAAGAAACCAGAAAGTAATCAGAGAAGAAGAGAAGCTGGAACCAGAGAATTTGGACATTTTCTTCTCAAAAATGACTTAGGTTGATTAAACGATTATCAAAATAGTTTGTGAATAATGTAATAGTTGGCAACCTATCGATTAATCGTTGCAGCTTTGAAGATAAGCATCAAAAACTAAAACTTCTGTCCCATTTAACTCTTGCTAAGTACACAATAGATTAATTTTCGCTTAGAATATGCAACTTGATAATTACAGGAGTGATAACAAACTCAAGATATCTCTAAAGAAGTGAAAAATGTTGAATGAAGATTCAACCTAAAATATTGTTTTCTTTTTTTTTTATTACAATAGAATATTTGTTTTATTTCACATTGATTTTGCAATGTGATCATTATAAGAGTGATAACAAACTTAAGAAATCTCTTCAGTGTAAACTCTTATTAAGACATGGTGAAATTTGAAAAAAGTATTTTATGTAATTAACATCTGTTGAATAAATTGTAAGCAAAACTTTAAAAGTAGCTACAAATTGTTTGACACTTCAGGAATACTTGCACAGTTGTGCTAGTTGTTTGTTATTTACAGTTTACTTACCATGCTGGTAATTTTTGTTTTAATAAATTTGATGTTCTAAAATTAGGCTATTGCTTGTGGGAGCTGCAAGTTCAGTCAAGCGCAAACACTTTCCTGGCATGATCTAATCTGTAGTGTTATCATTAATTTACACAAATTACAACATGAGGGGAATATTTCTCCATCCTAAATTTGTAGTTTTATTTTAAAGGTAAATTTTTAGAAAATATGATTCTGAGAGTCTTCCTAATAATTGTGTTACTAAGATTGACTCTTACTCCTTCATCTTTTAGATTATGTAGAATGTGGAAGACACTTTTTGAGTTTGGAAAAAATGGTAAATTGTCTAACAGACAAAACACACATGGAAGTGTAATGTTACTACTGGTGGTAAATAATAATAATTATAGTAAATTAGAAAATTGCTAAATATTTCTATAATAAAACCAAACTGCATCATTGTCCTGACTCTATACTGTATTTTTGGAATTATTCCACATGGTGTACATCTCAGTGACTTCCTGCTGTGCCATGTCCAGATATTTTAAGAATTTTGTGTATGGCTGAGATTTTCCTCAACAATTAAATCAATCATACATTTAATATGATATATAAACCTAATCTTGTTACAGAATCCACTTTATCTAATATGCTTCAGTATCTGTTAATGACTATTAGTACAATGGGAAATAGTCTCAATAATTATGGGAAACCTCAGTTATGCTTTAAAAATGCTCCAAAAACATGTTGAACACACCTTTAGTCATACTGACCTGTTAAAGTTTACATTTACTGAGTAATATGTGTCAAACTCACTAAATTGTAAATGCAGTGATACACAACCAGAACACATCTGGGATGTTTTCTCCTCATGTTTCCCTGCGTTAGTGGCCTCAATATAAATTTTACTTGAAACGTCTTAATTATAGTTAAAAACCTGTCTATGTGACTCAGCCTCACAAACTCCGAATGCAGGATTCAACATGTTTGAAATCATTTTCAAAAACAGCTTAATTGAAAAGAAACAATTAAACGCTAGAAACATGGATTATGGTGCAAAGAAGTGCCATGAAGTGGTGTCAACCAAATTACCAAATTGTGTAATGGGTTTAACAGAAGCTGCCATCTAAATGAACTAGGTGCTAGTCGCTGCTAATTTGGGTTTATCGCATTACACACATTACAGTGCAGATGATCTTAACTTAATACAGAGTAAAACCCCTTGAAGACGGAAAAGGAGACTTTGGAAACATCCCCAAATACCAGCTGCAGATAGAAACAAAGGATGCTTTAAAGCCGGAATGTCTGTGGTCAGCTGGCCTGGTTATATTGAATTTAATGTTTGAATTGTATGTTTTGGAGTTTTTCTTTTCAGTTCCCGTTGTAAAAGATCTCTCAAAATCTTTTTTTTGTCTACATTGCAATTTCACTTCTACAGAAACTAGACAGAGAGATGTCTAAATCCCCTCCTCAAGACTTTTCACTCTCAGCAATACAGAACAGCAATACAGGGTGATACCAACCATTCAAGGTGGATATTTAATGTACTAAGAATATATTTATATATATATATATATATATATATATATATATATATATATATATATATATATATATATATATATATATATATATATATATATATATATATATATATATATATATATATATATATATATATATATATATATATATATATATATATATATATATATATATATATATATATATATATATATATATATATATATATATATATATATATATATATATATATAGGAGAATATATGAGAATACATGAGAATGTGATTCTATGTGCACAGCACATTTCAGGATAAGTGGTAAATGAGAGGTTAGTAGAAGCAGAACTGCAGAAATTAGGATTTACTTAAATTAACTCAAACACCAGAATTAATCTATATATTACATGAGAAAACATCAGCTACGCCACTAAATAAGTATTTTTATATGTGGCAAAACACAATGTCGCTGTTACAGAATCAATAGACATATCATCAATATTAACATTATCAATACAATAAGAGATGTGTTGAATATAATATCAGTAGTAGGGCTACAATTTACAGATATTTTGATATTTAATACAGAAGCGAGTTGTTTGTGTGATTATTTAATTTAGTTGTTTATACTCTCCTTTTTAAACATTTTACACAATATATTAATGTTCTGTAATGATCCCGTGTAATTTCTATGAATATATGGTCAAATAATTGATCTTTGAGCTCTTATCTTATTAATCATTGAACTTTCTAATTGGGTCAGTTTATTCTTGTTTTAGGTTTAATGGGTTTAATGTTTAAGTGTAATGTAAGTATTTTTATCTGTAGCAAAACAGCTATATTTTCTCTGTAACAGCAACATAATTGATTCTGACACTTCCGAAATTACTTCACATGTAGACTTCTTTTAATACCAAGTTTAAACACATAACCCTTGTGGTTGTAGGCATCTTCTATATTTATTATCCTTTATAGCAAATTAAGCTGGAAAAAAGTTTGGGGCTTAAGTGAATGAACTGAATAAAATAAACTGTCACACTGACATATTGTTTGAACTGACCTGGGACTCCTGCCTGCATCCAGGGTGAGATGTCTGTTCCTTCTCCATGCGTCTCCAGCTTGGTCGTGTTAATAGGAGCCAACAGTTTGACCACTTCTTCCATCACCTGTTGATAGAGACAGAGATTAGATAACTGATTTTTTCTTTATTTTTGTTCTACAATTTCTGTTTTTTATGTTTTAAACTAAAATCCTGGCCAAATCAGACATGTTTGCACTTTAAACTTAACAGAATCAACTTCATTTAGTTTAAAACACCTAGCATACAAAGTGAAGAAAAATGTATTTGTATGCTATTCATTTTTAAAGCTTGATATACGATTTCAAATTTTGAAAAGTGGAATTGTTTTGCTCTATTACCAACCCACAGTAGACTTTTTGTGACCATGTTTTAAAGGCTTACAGTGTCACATTTATATAAATGATGGTTCTGAGTTAAGTATGGGTTTGCAACCGCGGTTCCTCCTGTGAGTTTAGTGCACAACACAGTCTACACTGAGGTGAAGTGGGAAATTTAACAGTGTCTGAAGGTCTTGTTAAAAAGCTTATCCCCGCTCTGTAGAATCAGTGCTCTGCAGAATACAGGCTGTGTAAGTGTATGAATCACAATAATCAATGCATAATAACCTTTCGTGCTGCATCGCTGCCGGTAAACTGCAGGGCCACTGGGGTGAATGTCCCCAAGTCAGACTCCATGACCAGGTCAAAGTTGGACTTGTTCACCTGGTTGTGAGAAGAAGTAGACACAATTAAAACCAAATAAAGGTGATTGTAGTAGTGTAAATTTCATTAGATGAGATTAGACAAAATATATATATACATATATATATATATATATATATATATATATATATATATATATATATATATATATATATATTTTTTTTTTTTTTTTTTAATGACAAAAACAAGACAATCAGAAGAAAAAGTCAACGCCCTTAACTACTGACTGTGATGAAATTAACATTCTTGTTGGCGAAAAAAATGACGAAAGAAAAAAGACGAATCTACTTTATTAAATAATAACTTAATGAAAATGCCTTTTTCTTTTTTCATCACAGACATCCATCACTAGAGGCACGTTACTTGTATTTCTACGTGTGTGTGATTTTGTGTGTTTGTGTGTTTGTGTGTGTGTGCGTGTGTGGTGACTGCTTCTCTGATAAAACGTGCTGCCGAACAAAAATCATTTTACGTGTTAACCCATGTTTTGATAAATATTTTACTGCCTGAAACACGCTGAAAAATAAAAGATAAAAACAATAAAGAAATTGGATTTTCTTTTACTAAAAGTAGCCCAAAAAGCCAGGATTTTTGTCAACTAAAATGTAACCAAACAAAAAATGTGACTAAATATGAGAAGACTATGTAATAAGAAATCCTAGGAGGTGACTGCTAGTTCCACATTTGAACACACATTTCACAATCTGAAATGAAATTTGCTAACATATTCTGTATTTCCTTCTCTGCTCAGATACCTTAACCGACCACTCCGGGTTGCTACTGCCGTCTTCGCTGAATGAGACAATTAACATTCCTATACCTGGAAAGCCCACTGGGGTGTTACGCTCTTTTGGTGAAAAATATACTTTTCACTGTTGTTTTTATGGGTCACAGCCTGGTGGGCAGCCCAGGCTCCACCTATGGAAAACCTTTAACACTGTAGATTATTGTTCAGACCTTTTTGCACACCATACAAAACTTTTCAGATAATAAATGTGTACTATGTCCATGGAAAATATTTTTTTCACCAAAACCTCACCTGTAGTAGTTAGGGCTTTGTGAATATGATGAACTACAACAAACAGAGTAAGGAATATCTTTCAGTTCATTTTTGGTGGATATTATTCATTAATCAGTTCATACTGAAACATGTAACTTGCAGAAGATCCCTAACACAGACTGCAGCGTATGACGGTAGATTGGCAACGTGGCTGTTTTGTGGTAAAACGTAAAAACGTGAGGAAAATTTACAGTATTATTATAGTATATCAGAGTATAAAAATGTTGCTTATTGTCTAAATTAACCACCCTGACAACAACAACATCAGCAGCATCATTATTTAAAATAATATTGGTTGACAAAATAAAAGTTATGATGAGAAGGCAATACTCAATTCAAGATCTTTTCGAGTCTTATTAAGGTGTTATTTTCATAAAATCAATGATTTTCTAAGCCCCTGCAGGGGCCCTGCACTAGAGTTAACCTTTTAAATGCTGCAGCAAAAACAGTAATCCTACCTTGTGGAGTTCATAGTACTGCTGTGCTCCAACCCCACCCTGCTCCTCAGCCGTCCACAGCACTGTTCTCAGGGTTCTCCTTGGACGCAAACCTTGAAACATGAAGCACGGATTGAACACACAAATAATAAAATTATGATAATATCCCCAGTTACACTAAAGTTTACTGTATACCTAACTATGAAACTATTCACCATTGGTTGTTCATTGTTCTCTGGGTTGAATAAGTTTAAGTTGTTTGATTTCAAATTGACATCCAAACTTTGACTGGAATGATGTATGGACCAACAATTCTTTTGTCTTCCAGGAATCTTCAATGATTATCGATTTGTGCATAAAACTTATTTTACACCCTGCAAGCTTCATCATAAGAAGATTCTGGATCCCTCATTATGCACTTTAGAACACAAAATAAGCCACAAACTTAATGCATATAGTCCGCAGATACAAATATGTTAACCAATTCTGGCAGCAGTTGCATTTGAATTGTCTTCTGTAATAGTACAACACTGATATTACATAACTTAAATACAATAAATACTTCAAAATGTGGAAAACAAACTTTTTGGCCTAACAGCAGCAAAAGAAAAGATTATTGCAATACGGTGTAAGCGACCACACACACTTGACATCTTTCACTGTTGGAAATATCTAAATCAGTCTGTCTGTGGGTTACCTAGGTCTTTGATGAGTGACAAGGCCTCCCATGAAATCATGGCTCCGCCCCCATCATCCATGGCTCCCTGGCCCACATCCCAACTGTCCAAATGACCGCTCAGTAGGACAATCTAGCAGATCAGACAGATATACACATATACAACATTAAAGGAGAGGCTAAGAGAGTCAGGAGCGGAACAGTTTTTATAAGTGTGTATCCATGGCGACTTCACCACTAACAACAATAAGACAAAAAGGGGAAAAATGGAAAAGATAACGTTATCTGACCTATATCCTGTCTAGATTTTATTAAAACAAACACATGATCTTTTAGAATATAAATTCTGACAGAGGACAGACTCATAAAAACAGGAAAACAAAGACACAAACGTGTGGTTCAGAGTGATATGCCCGTTTCCAGGAATTTCAGGGGCCGTCATTCCCGTTAGTGGGATGCTGACCTGATGTTCGAGGTTTCAAAACATGCAGGGCCCAGCCCGGACAATGACCCTGAGGCCAGGCTGCATTTCATCAAAAGTAAAACCCAGTATTTCCTCTGTTATATAACAGAACCAGTTTATTTTAAATTAAAATAAATACTGTTAAACATTGAAACAGGTTATGTAATCATTCCTCCTGTTCATAAGGCTATTAAAAGATATTCTGTAATGCATTTGCAATGTAAATGATGTATTTACATCTGTGTAAACATATAGTCTACACACGTCTGGGTTTTGGTATTAGTAAGAATACATCAGTGGGGAATATAAAACACACCTTGACATACAGACATGCAGCTGTGCTCCAGACATGTGAATCACTCAAGTTTTTTTTTTCTTTTTGCCTCACGTAAAATCACAGTATGACACTATTATTTATATTCTAGGCACGAACATAAACATAAAGCCTGCATGACATTTTAGACATTTGCAATGTAAAAGTTGAGAGAATTAGAGTATAGATAGAAGATGTTAAAGTTGAGTAGTTGGAAAAAAAATCCTCCCTTAGATGATGGGTTCTCAAAAGCTTTACTGTGGAAATGACTCACTAAACCTCAAAACGACATCTTTCAATGAACATGGACTCCCACACACACACACGCACACACGCACACACACACACACACACACACACACACACACACAAACACACTTTAACCACAATTACTGCTACTGCCAGCTAGAGCACCAAGTCGCGAAGCCAGAGATGATGTCAACCATGCCATGTGTTTCATTTCCCTTTTTTTCTATAATGAGGGACTGAGCATTGGTTCCCAGATGAGAATAGCAACAGCTTACATCAGCAATGTTCTTCTAATCCAAGTCTCATGACAATTTTCTTTTTCAGTTAGCTCTACTTAAAAATTTATAAATTAAACTAGGGGGAGCTGTGTGTTCACTGGAATTACACGGATACACCCTGAGCACTGGCTCAAAGTTTTGATTCCTTTGTTAGCCATTAAAAGGTTTTTTTTTTTCACCATTTTGGACTGTGTTGCAAGAATGAGAAGTTTTTCAATTGTTCAATAAACTGGCCTCATATTTGCAGGCTCAAGGGGCTGTGAGGGAGTAAAAGGCTCACATTTGTCCAATCTTGGGGAAATCCCCAGCATAAAAAACCTTCCACCTTCATCTGTATATAAAAAGTACCTTGTCAAACACGACCCCAGTTTCACATACTCACTTCCTTAACAACAACAAAAACAAGCATGTTCCCAGCATCCTCCAGAAATACAGCACATAACTGTGATTCACAGATTACACTGCGGTAATCTCAAGTGTGCGATATGTAGAAATGGAAAACGTTGACCAAGTTTGGTAAAAAAAAAAGATAATCAGGGGGAATCCCATTTCATTAATGGGGTTTGGCAAAAATTGTAAAATTAAAGAGGACTCTTTTGGAGGGGACATGAAAAAATGTTAACATTTCTCATGTCCCCTGTGTCCCTCCTGAGATTCCCACCTATAAAGATAATATATAGGAGAATAAAAAAGTATAAAAATTAGTATAACAAAACTAGTAAACTGGGAGTTTGCCATTTCTGGCACAAACTAATGTCCCATCCAGGCTGCACTTTTAGCCCAGTGTGAACTGGATTCAGTACATTTTTACTGACTCAGAGGTTTAAAAGGACATTATTCGTTGAAGTAGTCTCTCTATTCAACACACACATAGGAGAATATTTTTTTATGTTAAAGTGTTATGTGTATATGTTTTTAATGGTGGGAAACCAGAGCACCAGCAACCCACACAAGAACGGAAAGAGCATACAAAGGGCTTGCCTCGGCTTGGAATGGAAACCACCACCTCCGTACTGTGAGGCACAGCGCTAACCTGAGCCAAATCTGAGAAATTCACAGTAGTTTACTTATCAGAAACACTCAATTTTAGCTTGCAGTTATGGAAAATCTGACACAAAATACCCTTAAACTATCTTTTCTTGTTTGCTTATGTTATTAGCATGTGTTCACAAATCACAAACTACTCAACTATGCAAACAAAGGATAGTAGAATTTCAGCAGGCCTGAGTTGAGTTGTTTTGAGACTGGTGATGTCTACGACATTTGTTGAATTTCAAAAGAACTTAAGAAGTGTTCATTTCATGGAATGTGCAAACTTAAAAAAAAAATCATAATGACCAGGTGAATGGTTTGTGTACACACTCCAGTTTCCAAAGAAACCTTTACACTGACACACTCCACATGGAGTTTCTCAGTATTTCCAGCTGAGCTCAGGCCTCTGTGCTTCTCTGGAAAGATTAGATCACGCTGGCCAGCAACATAACGGCAGACTAAACATCTGTGGGAATATCTGCAGTCAGCAAAAAGAGGTTACCACACGCTTCCCTCGTCTCACCACACAGAAGGAAATGACAGGGAGAAAGAATTAATTAACAGAGACGAGTAAAGTCAGATCACAATAATGTCTTTCTTCCACAAATCAAATTCTAACAGAACAACCATACACTTCATCCGGAAGGGCCACCCAAATGTATTTCTCTTGACTCCGAAAGACTGGAAAAGAGAAACTGCAGATTGATTAGAGGCATTAAAAAATAGTACCTGCTCAGGGTGCTGCCAGCCTCTAATCTCAGCCACTGTGTTGAAGGAGTCGGCGTCCGGCAGAGTCTCTGCGGCCATCGTTAGTCTGACCACGATCCGCTGGCCCCGCTGCGCCATGCGCCACATCAGCTCAGCGTCTTCCACCGTGATACAGGCTGTCGGGATCCGCTTCACGCCATCCTGGTAGTCCTGCCAACCAGTGTGGGGGCTGAAGACATAGTCACGTTTTTTTTTCTTTTTGATTTCTTAAGCATTTGGCTGTGTTGCCATAACAGAGTATTAGAGCCACATTGGGATTTTTTTTTTTTACAGATTTAGAGTGATTAGTTATGAGATTAAAGTCATTATTTACGAAATCAAGGTCAATATTTATAGAATTAGGTTATTAATTACAAGATTAAAGTCATTAGTTATGAGAAAAAAGTTTTCCTAAAATACAACTCAACAATCTTGTAACTAGTTACTTTATACTTATAATGGCTTTATTCTCATAACTAATGACTTTATTCTGGTAAATACTGACAACAATCTCATGTATAATGACTTTAATCTTGCATATAATGACCATTTATTATTTGGAAAATCATTCATTTGTTGTGTTTTTTTTTTTTTTAAATTAGAAAATATTTCAAATAGGTAAAGTGGCAATTAAAGGGTTATCGTCCTGAAAATGGTAATTTTGAACAGGAAAGAACTTGTTTTCGGATTTCTGAAAATGGTACATTTACATCTTTGACGCAAAAGTGTCGAAATGCAAAATTTACGGCCAGAATTAGAGTTAAATCATAGATAGATAGATACCTGTTGATAGAGAAGGGCGTGATGGAGCGGATGAGTGATGCTACAGCTCCTGCTTTAGCTGCCTCAGAGGCACCAAACGCTCGGTAAGCCACAGTCTCCCCATAGCTGACAAATGGCTGATTAAACACCACAATCTTCCCTGAGGCTTCGCTGGCTCTGTGTTTTAGTTCCTCAAAAGACTGAACCACCAACACCTCCGCTTCAACACCTGAGGGTGGAGAATGGATGAAGAAGTACATGTCATCACCTATGACGTAGTGTGTCTCTAGCGTGACTGTTCTTTCATTCCATAGTGCAAACTCAAAATTTACATTACTTACTCACCTGGAGTTAAGTTAAATTGAAGTCAGGTCCCTTTTTCATCACTTTTCTAGCTTTTCTTTGCCTGTTTTTAATTGAATGTAACCCATCCATCAGAACATCTGGTTTGGATAACTTTTTGAAAGTTTAAAAGTGGCAATGAAAGTGTCACTGTAGTGATGACACATGTTTATTGGACTGAGGATCCTGTAACTTACTTTCTTTCTTTCTTTACATTATACTGAAATAAGAACTAGTAAATTTAGAAGCTTAGACTAAATTCCTCCAAAACATTATAGTCTAAGCCTTTACCACACCAGTAGAAATTAATTCAAGTATCATGTTTAGAGCTTCTACTGCACCATAGATTCTTGCCTTTTGAAGCACCCGCCATCATGAACCTTTTCTTAAATTGTAATCCAATAGGGTATTAAGATTCTTATCAATCAACCTCAGCTTTTCTTTGGACTGTGGGAGGAAGCCAGACAACCAGGCAGAAATATGAAAACTCCTCCCAGAAATGTCCATCCCAGCAGCCCAAAGACTTGAACCTGCAACCTTCTTGCTGTGAGCTATCCACTGCGCCACACTCATCAAGAAATGATTTAGGCCAAAAAGTCACTTTCTTCAAAAAATGACTTATTATTTTAATAGGCAGATGACATGTAAAATTAGAACAAAATGAATAATTCTGTATATTATTATTTTGTTTATAAATCGTCTTTTAATAAAGAGTCTTCCAGTTTCATATATGAATTCATTATTAGCAAAGACATATTTTGTAAAATATACTACAATGAAACAGTCCTATGCATCAGAGTAACTTGTAGGCGTTTATTCAGTCTAGGATTTACCTTCAGGTGGTGTCCCCACGCTGCTGCCCAATCCCAATATAGCCAGACTTTTGGTCCTGGGGATGATCATTTCTGCGCTTTCCTTCCCTCTCACCCAGTGCGGGATTTTGACTTCCTCTGGAATAGAAACCGCAAGAAGAAACAAAAACAGAACACACTCTTACATTCAATATATCTAAAAGAAATTCTTATATATTCTCTTGTCATATTCAGGTATAATAGAAATAGATAATGAATAATTACATTGAATTAAATTATATATATAGCAATGACCTCAGTGTTGCCAAATGTGATCATAAAAGCTATGACTCCTACAGTAAGTTACCCAACATCCTCAAAAAGTCTGAAAGTTTGTCCACACTATGTTTCTGTCGAAATTCAGAGTGCTGCAGTTCAGATTGAGGTAATTTATTGTATTAACCTTTACATGTGGGATGCATTTTTATTTGTCTCGAGTTACAAGATTGGCTAAATCTAATCTGCTGAGTGATGGTAAAGCTGCTGCTCAGAAGGTTAAAGGTCAGCCATCTTCAGGAGGGGGGGGTCTTTTTTATGTTCAATTCATGGCACCAAGGGATCTTTATAAAGATAATGGGCATGGTCACTCTTTAATAAAATGGATTCGGAATTTAAAAGATCTTTTTGAAATACTTAGAAGTGCAGAAGAAGTGCTTAGAAGTACCAGATATTAGCCTTAGTCAGACCTACATGCAGAGTTTTTTTTCTTTTTAAATTCTTTCTTTATAGTAAGGGGTCCCATTCCTCCCTGCCTTACATTGCAGTTGATTTTTCCTTTCATACACACCAGCAGTGTTGTGAAAGCATCCAGATGAAAAGATAAGACTCACCCAGATGTACACCCAGGCCGTCCTGCATCATAGCATTGTACATATATTTGATAGCCATCTCCAGGTTGTGCGAGCCGCTGACACGGTTCCCGACGGTGTCCGTGAAGTCAGCCAAACGTCTGTAAGAGCGGTTCTGGGCGGCTCCGAACACAGCCAGGTCAATGATCCGTTTAGCCACATCAGCATAGCTCGCCACCTCTGCAGCTATGTCTGCTCACAAAAAGATTTGTACATAAGATAGCGTCACCCGATAAAAAATAATGGCCTGAGTCATTTTTATCAGTATTTTTGGAAAACACAAACATTTATCCAATGCAGAGAGAATATTATATCTATTAGTCATTTAATCATAAGGGGCATTGACAGCGGATGGCTGTGAACATACATAGAACATAGTGTGTCTCTTATGTAACTTTAAAAAATAATAAAAAACTGTCATGTCTTATCAATAAAGTCATATCTTAAAGTGACTCAGGACAATCTTTGAACATTCTAGTGTAACAATTTTAAAACTGGCTTAAACTTTCATTCAATAGTGCAAACTCAAAACTTATATTACCTGGCATAAAATTAATTAATCTAATGTCATGCCCCCCTTTTCCATCACTTTCCCAAGTATTCTTTGTCTGGTTTTAGATGAAAGTATTATTTCCATCATCCAGTTTTGACAACTTTTTAAAAACCTGAGATGTGGCGAATTTTTTTTAATGAAGTGATGACACCAAAAAAGAAAGGCATTAAAAAAGTATCAGGAACAAGTTAGTAACTACCAACCTATGTAGGAAAGCGTGGGAGCCCAATGTTTTCAACTTTTTTTTAAATGTAGATTTCTATGCCACTGTCTTTGCTGTTGTTTCAAAATATTTAAAGAAAATTCAAACCATATTTTCTATACACTGGCGTCTTCAATGTTATAAATGATAGTAGCAGGGCTTACAGCACCTTTCCTTGCAGTGTCATTGGATGACGGCCTGGACCAGCATCCACACAGCGTGGACAGCAAGAAGACGAGGATGGACAGGCTGCCTCTAGGAGCCATCTGCAGACAGAAGAATATCATTGTGACTACAAATGTGAAAGTCTCGTGACTTAATATCTGCTTATTTAACATCTAGCAGGGTAAATCCTTCTAACCAGCTGCATATTATTGACTATAAAAGTGCTGCTTTTCTTCATGCATAAAGAACATGTCTCAACACTATTGTTAATGCATTTTAATAGCAATCTGTCTTATTCAAGTTAGTCAATTATGACTTGAATAAAAAGAACTGTGAATTTTTTTTATTACTGTAGCACCAAAGATTACAAAATAAGAGTCCAACTGATGTTTAGGATGTTTAGGCTAATTTTTGTGTATGTATTTATTCTGTATAAACCACGATGTAGATAGGCGTATTAACAAATTACATTCTTAGTTTTTTTGTTGTTTAATCTTTAGTAAAAACTACGTTAGATCGACTTTATTAGCGTTACCAGTTACAGACGAACTGAGGCTGGAGAGTTCATGTTACAGTAGCTTAACAAGTTCCAGAGGCGATGTAATTATTTCCATTTGAATATAAAATCCCATAAAATACACAAACCCTTCCGTAGCTCCTGTTATCGCTGCAGTTACAGGTTTTGAGACGGTTTCAAGAGAAATACGCGGAATGAAAGCAGGGCTGTAAACGCCGCTTCCGGGATCGTGATGTGTTCATGGACAGCCCGCTTCCTGTTCCAATATTTTCACAATAAAAGACGTGTCTGAAAATGCAGCGTTAACAACAAGCACTTCATCATCGAAACTAATAACTTAGTTTAGGTAGGATAATATTAGACACATAGATCACTTTTAATTTATATGTAATTTAATTTTTATTCGCTTTAAATACTATTCAGCATAAGTTACAATCTGAGTGTCTAAATCCAGGGGATGTTGTGTTGCTTTTGTATAAACTATAAAGCCCATTGAGGTGAATCTGTGACTTGTGATTTTGGGCTATAAAATAAAAACGGCCTTGACTTGACAAGTAAAAGTGTTTTTGCGCCCCATGAGTCTCTGTAAACAAATGACCAGGCTAGTGGGATTCACCTCATCTCATCTGACCCATGTTAAATACACTTTAATACGCGTTGCAGCCTATAGGCTTTGTGCATTCATAAAATTAAAATTAAAGAAGGAAAAATTCTGCATCATATTGTGCACAAGACTGTGAACAGCTAATCATACTTTATAGTTTCAAGCTGTAAACATCTCACTTATTTTATCCTTATCTCAATTAGTCTCTTTATTTTATCACAGCCCATTTCCATCCCAGAATATAGTTCAAATGTTCCTGTTATAATTATTCTTCAATTCAAATGCTTTAGGCTCTACTGTGAATGTCCCACCCTTGATTTGTACTTTTGTATATTGCAATAACTTATTTACTTACGTATAGATGCAATCCACTGTTGTGTAGTCTGAGGCTTTTTTTTCTACAAAATGATACAACACATTCAATGCCTCCCTGTCTTTCACTGTTTTGTCTGCCATATAGGTTTTCTTCTCTGTACTGTCAGATTTTGCAAACCGTCTGGTCATTGCGCTCAATCCACATGTTGCTGGCCTGGCTTAACATCATGGTTTGAAACGGGTTCTTTGGCACCTATGTTCAGAGGTGCTGCCAGCGAGTCATATTTGGCCCTATTAAAAGATATATAAAAAAGAGCCTGAACACTACAGGCTACGCCAAGCCTGCACATCTGAACTCAATTGACCCATTCAAAGCTTGAAATAAAACTCTCTTGTAGTGCAATTCTGACAGCGATCTGTGAAACTGTAACAGTGTGCAGACATGCATGCAACATTCTGAAAATTCACAATGTGATGCAAAACTGATGGCTGATAGATTACTATAAGGACGTGCTAAAGGGCAATTTTTACAGTCTAAATTTGGTTTTAAAGGTAAAATTCTTGAATGAAATAATGCCTGGATATTAAAGAATAAATTAAAATATATAAAATATAATTAACCTTGTGAATTGTAATTGAACATTCCCATCTACAGAATGACAAAAAAGAACGAAGCAAAGAAAAAAATAAAGTAATTTTTTTTTGTATATTTTCAATAAAATCAGTATTGTAGTGATGTATTTTTTTTTTTTTTTTTTTAAATTGGCTCGGAAATGTTATTTTAAATTCTGAAAATGCAAAACATAGCTGCTTAAATATTGTCTAGGCCTCTTATGAATGACATTTCCTAACTTCCTCCTATATATGGAGCCCCTGCCTATGGTTGTACAGTAAGAGGCCCAGAGGAAATGTTTTTTTTCTGCCCTACTGTCCACACAAGTGAAGCAAAATACAATTGAAGGTTTTTACCAACAGCTGATCATCATTCAGTTTAAGATCAACACAGAGGTTCCAAAATACTAAGTGGAAACAAAAAAGGTCAATGACCAGCAAAATTATAGTTGTCAGATACAGATGGAGAAGGGTGATAAAGGAGGAAAGGTTCAAGGAAAGGGCAGAAAGTAAAAGACATGGGAAGGTGATTGATTATTAGGAAACATGGTACTGAGTGAACACATTGTGTCATGCTGCAAGTGTAAAGACTAAAAAAATTATCTACACTCTTACATTCAACCCATCCCACACATGCCAAGGAATGACAAACTGCACCGTTTCAGCATTGCTTTAAAGCCACATCTTTTATTCAGTAGTGAACCTCATGATACACCATTTCAGCACCACAGCTCTTTATTGGCTGCCTCCTGTGCTTCTGTCATCATTTTATCCAACATGTTTATTTTTTTGGTTGGTCCACCACCATTGTGCATGTCTTAATTTGTAAAAGTTAGGGTCAATTCAAACTTACATCAAAATAGAGATTAGAGCTGCAATGTATGTACAGGAAATGCGTTATTCTACTTTAATCATTTATTTAATGCATTTATAAGTACATTTAAAAAAAAAAAAACAAAAAAAAAAAAAACTGATCAGTAGGCACATAGAAGTTTAAACCATGAGTAAATACTGTACAGTCCCATTTGTCGCTGACATAATAACCTGGATTATAGTCTAAGCAAGTATAAATTAATACATATAAATTATGGTATCATCAACATATAGTATACATTTACAGAGATCCTACAAGAGAAAGGTTATTGCATGTCATCACGAGTTGGATTGCCAGCAAGTGCTAACCCATTGTCTTAACCCTATAGGGGTACGGTTTATGTCTGATTATCTTTTGTCTAACACTACTCTGTGACAGAGGAATCAATTACAGATGTGGTCATTTACAGCTGGAATGCCAAAGGATGGCAGTAACACTGTAAAAACTAGAGATTCACCTCCCACTAGACCTAAAGACCATGACCTAAAAGTATACACTGCATTGTGAGGTACATTGGATTTAAGTGCCCAATATATATTACTTTATCAACAGTTAAGTTGAAATCACAGTGGGTTAGTGATCACATCTTCCTGTTGATTCCAGCCATAAAAAGTAAGCAGTTTTCCAGATTTACATTTCAGATTATTTAGAATTGCTTTAAAACAGTCTTTCCTATAACAGCAACATAAATTCTATTACGTAAACACTATAGAGTAGCCACAACTAAAAGATAAAAAGAATCATGCAGCCTCACACACCGTGTCTGTAGTTAACTTTCAATGTTACGTTAGATTCTGAGGAGAATCAACAAACTAAAACTGCTGCAAATTTGCCAATGTTGATAACAGAATTAATAATGACACAGAAATCTAACAAACAAACTATACCCTGGAAAGAAATTCCTATTAGAGTTTGACTCAAATAAACAGAAATAAAACAAGGATCTGAAATAAATGTTTTCTGATGGAAATCGGTAGAAAAGAGAAGTCTATTCATTGTTTACTCAGTTGTATTCAGCTTGATTTGATTTGATTTGAAAGCGATATTTTCTATACACAATCATATATAATCACTATAAAATGATTTTGGTATGATATGTAATGTTTCTTAATATTTTATAGTAGGAAGTTGATTAAAATCCACCAGTCTATACATTAGTCAAATCCACATTCTTTTTTTTACTAAAACATATTTAACTTTAGAGGGACTACAATTAAAATCAAATAAAGGATTTTCCCCACACTGTTAACTGCTTCCTTTGTCAATTTACAGGATCCCTTTGGTTGGCTGGTTGAGGCATAAGGTATTAGGAGCATTTATATTAGCAGTTAAAATTCAGGAGCACTGCAATTAAGACAAATTGAATACATCTCGGTACAGTGATGGAATATTCCAGTGTCATGAGTTCTAATGACAGTTGAGAATTAAACATCTATAGTTATTTTAAACATTCTAATCCTGCTGTGTGGTCCTGACTCTGAATACTGAAACACTGAATGTGGTCCCTGTCCCTTTAACTTCAAACCAACTATTATAGCTTGTATACAGTTGACAGAGAGGAATGTGCTTTGGCTTCATCAGAAAACATTGGTCAAATCTACATTTTCTCAATTATAGTCATTAACCTTGGCTTTACCTTAGGAATCTGGTCCCACATGCTTGCTACACTCAGTAATAAAAAAAAACAGTCCTGAAAATATCCCTAAAGCTGGAGAGATGCAAAATTGACAGAACTTTACAAAGGCTCCCACTTTATGAAGACAATGTAAAGACGGAAATATTTGCATTTTCTTTTTTTAAATGGCTTATGGAAATATAATCTCTAAACATAAAAACACAATGAAAAGGCTACTGAAAAATAAATCTTCCAAAAAGACAAATAAGGCACACTTATATTTGATCAGTTCTGCAAGTGTCAAATAGTATCTGTGAGAAAACAACAAAAGTATGTACCTGCAGAGTAAAAAAAATCTCTCACACGGATACTGGACAGCATAAGAAATAACATATTCATTCCTCATAACAACAACAAAAAGTCTTCAAGTCAGCAAAGAAAGCATAAAGGAAATGAAATGTAACAATGAAAGATGTTAAACAGACAATATGACCTCAAATAAAGTGAAAAGGGTGTCAAGGTCGTTTGCAATACTAACCCTATTATGTTGTACCATTTTAAATTGACAGCATTCAATGCATTTTAAAGCTGTCCTATTCATTATCATGGTTCTGTCAATTCCCTCGCTCAGCTCAGTTTAGGTAAGTTGGCTCGGTGTTAACACTTGAGCTGATTACTTTCCTCGACTAGAATGCTGCGATCCGTTGTAAAACTCTGTTCCTTTCTTAAAAAGTAGGATGCGTGTTTGGCGTCTAATGCCTTCCCTAGAATGGAATGATGGGAATGCAATTTAATAGTCTTATTTGGTTTCCTATGTCCTCTTCACAAACACTGAGCATTACATAGAGAGAGACGTGAAAGGAAAGCCAAGGAGGAATATAGGAGAGATGAGAGCTGAACATTTTAGAAGAGCAGAGGAGCTTGACCTCAAACTTCAACTGGAGGAACAATCTTCCTGTTCTAAAATCCTGATCGGCGGGTTCCATTAAAGAGTCTTTATTGGACAGTTCAGGCGTAAAACTCCTTGGTTGGTGCCTTGTGATAGGCTGTTGCAGGAAGTTTGGTGTCTCCCAAGTCATAGCTACCTTCATCCTTCTTCTTCATGCGGTAGGCGAGGAGGAGGAGGAGGAACACGGCACAGAGGAATCCAATCACTCCACATGCTATCACCGCTGGAGAAGGCAGCAAGACATAGTCAAATGTTAGATTTCCTTGAAGGTGACACACCTCCTGCTAATGTTTCTAAGACTCAAATAATTTACATCCAATTCACGCAATTTTTTTTTTCAACTTACATGTCACACACATGCTTGTGTGACATGTAAGATGAAAAAAAAATTACATATATATATAATTTTTTTTCCCATCATATATATTTTTTGATAGAAAATGTCAAATGGTGTAACTAAAAATATAGTGCATTATATAACCAATATTTTTTACTAACCACGTGCAATAATCTACTCTACATACCCATCTGCACTTTTACAATAACCATGGTGTGAACAGTTATTTCTATGTTGCTACCTGGATTTCTTTAATATATATTACATTCTGTTATGTGCATCTGCTGTATTTGAGAAAGGTTCAATTTACCTGAGGGAACCTCACAAGGGATTAATGGAGTCTTGTCTAACATCCCAAATACACAATCACTCTACAAATCCTAATATTCTTAAAAGTGCTTGGCATCAAGAGAATGTTTATTATTACTCTGTTCATTAAAAGCTTAGTCTGTGTCTTCATATACAGCTGAGCTCAGTGAATCATCTCATTAAACCACACATAAGGGGACAATAAATGTGTGTGTGTATGTGTGTGAAGTCTAGAGGAAGTCCACCCTCACCTGCCAGCACCTCTGTCCTCTCCCACATGTTCTCAGACGTCACCTCTTCAGGTTCCATTGGCACTGCTGCCTCGACCATTCTGCTACCATGACCATCCACAGCCACAGTGTCATCCTCAGTGTCTTTGACTGTGGGTTCGTCCCACGAACCCAGAATCCTCTCCTCTACATCTGTCGTTGCGCTATATTCATACGCAGTGGTCACAGGTCTGCTGGTGGTACTGATGACGTGTATGAAACCGTCGTCTGTTGGGTCAATATCTGGCACCTAGAGGAACATATTCATTAGTGAAATTTGAATATTATAAATTAACAGTGAAACCATCAGGATGGGAAATTGTGTTACTACCACATGTATGTCAGGCCAAAAAAAATATTCTTAAAACCATTTAAAATGTTTGTTTTAAATGGTCTAGAGCATTTGTTCTCAAAATGGGGTCTGAGGACCCTCCGGGGTCCTTCAGTGCTTAGAAGACTCTAGAATGAACAGGAATTATTTATTCTCACTACATTTCCCTCCATAATAACAGAATGTAGGAGCATTTGTATAAAGGTCTGAAACTTTGCTGAAACTTACAGAAATATAAGTAAATAAATTACTCTAATTTCCCGATAATATAATAAATTCCTATTACTTTTCCATATTGTATATTGTGGAAATGCAAAAGGAAATTTAGAGATACATTTTATGGAAATAAATGGAAATGAATACATACAATAATACATTAAAAAGTCAAATAAATGGGGCATTTATGAGCAAAGGGAAAATAAATAAATTAAATTCATTAATCAAATGGAGAATTTAAAAAAAGGTCATTTACTAGTATATTCATTTATGTATTGAGGCAGTCTTACATCCGATAGGGGCATAGTCTAGTCTAAGTTAAAGGGTCCTTGATGTGAAAAAGTTTGAGAACCAGTGGTTTAGAGTATACAATTTATGTTTTTACTTAGTACGCTGGTCATGGAGGGTTAATGTGGAAAGAGAAATCATTGTTGTACCTCTTCGCCATCGTCAACTGCCTTTGCCTCTGTTATCTTCACAGTGGTTGATGGGTTCTGGTTGTCGTCTGCTCTGGTTGATGGGTTGTAATGAGAATAATCTGTTGGCCGTGGTCGATCTGGAAGCACTTCTTTGCTGAATGTGGTGCCAGAGAAGTTGAAGAATCTCCTGAGTATCTCATTTTTATCTATGACGTCGCCGAAATCTGAGGGAGGAGAAAGCAATCACATGATGCATCTTCCAGGAATGGGCTGCAATCGCTTAATATAAGATTTACTTGGGTGTTAAGTAACTGAGGGATGCAATCTGTTTTATCACAGCCTGGAATTTACAAAACCGAAGTTCACCACATTTGATCCTTTATGTTGTGATCACACTGAAGGTTCAGGCACATTTCTCACTGTGTGCATAAAGCCTGAGTCATTCATGATAAAGGTGATGAGCATTTGAGGAGCATCTGCTGGCTTCTAATAAATCTCACCTGGTTAACTCTTCATCCCCTCAGGACAAACATCTGGCACACTGACATACACTGTGCTTCTGACTGAATATACAAGCTCTCCAGTCTACAGAACTCGCATTGCTCATTTGCAAGCAAAAGTACTTATTTCCCCTATTGTAAAAGTTTTAGGTTTAGACTAAAAGAAAAGATGGGAATTCCCTTTAGTAATGTGAGAATATGGTGATATATAATTAGATATTTTTTCATTAATGTACTTCTGTTGTATCCTTAATCCTACTTTAGGCTTGCATAACGTCACCCTATTTAAAATGGCCTAAGTATTTTTTCTTGTTTTCATGAAAACACATAAAACTATCAAATGCAAAGACCATTTTATGGCTGGCTTAAACGGTCATTTCATTCCAAAGAGAGAACTCAAAATTTAGATTTAAATGAAACAAACATCCTGTAAATCAAATTGGTCAGCAAGTAGTTCTCTTTTTTATCATGTCCCCAGATCTTCTTTGCCTATTTTACATTAAAACGTACCTCACCTCCAACATCCAGTTTTGACGACTTTTTGAAAGCTGAGATGTGGCAAAGTATAAATGACATGATGACACATGTTAAATGGACTGAAACCCTGGAACTTCCTTTCTTTCTTTACATTTGGTTACATATTTAGTGAAATTATTGATATGCACAGCACTTATACAATTATTATTAGTATAATTTATAAGTATAATTTGCCAAATTTTGTTTAAAACATTACACTCTAAAGCCTTTATGACTCACCAATAGAAACTTATTCAAGAACCATGTTTAGAGCTGCTGTATTTCTGTACCATGGATTCTTGCTTTTTGAAGCAGCCCTCATCATGCAAGCTTGTTGAATTGCCCAATTCAAGGAATTTTATTGTGACTTGAAAATAAAATGTCCCAAGTAAGACAGCCATTAGCCTATACGTAATAAGTAGTGGATTAGGGGGGTTTTAGCAGACATGGCAGCATCATCAAAAGATGATTTAAGCCAAAAACGTGCATCTGAGGCCATTATTTTATGATGATATGCTCTGTTTATACACACAGAATCCTCTATTGCTGAAACTACCATCTAGTCCTCAAGATTGTTTACGGTGTGTCAATTTTCCTCAACACATGATCTATCTGCGAGCCCGCCAGTTACATATTTTCTAAAAACCACATTCTTCCATGCGTATATTTGCTGAAACCAAAAAATAAATTGCATCAATAAAAAAAGATACAAGCGAAACAAAGAAAAGTTCAAGGGACGGTTAGTCTCCTCACCATAGTCTCCAGACCCGGAGCCCGAGCCTGAGCCAGCGTCGGCGCGGTCTTCGTCGTCTATGGGGAAGTCACCGAATGTTCGGGCCTCAAAGTACAGGTCTTCTGCTGTAGGTACAGATGACTGGGAGGAGACCAAGAGCTGCAAAGAAAGAAAAAAATAAGGTTTTTTCCTCTTTTGATGCAGGCAGGAGAGAGCCACAAAGACAGAAAATAAGTAGGAGAGACAGACACATAAATCTGTCTCATTCACACTTACAGAATTCCTTCCACTAATTGAAACCATGTGAACGCTTCTACAGCTTTTTCAGTAAGACAATACCTCTTACAATCAATGACCTATACTGGACAAAAATGCCAGAGTGTGCACTGGTTTTCAGTAAAGTGTAACTATAGTGTGCATCCATACTGAGGCATGTAAATGTAGGCTGTTTTTTTCCCCCCTTGTGTTGTGGCAGTAATTTGTGATGCTTCACAGAGCCAGACAGCAGAGAACCAAGTGTCTGAGGGTAAGGGAGGGGAGAGATAAAGCAGCTTCAAAGACAACGCACATGAAAAAAGAAACCGTTTCATATATGGTATATAATACTGCAGACGAGGAAAACCTCACACTTAACCAAACCCAACACAAAAGGAGTGTGATGGAAACCAAAACCCTAATTGTCTCCTCAGTCTGAACAAAGAAACCAGGCTTAAGCCAAGGATGTGGAGGCTCTTGGGTGGTTCAGACATTAGTTATTGGTGAATAATTAACATCCCAACAGACTATGAAAACACACGAATCAAAGAAAGCGACCTGATAATCGGGCTGAAATTCAACAAGACGGGAACACCTCAGCAGATGTTGGGAGAAAGAGAAAGACGAACACACACAGACATGGATGAATATGGCCCATTGAGACTCGAGGTATGTCTGGTATGTATACTATGCTTCGACTAACACAGGTGCTGAGAGAGGGAGGAAGGAGGGAGAAAAGAGAGAAGAAAGGAAAGGAAGAAGAAAAAGAAAGGGACAGTACTGTTGGTTTCTCATAAAACAGGTGCTGAAGACAGAAGATGCATGAGGAGGCGTAACTTTCCGTCTTTTACAGAAATAAAATGTGAAGTAACAAGCTATCTGAAGAAAGAAACGCTTAAATAGTTTTTCCACAACTAGCATTTCTGCACTCCATCTTATACCTGGCAATGTGAGAAACAGAATTCCAATAAAATAAAGAGAAACTTTCAATCCGCAACGTCTGATGTTTGTTTCAACTCAACCGAGTTGACAAGAAAACACTTATGAGACAAACCAGATGTGTTCACTCACGCTGTGTGGAAACAAGCCAAACTGAAAATCATTAACATAAATTTTCAAAAGAACGGGAGAGTCTTGACAATGCTACTAAAATAGCAGGGGGGGGGGTTCTCATGTTCATGCTGTCTCCGGCCAAGGATTAGAAAAGCAGATGCTGTCCTTGTCAAACCAAAACACACAGATACAACTCAAACACGCTGCGGACATACACGTGTGGCGATATGTTTTGCAGGTCAGGTTTTTCCCAACCAATAAAGGTTTAGGTGCAGCATTGAATGAAAGCAAAGTTATCATGGAGAGGATCGAAACTCAATAGATGACTTTTCCCAGATGGTTGTAGTTGGTCCCAGTAGACATCTTCTGCAGCTTTTTGTCTTTAATGATGTTGGTCGAATCTGGTCCAACTTTTCCAACTTTTTCCACACAGATACGCTAATAATAATAGCCCAAAAGAATGTGAATTTTCAGCCCAAACTATCTCTTGATTATGCTGCTACATCTGTTGAACTCACCTTAATCCTGAGTTGAAAGGACCATTTGCCCTGTTTATGCCCTGTAAGACAATGGCCATTTTACTAAGGCCATTTTTGTTTGTTTAGCTTAAGTCAAAGTTTTTTAGCTAGAATAAAATGCCTTGACTTGAGGGTATGATAACAGAAAGAAAATTATTATTATTAAAATTGAATCTGACACTGTTGTAGTCATCCCACAACCTGATACCAGGTATAAGTACATAACCTTTGTGGTTGTAAGTTAAACATGTTTCACCATTTCTGTTACAAATTTGTCGGTCCTATTTAATACTAATTCAATATAAAGTGGTGTGCCACATCTCAGGTTGCAAAAAGTCGTCAGAACTGGATGTTGGAGATGAGTTAAGTTCAATAAATAAAAAAACAGGCAAAGACCTGGGAAAGTGATTAAAATGGATTTGACATTAGTTTAATTTACTAAATTAGATTAAGTTTTGAGTTTGCACTATTGAGGTAAATGACAGCTTAACATTGCATAAGTGACAACATCCTATGTATGTCCACAGTCATCCGCTTTGAAAACCTTTTTGACTGAAAGGATAAATATCATTTCTGCATTTGATAGTTTTTGTCTTTGCTCAAAAAATAGAAAAAATGAAATATGCCATTATTTTAATAGGGTGAGGATATTTTTTCATTGAAAATCTCATCAAAAACAAAGCGCTCATGTTTACAGTGGTCGGACATTCCAAGCTGAGGGGGAACAGTTAATATACTGAAATGAGCAGGATTCCCTTTTAAGGCCACAGCAACTAGTCTCGCCCCACTGTGACCTCAGGTGCTTTGAACTGATGGACAACCAAACACGCCACCTCACACTCATACATGGACTTAAAACTAAACTAGTAACATACATTGGGATTCAACCAAACTGTGACGTTGAATTATTGCACATTCCTATCGTGATATGAGCAGAACGGGGACAAAACTCACATCTGTAACTGACAAAATGAAACACATGGGCAAAATAAAACCTCTTTCTCTGACCACCCCCCCTTTCACCAGAAAGAAGCTATAATGCATTCTGGTTTACTGGAAGACTTGAAACGGTTGCTGAAAAGTTACACACATCTGGAAAACATATATGTCACACACACACACACACACACACACACACACACACACACACACACACACACACACACACACACACACACACACACACACACACACACACACACACACACACACACACACACACACACACACACACACACACACACACACACACACACACACACACACACACACACACACACACACACACACACACACACACACACACACACACACACACACACACACACACACACACACTGAAGACAGATTACTGGCCATAGTAGTAGAACACAACAGAGATGGTAAATTTTTTTTTTGTGATTTTGTTGGGAAAGTGCATTATTACATCTTGTAATCAATAAAACTTATATTTATTTCTGCCTCCTAGGTCATGGTTATTAAAAAATATTCCCCCCTCCGATGATCCAGAAGTCAAATGATAATGAGAGAGCAGCCGGGTCAAGAGTGAGGTTGTGTAACATCCAAAAGTACACAGAGCAGCCCTGTCATCACCTTCTAGATAGCAGCAGTACATAACGTTGTGTTTGAGGGGGCGGATGTTTGACTGGGGCTACGAGCCATAAAACGTTTGACCCATCAAGTCCTGTTCATTCGTTTCTTTTAAAGTGCAGTATATAGCCTTTAACCTGTTAAACTCCAATACAGGTAAATAAAAAAAAAATCAGCTACAACACTAAATATGCTTTAGTTATATATTTCCAAACTAAAGACATTGAATCCGTAAAGAGCTTTTAGGATGGAGAGAACCCAGAATTTCTGGCTGTAACAGAACAGGTTAGGTTTTGATTTTAAAACCTTTAGTGTTTTCAGTGCTGTGCACAGGCTTTTTAAGGGGCATGGGCAATAAAAGGAAATAAAAATAGCAAATAAAATAAATAGCAAATAATTTGCCCATGAAGAGGGCACTTTAGCACACGTTTTTGGCTCCAAAAACAGCACTTTAGCAGAGGTTTTGGCTCCTAAAGGGGACTCCAGATCACATTTTGGCTTCTTGAGGGCAATTTAGCACACGTTTTTGGGCCAAGAGGTGGTAACAATCCTTCTCCCCACCCCATGCACGCCACTGCGTTTAGTTGAAAATCAGCTGACTAACAAAGTCATGAGAATGTCAAAGCAACATTATCCAGCCTAAAGTTTCGTAAGAATGTGTACAGATCCCGTCAGGATTGATGTTGTGACTAATACTGTCTGACTAATAGGAAGTTACTGATTGCCTAACATTTAGGCAGACAGATTTTACAAGTGATATGACTGTACCACTTTTACAACTTTTACAACCTTAACATTTAGCCGTTTGCTTTTATGTCAGTTAAGTCTTGCTTTGTTTGTTTAAGGAACCTCATGAGAGCAGGTGTCTTGCTCTTCCTCTCACCTTCTTTGGTTGTTTGGGTGGAAAAATGTTAGTCTCCTACGCACCCGCATGCCTGCCCGGACTTGTCCAGTCAGTGGGACTGACTCATCCATCCAGAAAAATGACACAACTAACCGGCTCGAGGACTGTCACGAGCACACACAAAAAAAAGCCAGTTTGAATGTTCACATTCAGATGCAAGCAGCAAACCAGTAATTCTACAGCAGTTTGAATATACGATGTGAGCCCATGACGCCCAGCAATTTAAGGATGAATTTGAGGATAAACCAAAGCATGTGTGACGCAGAGTACGACATGAACAGAACCACATATTAAACCATGCTTGTTCTCCAGCGAATCACGTCCGTTTATGTGTTCTCAGAATAAAAAGGTGGGAAAGAAATGACAAACTGTACTGTATACTTTCCCTCTCCGTCTCCACAGGTCTGTCAGTATTCAGCAGACATGTGCTGGCTTCGCCACTTTCCGCTACACATATTCAACAGGACAGTCTCAGGTTTCAGCTCGCCCCCCTTTCACAATATACAGTCCATAAATCACAAAGATCACACATTGCTGGGAAGGTGGTGAGGATTTTTATCGTTAGTGAATCATCATCATCAACCGACAGGATCTACAAAGAAGTTTTTTTTTTTTTTTTTTTTTTTTTTTTTACATTACTCTGTTTTTACTGTCATATCCAGATGTTTTTCAGCTTTGTAAATATATACACAAAGCGAGTGGTGTGATTTATCTAGTTTAGGACAAAACAGACTTGTGTTAGGCATAAGGATCATTCTTAGCATTTTTTTTAAATCCTGGTATTCATTATTGCCGTGTTTGTAGTTGTACAGAACTCATATTCATATTCAGAATGTGATTAAGCAAATAATGACATTTCAAGCTGCGTGTGGGTGAGAGATTCAGGCCAGGTCTGGAGGTTTGAGTTTAAATGTCAAAGCTGTGAGCTACAGGCTGAACACAGACCCTGTGTGAACTTTACACCACAAAAGAACTAACTTTTGATTTGTTTTCTAAATAGCATATTGTCGCCCTACTAATAAAACAGCAATAGTCATCTTCTGACCTAAATCATCTATTGATGATGATGCCATGTCCGGTAAAATTTGTTTAATCATGAGTAGAATGGATCACACTCTTTATGCCCTATAGGACAATGGATATTTTACTCAAGACATTTTGTTTTTTTGCCTAGGTCAGATAAAAAAAAGAGAAAAGAAAAAGAGAATTTAAAAAGGTTTCATAATGGCAGCTGCATCAAGAAGCAAGAATCTGTGGTGCAGAAGAAGCTATGATGAACATGATGCTTGAATCAATTTAAACTGGCGAGTCATAAAGCTTTTAGACTATACATGTTTTAAAGTAATCTATTCTAAATTACACAAGTTATACTTTAATAATATATTGAATATGAAGTGTTGTGTATGTCAATAAATTCAATAAATATGTAGCTTAATATAAAGAAAGGAAGTTACAGTATCTTCAGTCCATTAAACATGTGTCATCACATCATTGAAAATATGCCACATCTCAGGTTCCAAAATTACTCAATACTGGATGTTGGGGAAGTTCAGTAAAAAAGACCTGGAACAGTGATAAAGATGGGAACTGCCATTAATTTAAATTAACTCCAGGTAATGGAGGTTTTAGGTTTGCACTATGGAATAAAAAGGACAGTTTTAACCAGAATTAGAGTCGCCTAAAGAAAATGGCCTGGGTCACTTTATTCTTTAATATTTTTTAAAAGTGACACACAACGTTCAATGTATATCATTTTTGATTAGAATGATTAATTAAGTTATTCTTTGCATTTCATAAGTGTTTAGGGTTTTCCCAAAAAAAATGACATGGGACATTATTTATTAGGGTGACGATATGTCCTATGTAAATATATTACTTCCCGGTAGACAGTTTAAAAAACATGCTAAGTTACTTATAGAATCTATATCAATGATTTCCCGTAAAATATCCAGGTGAACGAAATAGGAAAACCATGACCATAAAACAAACCTGCTTAAGATTGAATTCAATGATTTGTGAGGAAAACACAAAGTTAAAGGTAGGCAAGAGAAGGAAATCGATAATTAATTAATTGATAGTAACGTTCATCGGCAACTTAACGTAACATCCAGGTGTCTTATGACGTTAGTTTGAAACACAAAGTCCTGTAAAAAAAAAAAAAAAGCTTCTTACTTTTTCACTGATGAATCCAGTCGCCAGCGCGACGACGAACAACGACCACAGATTCCTCATCTTTAATTTCCCAAAACAATAAAAGGTTAGTTGTAAAAAGGAAAAAAACTATATACAGAGAGGTTCGAAATTGACGTAACGTTGTTCGGGTGAATCCTCGTCACGTTTTCTCCGGTGTTTTCCGTCTGTAACTCGGTTAAATCTCAGCTGTGAACCGCGGGGCCGCCGGACTCGTTGTGGCGGCGAAGAAGCTGGAAAAGTTGTTTGGACTGGCAGCGCAGCGTGGCCCCGCGGTGACGTCAGCACGGTGACGTCCGTACGGGAAGCGCACGCACGCACGCGGATATAAAGCAGCTTTGCATAAGTTCTACTGCTATATTTCCTTCTTAATTTAATTTTATTTGAAGCTAATTTGCCTTTTTTCACTATCAGTGCTTTATATATACATATACACATATATATATATATATATATATATATATATATATATATATATATATATATATATATATATATATATATATATATTTACCTTGTCTGCTACTATATTAACCCAGAAGATGGTGATCTTGAATATGCCATTAACTTTGTTCTTCTACAGACTGTGCTTTAAAATCACAATTAAAACTATTAAAATTTAAAAACTACATTTTTTTTATCATAAACAGACTTGATTTGATTTTCTAAATCAATAACCATGTTTGTCTGTTTCTCCTAGAACTTAAACTTTGTTCAAATCAGTTTACATCTGTATCAATTGAAAACAAACAAAAAAAAAACATTAGGACTCTAAACTGTCCTCTAAACCTCTATCTCAGGGTTGTCAAACACACGGCCCAGGGGCCAGAACTGGCCCACTAAAGAGTCCAAGATTGAGAGCAGTTCTTGGTTTCTTCTTCACAGTAATTTTTAATGGTCCAGCCCACTTGATGTTAAGTTAAGTTTAACATCCCTGCTTTAACTGAATATTTCTGTTTATTTAAACATTAGGTGTGTGATGTTAAGTATGACATCAAGCTAATGCTTAGTGGAAGAAATATTAAGATCCTTTATATAGGTAAAAGCACAAGTACAATAATGTAATCTGACACAATTAAAGTAAGATTATTTGTCTATTTATTATTTTGATTTAATCATTATGATGAAAATGTATTGAAAACAAACCATATGAAAAGTTTAGAGGAAACAATTCACTCACTGACAGCTAAAATGTGAAATGTGCCCCTGACTATATGCTGTTTTTTACGACTTCAAAAGGTTTAAAAACCACTGGTTTTATCTTTAACAACTGTAGAGGCTTATTATTATTATCCACAGCATTAACTATTCTTCTGAAAAGCAGAAAGTTAATTCTCAAAACATGAACAATATCATACCAGATATGACCTAAGTAATATAGGACAAAGTAAAGCTTCTACTTAGACATAAAACTCTCATAAAAATCTCATTATGCAATTATTTATAAGCACATCAAAATAAGTTAGGCTTTCAGGATGCCATAACTATTTACTGTAATCGTTTATAGGCTGACTAAAGCTGAACTGCATTTAAACTGCAGATCTGACTCCCTCAAGTGGTTACAGCAGCAATGCACCTAATTCTGACATTTTTTAAAAATATTAAGGTTCCACGCTTATACACTGTAACCTGGAAATTCTTCACTCTTACTCTGTGATCATTTAGTTACACACATCGACAGTTACAAAGAATCATATTCATACATCTTAGGTTTATTGTATTATATATTTTATATGTGTTCTTGTTTGTGATGTGAAGGGGAACTGTGTTAAAGTGCTAAATGACTAATAATTACTTTTCAGCCCACTCAAAAATTACCCAAAGATTTATCCTTTGTGCTCATTTGCTTTCCTCATGTCATTGTGTCACATTGTAATAATAAAACTACTCTACCTTACACAGTTAAGTTGGGTACTTTATGTAATCAAAAACACCTAAGAGGAACAAATTCTTTATTAAACAGATACAAACTTTAAATATACAGTTCACATGTATTTATATTACTACATTTGACACTTTTAAGAATTTTTTTCATCAATGCACAACTGCTTGTAAGGTGGTTATCACATTAGTTTGGATTTTCTGTTCCAGTTCCAATGCTGCACCTTGCATAAACCCACTACTCTAAAGTTGATGTAATGACAGAGCAGTGGTCTGTGTCCACATGTTAATCCACACTGTGGATTAAGGATATAAATTCACACATTTTTACATTTTTATTTTTTACATTTGTATTATTGTGCCGTTAGTGGTGTTCCACTTCCCTGTTTTATTGGCTACATATTGCTGATTACAGTTTGTGTAGCTATTGCTAAGTCAGGGTCAATAACGTATATTTCATTTTATATTATACAGGCTTGGGTAGTACCTTCATTTTACAGTAGGACAGAATTTGAAAACAAATCCAACAAAAACATAAAAGCTGAGCCACTGGGGACAGAAATACAGATGCATATTTTTTTAATGTCTTATAGATAGTTTTATAGCAGTTCTGTGTGTCTAGTAATCTTTCATTTTTTTTTGAGGATGTTAGCTTATGTAATGTAATAGTCTCTTTTTTCTGATAAAGTTGTCCAGAAGTAGGTATTAACTTACTCAAATCATCACAGACCAGCTGTCAGGTGATGTAAGCAACTTAAAGTCAACTTTAGGAGGAATATCTTTATTGATTTATACATTATGTTACCAAACATCCTTCAAAAATTAATGAAATCGGGCATGTCCAGTGCTGGGGTTATTTTAAGGTAATTTAATGCAATAATGCTGCGATAACTGTTTTCAACATTTGTTGGATTGCATGTTACCTGGAGGAGTTCCTGTATCTCTATCAAAAAGTGTGTCAAGAGATGTGCCACAGCCGCACAAGCTTCTCCAGTGAAGAAACAGATCGTAAATCTGTAGAGTCCCAGGGGAATTTTCTTTGGCGTCATTTTTTTTAGAACCCATTTGCATATTTTGGGGGTTTATTTTTATACATTGATACCACCCAAGCCTTATAGATACAAGGGTATCCATTCACATATAGAATAAGATCCCAACATAAAACACATTACACAGTGATTACCTCACTCGTTTCTTTTTGCAGAGAACACAGACAGGTCCAGAGTACTAAAACAATTGTCTTTGAAGCAGCTGTAGGAGGTCACTAGGAGGTTTATGGCATTTTATAGCACAGAGGTACAACATCATCTGACTCCAGCCTTGAAGTCTGGTGCTGATGCTTTCAGAGTTTTCTTCCAAACTGGAGGGACCTGTATCACAAAGAGGAGAACTTCAGGACATCTTTTTAACAACTCATTCCACTGGTGTTAGCAAATATTATGAAGTTCAAGATATTCACAATATAATCATCCTGTGCAATATAAATCCTGCAATCCTGTGCAATATATATTATTCATATTTATGCCTGTAAATAGCAGAACACTTTGCATATCTCTAAGACATTACATATTGTACATAGACATTCCATTCTACAGGTACTACTTTAGAACATTGTGTAAAAGTTGTTTTATTCAGGCAGTCCAACATGAAAGGTTAAACCAATATATTTTGACATTACATTCAAACACTCATTACAGGTGTTTTTATCCTAATTTTGATTGTTATTATTTACAGCTTATTAAAACCTCAATCCTAAAAACCCATAAAACTAGAATATTGCAAAAAGATTCAGTATTACAGGCCAAAATTGTGACACACTAATTAGGTAAGTAATCCAAAGCACCTGCACAAGGGGCCAGAACTTTTAGCAAGCCGGTTTTTTGTTTGGTTTAAAAGAATTCACAACCATCGGAGGATGGTCAGGTAATGGCCATTCAAAAGTGTGAGGGAACTTCATAAGGAGTGGACTCAGGCTGGAGTTGCTGCTTCAAGAGAAACAATATGCCAACGGATGCTGGAAATAGGCTTCAAATGTCAAATTCCTGTCGTCAAGCAACTCCTTACGAGCAAGCAATGCCACAGGTGCCTTGGCTGGGCTTGAGAGAAGAAAGACTGGACTGTTGCCCAGTGATCCAAAGTCCTCTTCACTGATGAGAACAAGTTTTGCATCTTATTTGGCAACAAAGGTTCCAGAGTATGGAGAAAGACCAGAGGCACAAAATAGCAGATGCATGAAGTCTAATGTTAAGTTTCCACCTAGAATATAAAACTAGCTGATAAAACTATTTTTTATTTTTAAACCTTTTTAAAAGATTTAAAGTACCTGGTACTTTGGGGCATTTTTTGCCTTAACTACACATTTTGTAGTAGAAAAAAATAATTAAAATTAAAAAAAATAGTGGAAGGTCAGTTTCTATTTGTGTGTGTGTGTGTGTGTGTGTGTGTGTGTGTGTGTGTATATTACTAGTGGGGGAACCATCGGCTCTAGATGTCGTCCAAGAAATGAGAGCAGTCGTCTCCATATCAGCCCGCTGCCCAAGAACATGAAGCCTGTTACCAGCCAGAAAACACGAGCATCCTAACAATAAACATAAACAGGCAAACACATCAACATATGTAGGCTAAATACACACAAAAGATACAATATGAACATCTGAGCTCAGAGTAAATTACAGTACAGACTGTGAATTGATTAGTGTAGACAAGCAAAAAAAAAACAAATACAAGTATTTGAAGACTGAAAAAAACCCCAAAAAAACCCTCCAGCAATAAGGACAGCCAAATCACCTCTTCAAGGGTTGATTCCAAATTCATTCCGAAGGCAACTCCTATCAGACCAAATAAGGAGAGGGAGAAGGTTCCCATTGTCAGCTGCAGACTCAAGCGCATCATCACATTACGGTGGCTAAAAAAAAATAGACAGCATAAGTCATTTAATTTCAACAGGACAAATATTTATTTTATTGGTCTCCTTGAGAATTTCTAAATTTGTTTTAGTAAAAAGGTATATACTATATATACAAAAAATGTACACATTAGTTCCAATGTTGGATCAAAGTGGTTTTAAATTAAATCCAATAAATGGGAAAAAAATAAGATGCTTTTTTTTAATAAATGTTCTTCAACAATTGAAATCATGTTGGTTTAATATGACTGAGTATTCAATCAAAAATGACAGCTCTACTGAGGTTAAATATTTGTCCCCATCAAAAAGTGTTTTGTGTGTTTACCTGTCCAGGTTGATAAAGATGACACTCTCAGAGTCGTCTATCAGATCTTTCAGCTCTCTTGCCTTGTTGCCTAGCTCCTCAGTCTGTATGAAGAAGGCCAATAAAAACTATTAACACTATTAACAGCTTACTTAATGTACATTAATTTGATGTAATTTCAAGTTTATTCACAAAGTAAATAATACTTTAATTATTGAGCATACTTTATGGTCAGGAGTTACACATTTTAATAATTTTAATTTTAATCAATTTCAATTTAATAAGGAAAAGATGTTTTATGTTGTGCTTTTATTTTGCTACTTTCCTGGAATTTTTCACCTTTCTATACTTCGTTTTATAGACTAAGTATTTAAGTATTATCTATTTTTTGTCTCCATCCTCCCTGTGAACATTAACTGATGAAGATCTGAGGACCAAAACGTTTTATATTTATTTATCTTTTGCTAGTACATTGACAGTGTGTTTGAGTCTTTATCTTTTCTTAAAGAAAAGCATCATTACCTGCATATAACAGTTCTCCAATAACAGTTCCATCTCCTCAGCATGGTCTATACCCAAAGTGCTCGCCTCACTAGGAAGACAGACAGACAGATACAAGCATTAGAGATATAAACTATTCAAAATACTGTTATAAAGCTAAAAAAGAAAATGTATGATGTAAAATTATTTCCTTCCTTGCTGAAAAAACAGATGCAAAAATAAAGATAATTCTCATATGATATAATTTTTGTCGTTGTCTCTCACTTTATCCGGTGGCGGTATCCAACAACGTTACGCACGTGTCGTAAACGGGTCGTTTTAAAAAGGGTTTTACTTCCCTTTTATTGATTAAAGAAATAAGGAATCGAAGAATCCCACAGAGGAGCTGCTGCCGTAAATAAACAGACGAAAACGGTTGCAACAGCGTCACATGAGAAGAACAAGTCAGAGCATCCTGTAATCGGACCAGCGCACTGCGGCGCTGATACAAAAAGAAAGTAAAACAGTGACTTTTCATCAGACCGCGTGGCCTAATGGATAAGGCGTCTGACTTCGGATCAGAAGATTGAGGGTTCGAGTCCCTTCGTGGTCGCTTTTTAACGCATTTCTAACAATTAGGAAAAGTTACAGTGGCTTCAACTCATTGTTGTTTCCTAATTTTTGGGGAGAATTGATTTGTTTACATGATATGAAAGTAATGACATGTTTCAAGTACCTACTGTGATTTCTTTGTAAAGTACAACAAATTTATTTTCTCATGCATATCACATTTAACATAGGTTTAATTTTTTGTATGAAGACTATGATTGTTCACCTAATTTTACCACCTTGTTGAATGTTTGAATCTAGTTTGTGTCAAAAGGACAGGTTGCAACTTCTACACTTTCAGTTTTCCTTTCTATTGTTAGTATTGCAGTAATCGCAAAGAACAAACCCCCACAAATACAAGGGGCAGGTTAACCTAAATACAGTTGTATACCCAAACCCAAATCGTTGAATTGGAAAGAAAACTTCCTCCCACTTTGCTGTACAATGAATTACCCTTAACTGAACCACTGGGGACAACTCTTTGAGGAAAAGAAAATATTATTCAAGGGTAAAACAGACTTTGACTCCACTTGGGATCTTATTTCTAATCCCACAACAACTGACCAAGACTCAAAATGAACATTTAAGATAACTGCTTTAGGCATTTATGTATGCAGTACACCCCATAAATTATTTAGTTTTGTTTAAGAAAATATGGACCTGTCTTCTTTCAGCAACTATAGAATATACCGGTAACATTACCTTCATACATTTATTATAAAAATTAACAAAGATGCAAATTCCTTCTGAGGAAAATGTAGGACAGTTCTTCTCACCAGACTGTATGCAGAATTATTTCAGTTGCGTGATACTTGAGCGGCTCCTTGCATGCACAGCCTGTTTCGAATCAGTCAATAGCATCTCAGCAGGATTAAGAGATGGACTTTGACTTTACTATGAAACAGCTTCATGTTGCATGATGCTCTTGTCTGCCAATGCTGTTTTTGGTTTGCACGAAACATGTCTTCTGTTACTGTGCCCAAAAATTCAATTTTGTCTAATCCTCATTGTTCCAGAAGTCCTGGTCTTTGTCTATGTGTTGGCAGACTATAGCCTTTCCTCTATGTATTTTTTTTCTTTAAAAATGTCCTCCTTTCTTTCACACTTGTGCATCAGCTGTGGCAGGAGCTACCTGTTGGTCCTGTGATGACATTTCAGGATTGTTAGAGACCGCTTTAAGCATCTTACAGTCAGCTCTTAGGTTAAATTTGCTAGGAGGGATTTCTTAAATATTCTCCAATTGTATTTTTTTTTTTGGACAGGCAATGGCTGATTAATAATATTTTGTATATCTTTGTAAATAACTTTCCAGATTTATTTGTATCTGCAAACTTCTTTTTGAAGGCATCAGAGAGCTCAGTTGAGCTTACCAAAGTGATTTCACTCACCTCAACAATTAATTTCACAAAATAAATATCTGAAGTTTAAATAGATAATCAAATGATTGTGACCTGTGGGACTCGATTCTAATTGTATGAATTTAAAGTAGTAATAAATGTGGCTGTCTCCTCACATTTTCCTCACAAGAAAAAATCATGGCTTTTCTATCAATTACATGTTAGAAATTATTTTAAAAGTTAGTCAGTTTTATTTGTTTAGTAATATTACCCATGGAGGTGGTCTAATAAATCTGGTTTTGTGCAATACAAATAAAATTGGCTTGACCTCTATCTCTCAATATAGTATGCCCATATGTTGAAAAAGATTAGGTTTTCATTATTTTTTCACATGACGGTCTATGTATATTATATGAGTGTCCTGTGTGTGAGTGTAACATACAAAACTCTTGGGTCGGACCACTTCGTAAGACAGAGTTCTTCAATGATCTCATCCTCATCCAAAATCTTCAGCAAGGTATCCTTAAACACTTTAATGTCCGTCTCCAACTCTGATAAACTGTCAGGGAGACAAGAGACAAAAAGAGCGAGTGAAACAGACAAAACAAAAAGAAGCATAAACTACATGATGGCATACAGTGTTCCTGTATAGTGGAAAATAAAAACTTTATAGAAATAATTAAAACTCTAAGATCCAAGGATGATAAATAGTGTTAAAGTACAAATTCGATGGCATAAAATTACAATGGAGAATCTATTCTGACAAATGTTATGTCAGTAACAATGAGTGACTGAGGTATGTCACATGTGATTATTAAAACAGTAAAGGACGAGAATGTACATTCTTTTTTATTAAAAGCTGTATTTAAAAAAAAATTATATTAATACTTCCAGAGTGCATTTAGAAAGACACAGAATAAAAGTATAGCTTTTTTTGAGACACTACATGTCAATATTTTGCTCATTTTCAATTTTCAGCATTTAATTATCACTTTTAATCATTGGTAAGATAAAAAAAAGCAGTTGAGTCTTATAGACAATGACCCAGATGCTCAAAAACATGACTTAAGAACAAATACAATTCAAAAAGGTTTTTCATGAAGTATTTTCCTCTGTTGCATTCACTTATTGTGTAATATGGTTGTGTACGTTACCTCTTGCTGTTCTGTAGCAGTATATGTAGTTTAGTTCTATCAGCAGAAAGAATTTTCGGATCCACCAGGGATTCCAATATGTCCAGTATTACTGGTTCAACTTTATTCAGCTCGGCTTGTAGAGTGTTTACCTACACATATAAATTAATGTTTATATTGAGACACAATGTTTCACACACACTGCAAAAAGACTTGGTACAATTAGTCCAACACTGAGCAGAATTATCTTATTCCACTGGTAGATATTTTTGCTAATGTCAAGGTCGTGATTTTAGTCAATTTAATATTTTCTTCAAGAAAATGTTAGTTTTGTTTTTTCAAAAGAAGACCAAACTGGCTTAAATCCGGAAAGAAAATGAAATAAACTAAATTCTCTGCAAATAAAGATAATTCTATTCAATATTGAACCAATAGTATTGTGTTAAGAAGAGACTAAGAAAAAAACAGGTTTTTGCAGTGCAGACTGGTGTATGATAATGTGCTTAAACAAACAGTGTTTTCTCCTAATCAAGCTCACCTTGTACTGCAGTATGGCCTCCAGTGCTCTGAACTCAAAGGGCAGAGAGTGTGTCTGCGACACTAGCTGTGGCGTAAGCTCCCAAAACAACCAATGTTCTAATCCCAGGCCACGAAAATCCAACACCAAAAGGCTCTCTGTGGTCACAACGGCTTTTAAAGACTGTGGAGAGGCAGAGGGATGAGAAGATGCTTTATGAAACATGAGAACCGATCAACAGTTTGAGGTCACCCAGAGAGTTTTCCATGAAAAGTCACATTTCATTTATCGAATGAGTTGCAAAATGAATTAAAAATATAATTGAGATATTGACATGTTTAGAAACAATGAATTTTATTAGAAATGTTAATAATACAATTTGCTATCTTTATTGAAAAAGTGTTAAAAGTAGTGTCTAACTAACCACAAACTTTTGAATTGTAGTATATACTGTTGTACTTCATTCAGGTATTCAGGCGCTTTGTCAAAGAAGAAATTATTATTCTGACATGTTGGGTGGGATTGGAGGATGGAGATCCTGTCTAAAGTGACTCAAAACCACTTTTAAAACCTGTGTTTTCTCATTAACAGATGAAGTCTCATGTTAATGTGAAGCGTGCAGTTGACCGATTGCAAAAATGCATGATTATTTTTTCAACCAGGAGCCCCTAATCATGGGCCTGCAGCTAGCGAATGACTGAAGCTTGTCAGAGTGTCACAGTTGGTTAGTCTGTTGAGGTAGAATTGCTTCACGCACCAGCTACAACACAGGAGGCTTTCAGGTCCCAGGTAATTTAGCTGCACTGTATTTGTGTTTGACCCATTTTAGTTTATTCGGCACAATATTCATGACAGAACCAGAGACACATGTTGCTGTTATACACAAATTACACAAGCACTATAATACACATTTATAACTGATTTACACTGCTAGCTTTTCAGTTCCTATTTTCTCATGTTTCTCTTTTTGCATATCAGTCAGAAACTGAATTTTTATCTGATTTTTCCTCATTTTTTTGAGAATTGATTATTTCCATGATATAAAAGTATATAATGAGATGTTCCAAAAAGTTGTACTGGAATTTCTTTGTAAAGTACAACAAAATCGTGTTTTCCTTCATCCATATTGCATTTAACATAGGATTGTATTAATTTGGTAAACTTCCATACTTTCAGTTTTTGTTTCTATTGTCTTTTACAAGTTCAGCAGTGGGGTCTGTGAGATCACAGACACAAGGGTCAGACTAACCTGAATACGGTTGTATACATAACCTCAATTTTTTGAATTGGAAAGGAAACCCTTTCTGCTTTGCTGTACAATAAATTAGTCTCAACCCAACCACGGGGGACAACCCTTTGAAGGAATAGAAAACACGATTCAAAGGGAAAACAGACTTGCAGAATGCCTGCTTCTGACTCTACTGCTTCCCAGCTGGGCTACAAAACAAACATGTCTCATATCTGATCTCATGTGTATCCAGTCCAGTGCTTGCTGCACCGACCCCCTATATCATCATTGTCTTTTTGTGATTCTTGAAAGGAGATGTAACTTAAATTAAATTATGTTCTATGGGGCAACCTATTTAATGACAATAAAATAAAATGATCCTGCATTTGAGGCCATTCCTTCTCTTTAACTGTCACTGTCACATTTAGCACCAATATGACAGGAACCCACTGTTGGTAGAATCATCAACCACGACACAGTGAATGATAAACATTTTGTATCGTTTGGCATGCAAATTGCATTAAAATGTGTTAATAATATTAATATTAATATTAATATAACGTGTTATTTTCTGTGTGATCGTTAATTGTAATTAACACGTTAATGCCCCACCCCTAGTATTCATTAATCATCTGATAATGAATCCCTGTAGCTGTAGGCAAAAAATGTCACAGAGCAATGAATGGGCCCTGGTCTGTCCTTGTCACACCCAAAGTGAAGTTAGAGAATTCAAGTATTGAACGGTTCTGCTATAGCAGTGCTAGTCAATTATTTTCTGTCACGCCCCCCCCCCCCAATGGAAGAAGAAACCATCTCGCGCCCCCCACACAACTATAAATAGTATAATTTGTCTATAAAATTGTTCTGCACAACACTGTATCCTTATGAAGAGAATAATAAAAAAAAAATATGGACCAACTTACAACAAAGAATAGTTTTATCACCCAAAGCCCCAGCCAGAAGGAACACCAGGCTGGCAGACGAAGTCTAGGTCATTGGACTTTCACCCCCCACCCACCCATCTAAATTGACACTCTGCACATGCAAAAATTTGCACACACTTGCTGCTGCTATATTTATACTTATATTGTTATTGCACTAGCCATTACATTACAACAACCACCTCAAAATGCACACAGCTGGGACAATCAGTGTTGTCTTGTTGGATTTCTATTTTCATACCCTGTTACTCAGGGCTTGTCTTGTCATACCTGGGTTTTTGTTTAGTTTAGCAATACTAGGCAAAAGTAGCCTTAAGCTGCACTTTACTATTGTTAAGAATCTAGTCTTAGGATTGTCTTGTCTTGCGCACCTGCACTTTAATGTTGTTGTACATGTAAAACGCTTAGGATAGTGAGAAACACAATTTCGGTTCCTTTGTATGTTAAGTACATGTAAAGAAATTGACAATAAAATTGACTTTGACTTTGAATGTGCTGCAAGCGCAACAAATTTGACTGTCTGCACCACAGCAACAGGTATAATACATGATGGTTAATAATCATTAGCATAGAAAAATGAAAAAGAAGGAAAAAGTAGTCTTCCAGTTAATATCCAACAACTTTATCCACAATAGAAAGCCTTTAATGTCTAAAATGTATCTTATATTTTGCACTGAATTTGTTACTTAATCACTGTTAGTTGCCAAACAATAGCCAAGTTTCAAATAACCACTGGGTTCAGGTGTATATTTTGATAAATAACTGCTGGTTCCAAACATAGGCAGGTCTAATTTATTTATTTTTTTAATCAACAAAGAATATGTGACCAGGCTGATGCTGTATAGTTTCCTTCTTCAACTGTTTTCCGAAAGTGTCTCTGTTATGACGTTAGAGCGCACTCTAATATTGCTTGATTGTCAACTGCCATGGCCTTTTTGTAGCAAAAACTATATAGTACGACATGAAATTTTCTGTTGTAAAACATGCAGAGTAAAACTCTGGAGAAGCAGCCGCGGGACATTTAACAACAGTCCTGTAAACAGACTTTTGAAATATTCAAGTTATGCGGTAGTCGTACGGATTTAATAAAAGAATTTAAATATATATTACCATATTTTTTCCAGTTTTGCGGGGGCAAGATTTTTATCAGGAAGGAATTAATCCCTTGTCCCAAACTGTAGCCTGGTCTTACATAAACACCTGATCCATTAATTGACAGAAACAAAAAGTGGTAACGTATGGTATACTCAATTACAGAATTAAACTAAAAAACTAAAAAGGCTACACTTAGTATTTTACAGAATCTGTGGAGGCCATGGGAAGTGTGTGTGTGTGTGTGTGTGTGTGTGTGTGTGTGTGTGTGTGTGTGTGTGTGTGTGGATGGTGCATCTGTGATGTTGACTGGACGGATGATGACCGACCTGTGAGCTCCGCCCTGCTTGTCAGGGCGATTGTCAGCAGAAAACTGAGTGCACAGAGTGTTGGGTGTTTGGGATTGATCGAAGAAGAACAGGGGAGAACTAGGTGCTTTTAATACAGGGTTGTGTGATAATAAAAATAGCATTTTAACCAGAAACTGATGTTGAGAACAATTTTATGACTAAAGTCATTAATTTGAGTTATACAAAAGTTGTGTTCTTGTTGGTGTAAAAATGTTAGTGCAGCCATCTCAACATCACAACAGTTCTGACCTAGGAGGATATGCCTGAACCAGAAGAAACTTTTGTACATTGTAAAATAAGAACAACACAGTGACATTTTGTGAAGTGTCTTCTGTCCACCCACAGTAGGACAGTGAAGGATAGGTTACTAAGGAATGTCCAGAAAAGACATCCATCAGCATTCTGATTTGAGTTTTTATGTTCAAATATTTGGTTCTAATGTTTCCATTTTGAATCCCTAAACTGTCTGAAATAAGGTAAATAAAATCATTTACAACCTTAAAAACATTATTATGCACCATTATTAACCCTTGGACTACATACTAATACAAATGTCTTTATTTTACTGCAATTACCATTGTCTCATGTCCCCACAGGCTTCTGCAGTTTAGAATCTAAAACTGAATGTCTAACGTTTGTCTGAAGAAGACATGTTGAACAATGTCAACTTTGCATCAGAAATGACATAATTAACTGAATGAGACTTAACCATAACTGTCATACTCTTCATTTATGTTCATTACAGGTGTTATGTGTCAAGTAAAGTGCTTAACTTATTTATGAGTATTCTCATTCATCCCGGTCATTGTTCTCTCAAAAGTATTCATAGACAACTGGTCTCATCCATGTAGCTTCTCCAGTTCTCCAGGCTTCTGTCTCGTCAGACCTGTCAGGCGGAAGCCTGAGAACTGAAGAAGCCACTTGACTAAGAGGTGAAATGTCTCCCTAGACAAATATAAATGCAGTTGCCTATGATTCAAATTCAGATAGCGTATTTAGTTATGTATCATCAGAAGAAACTAATTTAAAACAAAAACAAAAATCTCTGATCAATCATTTGCTTGTAGTAAAAGGGAAGCATACCTCCATTCGTAGAATGATGCAGTTGCTTCGAGCAGTGAGGCTGATACTGTGCTGAAACCGAAGGTCTCTGGCCTGAAGACTTAACTCCTGGCAAAGCTCTGTTTTCTTTTTATCTGTAAGAGAAAAGCAGAGATGGTCAGAACATACACAAGTAATTCTACTAAATATTTTATAGAGGACAATACAGCAAAAGCTGATGTTTGAACATCAACTGCTTTCAGGATGAATGAACAACATAGAGCGAGGCAGCTAACATTTATCACATCACATATAAAACAGTAATGGTTAGTGACAGAGTTTATCCAGCTGTTCACGGGCAAGATTCAAAAAACTGCTATTTGGGAATATGCTTAAAGTCATGAATTCAAACACAGAAAACTTTTTAACTCAGACCTCGCAATTAAAAGGAAACAGATCTTATTAACAGATGGATACTATTTATTTTTCAGCACTTACCAAATGTTGTCACATTTCCTTCATTGTCAAACTTCATCTGTGAAATAAATATTAAAAGAAAACGATTAACTCACACTAGTGTTCTGCCTAGTCCTTCTGCCTCATTCTTTATCACAGTTTTGCTGTATTTAAATGTATATAATACATGATAGTATAATGGTAGGACTTTGACGAGAGGTGAAAATGAGAGTTAATCTAGTTGATAATTTATAATAACTTAACTAACAAATTAGTTTTATTCAAAGTCAGGCTGTGGTCAGTTAATACTGAAATATTTGTTATCTTTAATCTTACCACAACAAAAGTTGGAACCACACCAGAAAGAGGAACTTCTGTCATTCTGTGGCGGATGAAGGACACTGTTCAAAGAAAAGACAAAATTAAGCCACATGTAAAAAATTATTTCTTTTCACATACAATAGCATCCTAATATATCTGTATTAAGATTAAGCTTTCATACAATGTCAATACTCATGCGTGACACACACTGAAGCTAGAGCTTAATAGAATTTTTTTAAGCTCATGTAATAATTAAAAAAGTATAAAAACAAAACATCATTCATTTTCATCCTTTTACATCTTTACATTAATGACATTACAAAACATGTAAGGTTATACTAGAATTGTGACAAAATCCAATGTATTGAAGAGGCTGTTACTAATCTACCTCTAAACTAAGACAAATACATTGATATATACACATTATTATTAATTGATGTTACTGGCCAGCCAACTTATTATGTGGGCCTTAATGAAAGGTGATGTTATATGACAAAATCCATACATGTAAAAGCAGTATTATATTTTTAAAACCATCAGGTGCCAATACACCTTTTTTAATTCTCTTCAATTTAAACTTGTAAGAGCTCTGCTTGTTGTTAAGTGCAGTTTTCTATATGTTATTGCTCATAGTTACTTGATTAAGTGTATATTTTGATTGTTTTGCACCTACTACCCCTCGTTCTTACTCGGCAGCAGGTTCTTCCTTTTGGCCAGAGAACACTGATATCTCCTTTGTTGAGATCTGGATTCGGACAGTGTTTGACTGCAGATCCTGCCGTTCATCCCCTCTTTTCTGTGTCCAAACGGCACTGTGCATTTCCAGAGGGAAGAAGGCGTTCGATATGTATCCGTACTTGAGGAGAGAGGACCAATGGAGCTTAGAAAGCGCTGTGGGTGTGAGAGGCTCCCAATGAATGGCAGATACATCCTGGTGCTGCTGCCCGTCAGGAGCAGCCGGTGCAGCTTCATCTTCACACAGGCTGTCACTCAGCTTCTGGAGGGCCGATGTTCACCAAATACTCAGCAAGGTGAGCCGCATTCTCCATGAGAAAGGGACAAAGGCGACAAAAGGGACAAAAGGGAAAAGGCGTGGCTAAAAAAACAAAAAAAAAACAAAACAAAACAGTGAAATCATGTCATTTAGTTTATCTCTATATCCCTCAGTTATTAAAACGCTGCTAGACAGGTTTTCGAACAAATAAACTATTTGTTTTGCATTGCGATACTTAAGTATGATAGCCCAATTGAGGCATGTCTTTAACAGATATAATCAACAATTATTCCATACATTTATTGGGAATTTTTCTTCCATATTGACTTGAAAATCCAGATCCACAGGTACAATAGGAGTTAACGATTAAAGTATAAACACATATCGATTATATGTATAGCAGCGTCAGGTGTTTGTTGCTTGCCTGTAGCTTCCTTTCTAACTTTCTTCGCAGTGTTATGTAGCTGAGTATTGGGCTAGATATATTAGCTGTTTTAGCTGTCTCTGGCAGCTTCTGCTCTTAGTTTGTTGTTCGTTTTAAAGTTTGTGGTTACAGTAAACAACAAGGCAACAAGTAACACAAGTTAGTTACCTGCCGCTAACTACCGACTGTCCAAAATCAGCCCGCGACTTGTGGTTTTTCACCCTGAAAACACACTTCCCTTTACAGCATGGGTTAGAAAATTTGCGTTTATGAAGAGGGCATGTAGCATGAAGAGCACTACCCGTCATGCACCGCGGTGACAAGACTCAAAGATCGTCTTCAAGAAAGTAAATCACTCTGACTGCGAATGTTAACATCGGGATAAGGTTCGTCTTGCTTAAAGGATGTATATCGCCACCTTCTGGATTGGAGTGTTAGGACAAGATAGGTCTCTATTGTGATTAAAAATAGTAGTATAGCCCTATTAAAATAATGATCTAAGTCGTTTTTTTGAAAGTGAGTTTTGGGTCTTAAATATCTCTTGATGATGCTGGCCATGTCTGGTAAAATCACCTTAAACCCTGATTTGCCATTCTTTTTTTTTCCTAAGTCAAAGTTTTTTTTTTGCCCAAGTCAAGATAAAATACCAATTTAACAAGCTTTCATGATAGTGGCTGATTCAAGAAACAAGAGAGGCTCTAAACATTATTCTTGAATCAGGTTTTCTGGTGAGTGATAAAGGCTATAGGCTGTAATGTTTTATAGTAATTTCACAAGATATGCTCTAATAATATAATATAAAGTGCTTTGCATAGCAATAAATGGAGTAAACATGTAGGCAGATATAAAGAAAAAAAGAAATTCCAGCATCTTCAGTCTATTAAACATGTGTCATCCCACTGAAAATTTGCCACGTCGTTTGCCATGAAGATGAGTTATGTTCAATAAAAGTCAGGCTAAGAAGACCTGGTAAGGTGATGAAAAAGGGAACTGCCTCCTGACTGATTTGATTTACCTGACTTTTGATTTATCTAACTCCAGATATTGTAAGTTCAAGTTTGCACTATGAAATAAAAGGCAGATTAAGGTGTGTTTAAAGTTGTTAAAGTCATACTAGAATCTTAAAATTCCTCTGAGTCACTTTATTCATGTAACATAAGTGACACACAATGTTCTATGTACAATAGGCCCACAGTCATCCATTTTATTGATTTAAATGATTAATAAATATAATATTCTCTGCTTTTGATTATTTTCTTTTTTTGCGTTTTTTCAAAAACATGAAAAAAGGACTTAGGCCATTATTTTAATAGGGTGACCAAATGCTCTCATGTCATCTAGTATAAGAACTAACTAATTATTACTATAAAATATAAAAACCATCTGCATAATGAGTACTTTTACTTGTGATACATTAAGTACAAGTGACTGATAATCCTTCGAGACAATAGATTTCTACTCTGGACACATGGTTGAAATAAACAAATAAGAAGAGCGCTTTCTGCGCATGCGCGGAGGAGCTGTCCCCGTCACCAGCATCAGCACCAGCAACAACATCACCGCCTCTAGACGCAGTATCACCGGAAGAAGGTTGTAGGCAGGGATAGAAAAGGAGCGTGTCGTGTCGAGCTCACAAGCCACGAGCTTCGTCCCGTTTACCCGCGCAGCCGTTCCACCGCCATGTTCCCGTCGTGCTGCTCAAAGACGGACGGCGGCGCCGGTAAAGGCGGCCACGTCGTCAAGCTGCTGCTCGGCGTGTTCGTGGTGTACGCGCTGCACACCGGCTGGCTGCTGTACGGCTTCCTCCACACCAGAGCCTGCGACCCGGGCCGCGGGGAGACCTGCGTCCGCTCCTACCTCAGCACCGCGCCCAGGCTGCAGGTGAGCCGCGTGGGCTCTGGTTACCCGCTGAAACCGGAGGCTAAAGCAAGGCATACAGGGATTTTCTTTTTTTTTTTATTAAATAAGTTATGTGGAACTTTATTTCAAATTCTTTTGAAAGATTTATGGCTGTCTGGGTTGAACCTCTGGAATGTTTTGGAGGATTTTACATGACACAGATTTATTAATCTGAACGTGATGGTTTAGCTGTAGGATTTCATTTTTCCTGCTCTAAATGACATTCCTAAAATATTTAATTAAAAATTACAAAATGTGAGGATATAAAGAGATGTCAATTTGAAGCAAATGAAGCTATAATATTGCAAAAGAAAACAAGACCAAACTGATCCAAATAAGGAAAACAAAAATCCTGAAATAAGATAAATTATCTGCAATGCAAAGTTCAATAATTAATGAGATAAGAGTTCCAAGATCAATTATTTGTCCATAAAATCATTTTCAAAACATAAAGAATATATTCTGAAAGATGTTTTAAAAGAAGATTATAAAGTATCCAATTAAATAATCACGCAAACAGCTCAAACTTAAATAAATCCAAATGGTTACAGCGCTTTTTAGTGTTGTAGCTGAAGTGTTAAGTTACTGTGACAGAGCAAATGAAGCTAGAATTTTGCAAAAAGTAATTGCAAACTGAGCACAGCATTGGATTTTTACACCAGACTGTTCCAAGCTGAGTTTTGGTTCAATACTGCACTGCACCACAATGATCTACAGTATTTAGCATAGATTAACAGTGGAATCTGTTTTTTCTGATTTATTTCATCCAGCTGAGTGTCTTCACCTGCCTCGAGCCAGACAACAGTCGGCTCCATCTCATCTTAAAAATAGATCCATTTGATCCCCACTCTACGTTTGAGAGGTAGGTTTACCTTGAAGATGATCACTTAACGCCTGTTTATTTATTATTTTCAGTTTATTTAACTAAGGCATTGTTTGAGTACTGCACTCTCCATACCTTCACTATAGTAGACATATTTTTAATTATAACTTAGAGCTTTAAAAGATACATTCATTTAACACTCTGAAAACTGGGGTTTGATTTTATTATTGAGTCTACTTTCTATTGTTTTAATAATCTTAAACAGACACTTGACTTATTATTTGTCCACTCACATGTTACAAGTGTCAAAAATGTGAAAATCTCAAATTGCAACTCCCTAGGAGGGTGAGTTCCTCACCTTAAACTAAAAGGACGCCACTGGTTCATGAAATTAAATTTTCTTTTTTAATGGTTGTTATAGCAATCAAACCAGTCAATTTAGTGGTTGCAAACAAAAGATAAGGCCTTAATGCCGGTTAAATGATACGTCTTTTAAGTTACTTCTCCTTCTCCTGTTTGCTATGTTTGCTGTTCCATGCTCTCAGCTTTTTTTTTTCCATGTTATAACCTCTTCTCTGCTCTTTCTCTCTCTTTGCCCACAGGCAGGTGAATGTTTCTGTGCCGGAGGAGACGCGAGCTAATGGGACTCTGTATGCTGTTGTGTACATCCACAAAGCTGGCGTTTCTCCTCTAGAGGACAGCAGGGAGGTCCACTGTGCAGCTCAGCTCACCATCTACCTCGCCCCCCAACACAGAGACGGGCCGGGAGACACGCAGAAGGCAGCAAGTGTAACTCGATATCTGTGAAAACTTCATATTTCAAAGTCACCTTTTGGTGCAGACGTGGACGCGTGCACCATCAAGGCGATGTGTGTTCACTTGTTTTTATATTATTTTTGGCTCTATCAGAAGTACAGCGCCCGAACGGAGAGAACTGTATCCCACTGGAGACCCCAGCTGTCAATCAATATGATGTCAGAAAGCTTTACCTTCAACAAGGCGGGGCTACCCGGAGATGTGCGGCGCAACATGAGGGTGTAAGTCACACACATAATGTTGAAATTTAGACTAGTTGCTTTAAAATGTTATAGCCATAACCTTAATCATTCAACAGTAATAACAGAAATTGATTTAAGAATCATATTGAGAGCTTCCTCTGCACTATAGATTCTTACTTCTTGAAGCAGCTGCCATCATGAAAGCTTGTTAAACTGCATTTTAACTTGTACAAAAAGTAAAATATGCCTCAGAGTATGATCCTTTCAACTCAGGATTAAGGGGATTTTACCAGATGTGGCAACATCTTCAAGAAATGATTTATGCCAAAAACTCACTTTCATCAAAATATTATGAGGTCATTATTTTAAGAGGGTGACTATAAATGTGTTTTGTATCCAGGCTAACAATTTGGATAAAAAAGACTCAAATCAATTACCAAACTAATAAATAATTGTTGCAGCTTTACAGGAAAAAAAAATAATAATAGTCTTGGATTCTCTCTAAGATGTATATATAGTGCATATACTGTAAGTGATGCACAACCTTTCACCTCTGAAACAATGAAATATCTATTTGCAGCCACTCATTACATGTCACAAATGTCCCCAGAGGAATTTTGGACTCATTATTAGAGGCCTGAGGCGATAAAATGCAGCAATTTAACCTATTGAAACGCAAAAAAATCCATGATGCAAGAGCAGCACTGAGTTTTATACTGCACATATATAGCATTAGAAATCCTTAACAACATTGAATAAAGTATTTTTATCTGTAGTATAGCATGATGTTACTGTTACAGCATGAATATATCGATGATCAATATCCACACCATCAATACAATAAGAAAATAGTTTTAATATATAATATATATTCTTAATTCTTTTAATGATCCTCAGTGTAATTTGTATGATTTTTATGGACAAATAATTGATTTTTGAACTCATTTGGGTCAGTTTGGTCTTGCTTTAAGTTTTAAATAAAGTATTTTTATCGGAAGTAAAGCATAATGTTAGATTTTGTGGTCACCTCACATGTTAAAAACTAAAACGTCACTAATGACTCCTGTCTTCTCGTAGTTCTCAGGAAGGCAGACACATGATTTACCTTCCTCTGCTCCTGGTGAACGAGCTCAGCTTCAGAGTCAGAGACCTCATGGTAAAAATGCGTTTCCACTACTGTATTTTCAACTAAATAACAATGATCATGTATTTATTTATCTAGTGTCTTTCTCCCTATCCACAGGAGATCAGCAGCAGCACGCTGCAACTGCCTCTCTCTGTGTCCTATGAGGGAATATCTTTAAGGAGTTTCAGATTCTGGGTCCATCTGCAGGATGTGGTTTATTCTCTGCGTCAGTTTGGTAAATTAACGAGATAAAAGTATGTTGTGTGTTTAAAAAACATGAGTAAAGTAAAATCCTTATAATAATTTGCATTTTGGGAACATTTTATCTCGTGAATCACAATGTGAAGAAAAATGTGTGAAATCTTTTATTACTTTTAAAGAAAATGAAGAAAAGGGTATATTAGGCTGAGCCTTCTTAAAAAACTCAAATATTTACGACAGAAATATGTGAAGAGGTCACGTTTCCTTATGTCAGTGAAATACTATCTAAATACTCTATCAAGGGGGTTGCATTAGACCTCAGGGAACATGCTATTATTTTTATTTTTTATTATTTTTTTACAGTTCTAGAAAAAAGTGCAATTGCACCTCCACTCCTTTGGGGGGCAGTAGTGCTCTTATTGGCAGAGTATGAGTATGAAGTGTAGACACCAAGTGTAGCAGACCCTCAAATGACACCATGAAAAAATATTCAACAGGGATGAGAAGACAGGAGAGAGACGTAGACGAAGAGACAAAATCCCGAAAGCTAAGACGAGGAATTATGATGAAGCGTCTGTAGCACTTGGTTCACTGTGAAAGACCGGTGTGTTACTGAGTCTAACATGTTGGCAGCATACAGTATTTTTATTTCAGTATCATATGGCTGACACGGTCAGTCAAAAAATGTTTATAGTTTAATTAAGAATTTAATTTTATTTTTGAATTTCATGCACTTTAAATCTTTTCTTTTCTAAAGCTATTCTTTGTTGTAAGTTGGTCTATACCGGTACTTAAATATACATTTTATAGACAAATTTTCTATTTATAGTCGCGCAAGATGTTTTCTTCCATAGGGGGGGCGCGACAGAAAATATTTGAGAAGCACTGCCTTGTGCCAAAGAGGAAATGCCTTTGAAACACACCAGTAAACCAGCAGCATTTTGGATCCAGAGCAACAGAATTAAGGTTCTAGACTGGCCAGCCATTTCCCTGCATCTTAATCCCATTGAAAACTTGTGGGGCGACATTAACATTTCTGTTTCTGAGGCAAAACCAAGATATTCAGAGGAATTGTGAAGTTGAAATACTTGTTCTTAGGTGCCAGAAGAGTAGAAGAAGCAGTTTTTAGAATCAAAGTCAGTATACAGCTAAATATTAGTTTAGAGATTCACAGGAATGCTGAATCCTGGGGAGTTTCCTGTCTATACAGTAAAGATTTGAGTTTGTAAAGAAAATCACTGTTATTTTGTTCAAAGGCATAATATTTATTCTTCTTCATTTCTTTTTACGTAATTAAAAAACTGACACATTTCTCTTCACATTTTAAATTGACAAAAATGCAATGTATCAAAAAAATATAAAGTATTTGAGGCTTTACTATGTTTTAATTTACTAACACTGCTGAGGCAACTCTTTTTCACTCACTGCAATGTTATATATAGTACAATTTTTCTTTATGTTCATAGAAACCTTTGGTCTTTCATGCCACATTAACAAGAAATCCTGTTTTTTGTGTATATCTAGGCTTCACAGAGGAGAACATAGATGAGATTAAAGCAACTTTGGTCGACTCCAACCTCTACCTGTTAGTGCTGACTGCGTTAATCACAGTTCTGCAAGTAAGAACAGACCACGCCACATATCTAATGATGAAAATAATCACACATCAGCTCTGGATGTAGATACAATGTCTCAAATCACAGTTTGTGAAATAAAATTGTCGACCACAGCTCATCTGTGAATTTCTGGCTCTGAAAAACGACATCAGCTCATGGAGGAAAAAGAAGAGCATGGCGGGAATGTCCAGGAAGTCCGGTGAGGAGCTGTCATAATTATATTTATTGAATTACACAAGCTCAAATCTTTTTTTTTAATCCTGCTCTCGTGTTTGTAGTTGTGTGGAGGAGCTTCAGTACTCTGCTGATTTTCCTCCACCTGCTGGAGGAGACCAGTCTGCTGGTGCTGATTCCTGTGGGGCTGGGGGCATGTGTGGAGGTATTTGTCAGGACAGAAACCCACAGATCCAGGTTCCACCTGACACGTAACACCCGCTGATCGCGTTCGACCTCATTCCTCTGTCGTCAGGTATGGAAGACGTTTAAGGTGTTTAAGATCCATGTGCAGTGGAAAAGCTCCAAGCTCCATGTGAGTATTTACCAAGTCGAGTGGAGCCCCGAGTGTGTGTTGTCTTTAAAATAAATCAATATTTATTCATATTTATACACAGTATATATAGTACAACCTCTTCTGTTTCTATGGTAACTAGGTGAACAAGTTGGATGAAGAAGAAATAAAGACAGTGGAGTACGACACACAGGTACAAGTGTGTTTCTGAATCCTGCACCTCCTCTCAGATTTTTTTTTTTTTTTAATTCTGCTTTAGTTTTTTTTTTACTTGAATATTTTGTCTGTTTTTTTTCTCCCTCTCAAGGCGTCCAGATACTTGTCCTACTTGGTGTATCCTCTGTGTATCAGCGGAGCTATTTTCTCTCTGGCCTATATACGTCAAAAACGGTGAGCTGGAGCTTTACTGGTTAATGTCCATATATCATTACACTCTGTGTTATCTGATTCAAATCCCACCTGTGTCTTTTTAAACTAAACTCAGATACCAAATACACACTTCTAATAGAGATTAATCAATTAATGGATTAGTTGCCAACCATTACGTTAATCACCAACTATTTTGATAATCGATTTAAGATATATAGATTTAAGTAATTTTTAAGAATAAAATGTCTAAATTCTCTGGTTCTAACACCTCAAAACTGATTCTTTTCTGGTGTCTTTAGTCTTCTATAACAGCAAATTGATTATCTTTGTGTTCTGGACTGCTGGTCTGGATAAAAAAAAGACATTTTAGGATGAATCTTCAGTTTATGAACCAAACAACGAATCAATTGATCATTTCAATTAATAGATTCAATAATCATTATTTGCAGCCCAACTTCTAATTCTTGAGATATACTCTATTGGCAGGTATTACTCCTGGATCATTAACAGCCTGGTGACTGGTGAGTTGATTAATTAATTATTTTTTATGAATTTAACAAGCTGCTTTATTAACACTGCATTATTAGTAGAGGTGATGCCTTTATTTCTCTGTAATCAATAATATGTTTACTACAAACAATTACAATTAGTCCAGTAGAATTATCTTAAACCATTTGAGAAAACCATTTGGCTTGAACTTTTGTATTGTTAGGGTTAGGGTTATTGTATTGTTTTCTTTTTATCAAATATTTCTGACTTATTATCTCACATGTTGGATTTTTTATTGGACTTTTTATCATAATATATTTTTTATTTTATATATTTCAACAAAACTGACCAAAGTTAAAATTGAAATAGACAACATTTTTGGGTAACGCAACAAGATAATTTGAATTCAACTCACTCTTAGTCTAATTGAAACAAAAACTACTAGTTAACTACACTTGCTAAGATTTTCCTCTTGTAGTGTTACAAGAAGCTAGCTTTAATTCTACTCCTCTCTCTTCTCAGGAGTTTATGCCTTTGGCTTCATGTCGATGGTCCCACAGCTCTTCATCAACCACAAGGTCTTTAATGCTGTATTAATTATCTAATTATTGTCACCCTATTTAAATAATGGTCTATGCCTTTTTCTGACAAAAGAGTTTTTGGCCCAAATCATCTCTTGCTGACGCTGCCATGTCTGGTAAAATCACCTTGTGTTGAAAGGATCATGCTCTTTATGTCCACAGGATAATGGCCACTTTACTTAGGCAATTTTATTTTTTGCTTAAGTCAATGTTTTTGCCCAAGTCAGAATAAAAAAAAAAGTTTGACTTGGGTAACTTAACAAGCTTTTTGGTGCAGAAGAAGCTTTAAACAAAAAACATGTTTTGGACTGTGGGAGGAAGCCAGAGAATCTGGAGAGAACCCACACAGATACAGGGAGAACACAGAAAGGTCCCACAACCGGGCCACTGAGCCAACGTGTCACCTGCTTTAGACCTAAAGCAGGAATGTATAAGTAATGTAGTCCTAAATTTACAAAGTAAAAAGTAGTATTTCTGCATATCAAATTAAATAAATATGTACTCAAATATTAAAAAAGAAATGGAAGTTCCAGAATCTTCAGTTCATTAAATGTGTTATTTCATTGAAAATTTGTATGAAAACTGGATTTTGGAGATGAGTTATGTTCAAAAACAGGCAAAGATTCCCTGGTAAAGTGATGAAAAATTGACCTACCTCCTGCACAATTTGATTTACCTGACATTAGTTTAAGTTAACGTAATGTAATGTAATTTTTGCCTTTTCACTATGGAATGAAAGAAAAGTTTAAACCAGGTTTAAAGTTGCCCAGTGTCACACTAGAATGTCCAGGAGTTGTTCAGAGTCACTCTATTTTTTAAAGTTACATAAGTAACACACTATGCCATCCACTGTCAAGGCCTAATTTATTGAAATGATTTATGTTTTCCAAAAAACTTGAAAAAAGACTCAGGCCATTATTTTATTAGGGTGAGGTCATATTTTATTTCTCAGAGAAATGAAATAATTCCAATTCTATTTCTATTAAATGCTGTATTTCTGTAACTTTCTCTCTCTATCAGTTGAAGTCTGTGAGTCACCTGCAGGGAACAGTGTTGATGTACAGAGTGAGTTCCATCATTACATGTCTCTGTAACGTGTATGTTAAAACATGCCTTGTTTTGCCATGAATTAACAGTTATAAAATGTTTCAAAACTGTCTTTATTATAGTATAAAATGTTGCTATTTTGAGTTGACGATCATCTTTTCTCCACCAGGGAGTAAACACCCTCATCTCAGATCTGTGCTCCTGTGCCTCCTTTTTCTCCTCCTCTGGATCCTTCTCCTCGTCTCATCAACTGTCCTGCTTCAGAGACGAGCTCCTCTTCCTGCTCTACCTCTACCAGCGAAGGTAGAACACCTGCTTACAATAAACACACACACACACACACACACACACACACACACACACACACACACACACACACACACACACACACACACACACACACAAACATCTATGCTTGACTCATTACATCTACTTAGGTAGAGTTTCATCTTGACCTTTGACTCTATATATTGGTATAATGTAAAATAGTACATTGCTGTTTTTTTACAATGAAGATAACATTAGACTAATCATAAATACGCTCTAAGCATTGATAAGGTGGAGCAGTGGGTGGCGCTGTTGTCTCACAGCAATGTCACAGGTTCAAGTCCTTGAGCCGGGACCTTTCTGTGTGGAACTCACATGTTCTACATGGGTTCTCTCCAGGTCCTCTGGACCCCTTTCACAGTCCAAAAACATGCTGAGGTTGATTGGAGACTCTAAATTGCCTGTGATTATGGGTGTTTGTGTGAATGGTGTGTGTGCCCCACAGTAGGCTGGTACCTGTCTAGGTGTATCCCTGCCTCTCACCTGTAATGTGCTTGGATTGGCTCCAGTGGGTCAAGTGGGTATAGAAAATGACTGACTGACATTGAAATGACAAGAAAGCAAAGTTTGTAGGAGAAAATATTTTTTGTAGTATACAAATATAATATTGATACCATCATATCCTATATGTAATAAAAAATATATAGTATAATAAAAAATAAAAAATAGTATAGTTGAATACAGTGTACCAAAATATAGCATAATCACTAAAAGCTTGGAGCATCTATGTGTCTATGTGTAATATTTGTTTTGTGGAATTGGATGGAGATTCCTGTATTAATATTAAAAATAAAATCCATTTGGTGTGCAATGGTGGTGTAGGGGAAGTGTTCAAGCCATTTAGAGCATCTTTTTTTCCTGAGCAGCAGACCCCAATTGGAGTCCCAGAGGAACATTCCTCTGCTGTATGTCTACTTCTCTCTCTCACATGTCTGTCTGGCTACCGTATAAGAAAAGCCACAAAAATATCTTTCTCTAAAGAAGTTAAACCCTCAGTGTTACATACCACAGCGCTATCCTGCAGCAGCACAGTGATGGCGTTAAAGCTCTGTATCGTGTTGCTTTTGTTACAAAGCTCCATTGTCTTGTTTTTTTCCTATCCTAAACAAAGGTATTATAAAGTCTTTCAAAAATTTTAATATAAATTAATAAAATAATAAATTGTCTTTTTGTAATAATTTTGTAATTTTTAAAAAATATATAAATAATATATAAAAAATCTACTTAAGCTTCCTTTTCCTCTAAGCTTTTCACTAATATTACATAACATGATACCGTTCAGCATAAGTAAAATATGATATTCTACTTCCTTTCTGCTGCTGAGAGCGCTTTCTTTTTTCCTTCCTCCTGAGTGATTTTTTTGCTGAATAAACAGCAAAACAATCCTGTTTTCATCCCATATCTCCACCAGGCGTTACGCCCCCAAGGCCAGAAGACGAGAGTGCAGGACCCACGGCAAGAAAGTGAAGACTCAGTGAGGAGGGAACGTATTCAGCCAATGCACAAGCACACAATAGCTCACCTGTGGAAAAAAAACAACCTTGAAGAAAAAGAAGAGAGACAGAGACTCAGGAGGGAAACTGGTGTCGCCACAGCAGCGTCAGACTGATCTGAACTGTTCTGCTTCACTCCTCACTGTTTGTGAGGCAGAGATGGAGTGTCACACTTCACCCAAGTCCTCCGTCGACAGACACTTTCTGCTTTTGTTCTTCTGTTTTATCCTGCTCCCTAATGTCTGCACCATAGAGAGGTTGTTAAAAGTGTTTCCTGGTGATGTTGTTTCTAGATATTAACATCACAACCAATTTTAATGTCTTAAACAGCTTGAACACGGATTCTCTCTTTAAAAATGAGGCCCCACGCTTATTTTTCAATTTTCCTGCTCACAATGACAATAACAGGGGTTATTGTACTTAAATCTAGCATCAAAAGAAATCTACATGTGAGGTGATTATAGAAGTTTAAGAATTCATTTATGTTGAAAACATAGTCAGAATATTGTAAAAAAAAAAAAAAAAAAAGTTGTGGTCTATTACATACAAAAAAACTTTATTTAAACCCTAAAATATAACTCAACTGACCCAAATCAGGAAAAAGTAAAACCTCAAAATAAAATTACCTGCAATGCAAAGTTTAATGAATATTAGATACGAATTCAAATATCAATTATTTGTACATAAAATCATAGAAATCATACTAAAGATCATTACAGAACATGAACATAAGGATTATTATTATTATGAAAAGATGTTTTTAAAAAAAAAAAGGAGATTGTAAAGGAGCCAATTAAATTAAATGCACAAATGAAATCTCAAAATAGTGGTTAGTTGCAGCCCTACTACTGTTATTATAATTAAACTAGAGAGAGAGAGAGTGTGGTAATACATTTTTTTTTTTTTTACATATTTGGTTGGGGTGATTTTGGTCCCGATTGGCTGTGAATGGAGGGGTGGACGGTGACTGTATAGGTGTAATGTGTTATAAATTTACAGAGGTACAAAGAAGCCAGTTTAAAGCAAAGTTTAGCTTCTCCTCTGTGGTGTTTTTCATGCATGGGAGAGTATTTTAACACAGAGAGCTTCTCTTTAGTCCAAAAAAGCTATGAAAATGTTGATTTATGGAACCTTTAAGTTCACACTATTGCCATTTATTATTTAATTAATTTATTTTATACACAATTCCTCCGAACTCAGCACAACATATCTGATGTGTTGCTTAATCAAATCTGGAATAATGTTCTGAGCTTTGAACATTGCAGGGTTTGGTATTGATGGTATTGATCAATAGCATGAAGCACTTATTTCTCTTCATCCATGAAGGTAAAGGATAATCTTAGAGATCTAAACTGTCATCAGATGAAATTTAATTTGTATTTTTGTCATTATATTCACCATCATGTTTCTGCATTCATAAATTGTACGGTACATTTATTTTGAACTGTAACAATCATCAAACGATTATAATGACAAATACATTTCTCTAAGATAATTCATTGCTAGTGACAAATATCGTGGATGTCTGGCATGTCTTTTACAATATGCTCACTAATGCATCACAAACTCTGAGAAAACTATGACCTGCTGCAGAGGTCATCATGCAGACTCTACATCTGATGTCTGTTTATTATGCTTCGCTCTCAATTCTGCCTGTTTGCTGAATGAACTGCTTGAACTGGAGAATAATTTAGGAATTTAAAATATTTGTTCAAGATTCTTTTATCTTTCATTCTTTTGACTCTGCATCATGCTTGTTAACTTTTGATAAAATGGAATGTAAATAAAAATAATAACGCCTTTAATCTTTATTTAAATTTAATTAACTTAATTGAAGCAGCTACCGCGTACGTGTATGAACTCAATCAAACAAATTTAACAAGTCCACACTTTATTCTTGAGCATATTAAATCTATAAATATTCTGCTACTTTAATATTTGTATCCTATATTTTTGAAATTTAATATTTAAATATTTCTGGTTTTGTATAGAGGTTGTTGTTGGACAGAAACAGGAGTTAAAAGTGACAGCAGATTTCTCTCACTGCCGTTTTCATACTCAGGATAAAGAGAAGTGAGACATGAGGGGTTTAGCTGGAAGGCCGAGTCATTAGAACGTGAAAGTCTTGTAGAGTCCAGGGCTGATGTCACTGAGAGCAAATCATTAGACTTAAAATACGCTAGAATAGGGGTGGCCTGGGGGCCAGAACTAGCCTAGGATCCGCTCCGGCCCACTAGATGATGACTGGACAGAGTAATCACCCATATTTATTGTAGTAACTGAAGACCGTGAACATATTTCAGGGCTCAAGGGATGAAATACTAACAGTTTTGACTTGTAAATTGTAAGGCAAGAGATAACTTTACTCACCAGTGCACCACAAAAACAATTAAGTCAAGGTAAAATATCTTGTATTTAATACAAATATTGAGTACAATAATTTTGAATTGGCAGATAAGTATAGACATATAAATCTGAATATATTATATTAGCAGATAATTATTGCAAGTTATTCAAAAGTATAAGATAAGTCAGTATTATGGGATTAAAAAAACATTAAGAATTTTTCTTATTTCAAGTCATTCCTGTTATGTAACTTGAAGGTTAAAATTCTATATATTTAATGTATTTCTCAACATAAAAACGCAGAGAAATCCACAGGGGTTATTTATAATAAAATTATTTCTGGTCTGACCCACTTCAGATCAAATTGTTCTTTATATGGCCGATTAAATAAATTGAATATGCCTCCACTGCCCTAAAACATCAGTGATAAGTATAAACTCACTTCTTCCTTCCTGAAAAAGTCAATCGGTCTCCGTTTTGATCAAAGTTGTTAAATGTGAATTTAAACAGATAGTAGAACTGGCTGTAAATGGTGAACTAACAGGTTTTTATGATAAAATGCAAGTATTTTCTTCGCTGAAATAGAAAGTTGCTTTCATGTCTTGGACTCAGCAGCAATCACATCACGTTTGTGATGATTCTTTGAATTGATTAATTTCATAATACAACTTCAAGAATTTAAGACCAGAAAAACTGCATTTCTAAAACTATGCTTTGTGCAACTGTTTTGAAGTCTACTTGAGAATTTGCTCATTTAAAATAAATACTATAAGATAAATAATATAAAAGCAACTCTGAAGATACAAAACCAAGCAATGTTCTTATATAAACAAGAATGGGAACAGTCTGTTTTTTTGTTTTTTATTTCATCATTATTTTATTTCGTTGTTTTTTTCCTCCTATTTGACAAGACGGCTGTTCGAGCCCAGAAGACAAAATAAAAACCAGTGTTTACTAGTATGGGTTCTGTACAATTTACCAGTGATACACACCAGTATAGCTTACAATATACCAACATGAGCAGATTTACACAACAACAAAGAGAGATAAAATAGATTGTTTTGTGTGTGTTTTTTTTCTATAACACCCAAGGATTTGATAGTTTAATTGCTGGCTAAACTTGGAAATCAAATGATAGTAAAATAAAGTTAAACAAATCTGATTTTTTTTGTTGGTGCTGTGCAAATATGCTCTTTTCCATACCAGTATATCATGCTATACTGGTCCAGTCACCAGTACATGTCATATAGCAGTATGTCATACTCCATGTGGGGTCAGTATTAACAAAGACACAAGTGTTTCTGCTGTATTTGCAGTTCAGTGTTTTTTTGTGTGTCTGCAAAACAGGACAAGTTTCAGTCATGTGGCTCCACATTTCTTTCTGGGGGAACACCAAGCAGGGGACATCTTTAAAGTGTTAACACCTGACAGAAACTGTGACTCAAAGCACAAAAAGGTTTCCAGTTTAGGTTTGTTGTTCATTTATGATCCCGGGGGAAAAAAAAAATCACTTTGTGACACTAGTGGGTGAAAGAGATGATATGATCCTTCCCAAGATGATGATGATAATAATAACGATGATGATGTCTGCTGCTCCTCTTCCTCTAAGATGAGCAGAATGTATGCAGTCAACCCTTAAAAGTCGCCTTCTGTCTTTGTTCTTTTCAACAGAGTCAATGCTGGGATTGAATATCTACTTGTATTCCATGTTCAGCATAAAGGTTCAGTTCAATATAGAGGAAGGAGAGCTGGGCTTGCTCAGAACAACACAAAAATATAACTAAAAAACATGGAGCCAGATGATAAAAAGAGTGGACCCAGATAGTGTGAGTTGGGAGTTTCCTGTCTGCAGCGTTTATCCAGAAACACATTGATTCTTCACATTTTGGAGTCGTCTAAAAACCTGCTCAAGTTGGAGCTGAGGAAGACTGAAGAAAAAAAAAACAGGGCGAGTGAGAACGAAAAGGAGAGAAAAGCGAGGGAAAATGTGAGATGAGAGAGGACGAGAGGAGAGGAGAGATAGTCCAGAACTTTAAATCTTCTTGTCTCTCCTTCCGTCTCCTATAAATAAAAACCCGGTGAGACGGAAGGAAGACAGGAACAGATGGAAGAGAAAGAAAAGCGGAATGACGAAGGGGGTAGGGGGAGGCGATTTCTCGCCCCATTGTGAAATGTTTTTTTTTTTTTTCTTTTGGAGTTTTTGAAGCGTCTCGCCACAACCACGAAAGCTGAACAGGTTTTTTTTTATCCGCCGTCTGGTTCATGGTGATTTGTGGAGGTATTTTTACCAAGGAAGGAGACTCACACCCGGGGCCATGACGCGATGCGGCTGCTGGATGATTTTCACGTTTGAATCGCCCCGGGATCTCTGCTCATATGGGTGCGGTGAAGGTTCATGCAGATATGTTGCACATCAAACGCAATCCGGTCAGCTTCCGATGGCTTTTCTCTAAAGTCCAAAAATCCAGGCCTAACCGCTCATTATTATATTTCAGTCCAAAAGATAGTGAAGCTGCCAAGTCCCTGATTCAGGAATAGTTTAACTCTGTGTTTAAGAAAGTCACAGTGGCGGAGAGTTTCATCCCAAATGAACTGATTACCTTGGCGTTACACAGGATTTGACGACTAATGATTCTTCACGGACTGTTGTCAGAGGACCAGACGCCACTGATTCCACCTCTGATATAAAGCTGTCGGCTCCTTTCACCATCGCGTGTTTCAGGAGCAACTTCTGACGTCGCCAGTCCAGGAGTCTTTAGTTCTCGCTGCAAACAGTAACCGTGTCGAGTCCGGCTGTCAGATAACAGCAGCTCAGCTTACGCGGGGGCTAGTGTGGGCGAGAGTGGGCCATCATCTTGAGCCGTGATTGGTCGATGACGTCCAGCAGGTTCTTGGCATCGACGGCGAGGGCGTGAGCCGCTGTCAGCATCTGCTTCTTATAGTCCTGCTGAAGACTAGAGCACAGAATGTAGAGATTTACTAAGGAACAGATGAACAACATAAAGCTGCATGTGAACAATTTTAAATTTAGTAGTTTAGAAAGTTTCTGTGACAGAGAGTGATGTAGACTCATGGTCACAATAATCTAAAACTATGCTGGAAATCCATCATTCTAATAAGTGGGTTCAATTTATAGAAAATAAAAGTAGATACATTTAACCCTTAAGAATCAGGATCCATTTCTCTTTAAAGATAAATTATGGGAAAGAAAAAAGAGACCAAATAGACCACATGAATCACATTACTAAAACTTCACTTTGTTTGACATTAACAATATTAATTAGTGTCAAAGTCTGCAATGTCACATAAGTTTGTCTCGTTGAGTGTTTATGGTTAATTTATTTGTCATTTGAAAACAAATCAGCTTGCCAGTTTTTGCTCAGTATCACATTGTTTTGTCTTTTTATTTTCATTTCCTCAACATATATTATAGTTATGTTATAGTTATGTTAACAACAAATTATTTGTATCTGAGGCAGTGGTTCTCAATTATTTTCCGGTAGTCTATGGTTTGACATGATCATCATTCTAGTTTAATTACGGATTGGATTTTATTTTTGAATTTCAGATGCACTGTAAATCTTTTCTGGTACAGTTAATAAAGCTATTCTTTTGTTTCTTTCTTTTTTATTCTCTCATATGTTAATAAGGATACAGTGTTATGCAGATGTACTTATAACAATTTTATAGACAAATTATATTATTTATAGTCGCAGGGGGAGCACGAGATCCTTTCTTCTTCCATAGGGGGGGGCAAAATAATTGAGAAGCACTGCTCTAAGGGCATATTATTAGAGTACTACAATTGTTAAATGGTAAACTAAAAACTAAACTTTAATGACAAAAATCAAGTAGAAATTAGTCGGGCCCTCTCTCACCAGGTTGTTCATTATATGTCACTTTGGGCCCTCATCAGTTGAGGATAAAGCTGGATGAGGAATTACACAGAACATTTAAAAAGGTGGTGACACCAGTGTCACAAATGTCTTCTTGAGAGATACACTGATCTTGCTCTAATGACAACTATACTGGCAATTGACTTAATAATTGTCAATCTGTAACCAAATATTATGGAATAATAATGCCCCATGAATATGTCATAACAAGAAATAGTACAGTACCATTCATATTGATATATTCATATCATCATTAGTATGTGCACCTACCTGGTCATCACATATTGTTGGGCTAACTTCATCTTCCCAATCAGCTCTGCTAAGTCAGAGTTCAAAAGCTTTTGTGCCATCTCGATCTGTGAAAAAAAAAAAAAAGAAAAAAAAAAGAATACTGATCTGATAGTAAACACACAAAAAAGACCATCATAGATTATAAAGTCAGGTTGTGGAGTATATGTGATTGGTTAGTGAGTGTTTTCACCTCTCTGTGTGTACTAGCTGGGAGTTGTGGTAAAGTCTCATCTACTGTGGCCAATAACGTCCTCAAAGCCAGACCCACATCCTGGAAACGCACATACATCATTATTTCTCAGGGTAGAGAAAACAAAGAATAAACTTATTAACCTAAACCTAATATTAACAAAAAGACAGCCTAGATAAAACCAAATGTCCAGAAATACCCAAAAACAAGCCAATTTCACTGTAGCTTCCTTCCTGAGGTAAATTATCTAAATTAACCACCATGGTAACAACACTAAGATTACAGAATGCAACTTGTGGCAAGATAGAACTTTTAGACAATGACAGTTCCACTACGTTTTATTCAGGCCACAATATTTAACGATACAAAGTTACATACTGCACTAATTTCAAGGCCAAGATATCAAAATTCGAGACCTTTTCAAAGTCCTTTTATGGTATTATTTCTAAATATAAGAATCTTTAAGACACTGTGAAAACCCTGTGCCTTCCTTACCTTGACCATGGGAACATATTCCTCTGGAGGAGCTGGTTGAATCTTGCTGGACATCTCGATCACGGCTTTGACCAGTCCCGTCACGTTCTCGTACACCTTGTCGTTGGACCGGTCCAGGTTGGCGGTGGGAGGCGGGCTTATCTCTTGTGGCTGCAGCTGTATGGACGGCACAAAAATCAACAAGAGACTGCTTTTATTTTACGGTGCGACCCACTTACCTGAGTGAGCAATGACACAGAAGACAAGCTGTAAATGCTGAAGATGTCAATGAAAACAATGTGCTTCCTACCAACACAGCTACATTTAATCACACTGTTTTAGATGAAACATCACAGCAATACAAACTCACAGAGAACTATCGAACTGATAAATAAGTGATCGAATAATTAGTAGAATGAGGAGGAGAATTATATCCAATATTTATTTTTACTGCCAGTAGACTGATGTTACTACAAGCAGTTCTGCACTCTGACGCTAGATGGCAACAACACACTGTCTCAACCACATTTATATAAATCATGATGATTTAAAGAGGATCAGCCTTCAACCTACTTGAAATTGACTATAGTATTTCTCAAAATTTTCATTTATTTTTTCACAGTGCCCTACGTTTTAACCTGAATTTATTAACTTATTACGTATTGTCACCCCCTTTCATTGAATTCATCTGTGCTGTTAAACTTAATCTTTTAGGTGCTATAATATGGTCAAAGCTTGAAAAGCCTATTTATAGAAAATGTAAAGAAAGAAAAAAATACCACAAAACAATACAAAAACTTTTTATGTTTGAAATATAAAGCAGTATTTATACTGTAAGATATCTATATCTAATGAACTCTATTACATAATTCATTGGACTTACACTGTTTACATTTCAATAAAACATGGAAAAATGTGTGTTCTAAACTATTCAGTGTGATTCCAGGAAATTAATTCTGCAGGATTTCCAGCATCATGATCAGTGTAAAAAACAAATAATTTGGATTTGCGTGTTAGATTTAGGAGGAAAAATAAACTGAAATCACTGAATTAAGAAATCAGGCAGGTATCTACGCACAAAGAGAACTGCTGAACGACTGAATTAAGGAAGAAAGAAGAGTGCAAAATGAACCAAAATGAGAATAATACTAGACAAGACGCACAGTAAACACACACAGACTGTGTGCTGCTTACCCGCCAGGGCTAGGGTCAACAGTAGGAGGAGGAGGAGGAGGAGGAAGAGGAGGAGGAGGAGGAGGGAGGGAGAGAGAGGGAGCAACCGATGAAAAAGAGGAAAAAAGGAAAATATTAATGCTTAGAGCATTCAAAACATGCAATGTGTATATTATAACCTGTGTGTGTGTGTGTGTGTGTGCGTGTGTGTGTGTGCGCATGTGTGAAGCTGTTCTTATGGTCCTAATTTATTTCAGTACACAAGCTTTTACATCATCAGCCTATTAATATAATGGCCTAAGTCTTTTTTTGAGGAAACACAAAAACTTAAATTAAAATAACTTAAACTCAAATGCAGAGATTATATTTATGAATCATTTCAATCCAAAGGGTCTCGACAGTGGATGACTGTGGACATACATAGAACGTTGTGCATCACTTATGTAACATTAAAAAATAAAGTGACAATTTCTGAACATTCTAGTGTGACTTTAGGCAACTTTAAAACAGTTTTAAACTGTCCTTTCACTCCATAGTGAAAACTCAAAACTTATATCACCAGGACAAACTAAACTAATTTCAAGTCCCTTTTTCATCACTTTTCCAGGTTTTTTTTAAAATGCTGACTAAAAACCCTGGAACGACCTTCCTTTCTTTATATTTAACCACATATTTATTGGATGTATTGATATTCACAACACGTTATATAAACTGTTATTAATATATTACTTGTGGAATTTAGACTAAACTATTATAAAATATCAGTAGAAATTGATTCAAAAATCATGTTTATAGCTTCTTATTGTTTTTTTGAAGCAGCTGCCATCATGAAAGCTTGTTGAATTGTCTTTTTTTTTCTGACTTAGACAAAAATAAAATAAGTAAAATGTCCATTGTCAAGAGATGATTTAGGCCAAAATTCACTTTCACCAAAAATTGACTTAGGCCATTATTTTAATAGGGCTGGTGCTTTTTTTGTGGGGAAATTGTGTATCACTGTGTGTGTGTGTGTTTTTTTGTGTGTGTGTACCTTAACGCCATCGTTGTAGCTGTCTCCGGTGTTTAGACAGGCCAGGCTCCCCACTTGGCTTTGGGCCCCAGGTCGGGGGGGTTTCTTTGGGGGGGCTGCATGCTCTGCGGGATACAACATGTTAAAAGTGAAAATAATTTCTCCTTCAAGAGTTTTACAGTTTCATAAACTTCTGTCAGCAGTTCATTTTAAGAGTCTCCACACTGTGCTGACTCACTTCAATGTGAGCAGCGGGTTAAAAAAAAAAAAAAGCCCTAAATGTCTTGTTTAGTTAAGGCATGGTTCCAAAACCCCAAAATCCAACTAAAAATAATTTAAAACAGAAGGAGTAAAGCAAATATTTGGCTTTTTTGTGCTTCAGAACAACTAATACTACTATTTTATTCCAAAAATTGCAGATTAATTTGTTGAAAAATGATGTTGAGTACACAGAACATAATGTTCCCCAGGGTTCTTTGAGGGGGGCCATGGTCCCCAGGAGAAATGAAAATAAATTATTTTCATTATAATTCCATCCGTGAGTAAAACAATGGCAGGAGGTAAGTACTGCCATATTTAAAAAAAAATACTCCTCTATTTATTATCCTATTAACATTTTTATTTCTTATTATTTTCATATTATTTATTACTTTGCACATGAATTAATTTAATTTAGAATTTGATCTTACACTTTATATACCGGGTTGAAAATGCAAAGATAAATAAATGGGGGAAGAATATTTTAATATATATACATCAAATAAATGCAGCATTTATGTTGTAATATAAATGCTACATGTTATTATAAAACACCTAAAGCAAATTGTTATTAGATGTGGTATGTGGTCTAGTTTTTCTGAGTTTAAGGGTGCTAAATGTAAAAAACGTTTGAAATCCACTGTTGCAAAAACCTTTTAACTCTCAGTCATTTTAAGCTAAATGTTTTTCTTCTTTCTCTGTGCTTGGCAGCTTGACTTGTTGTCTTCAGGCTCGATCGAGCGTGCAGCATATTGAGCTCGATCGAGCCAGTCTGGGTCTATATAAACAGAGGTTGGTTGGTTAGTTGGTTTGCACGCAGGCCAAATGGCTGCAGGGAGCACCATCAGATCAGATCAGATTGGTCATATTGTGGCAACAGACTGTTAACTCTGCAGGCAGAAACTGACAGGAACGCTGGCATAGGGAGAATCGGCACTGAAAACTATGTTTTACTGAAATGACTTCATTTTATCAAGTCAATTGGTTGCATGAAATTTATTAATCTATCTCTAGATATTTGTGTAAACTGATTGTGATTATACAATAACTATTGGTATTGTTTAAAGACAGGGACATTTTAGAATTAATTAAAAAAAAACAAGAAAGGAGGGTTCAATAACACATTCAATTGTTTATATGTATCTTTTATACATTGATAAGGGGTCTATGTTATTATGAGTTATGTACGATGCACAAGCTGCAAAAACTGTAATCTTAAGATATCTTGTTTTTGGTACAATAGTGCAATATTGAGTAGAATTATCTTATTCAATGGCAGATGGTTTATCTTATTTTAAGATATTTTTCCTCTACTCTGGGTCATTTTGGTCTTGTTTTAAGAAAACAAGACTAATATTTTCTTTTTAAAAATTGCCAGTGGAATAAATAATTCTACTCAATGTTAGACAAATTGTACTAACTTCTAACCTGTTAATATTTCATTTTTTGCAGTGCATGTGTTTGAAGACAAACAAGACAGACAGAGAAGAAAGGTTAAAACAGTAGTAGTTGTGTGGCTGTAATTCGAGGGTTACAGGCCATTACCTGCTTTGCCAACGGGCTGGTATATGTGCTGGTTTCCTGTCTGCACAAACAAACAAGAAAACATCGGGTTAGCAAGTTGCTCACACGTAATCGGTAGCTTGACAAGAAATCTGAACTAAAAATGCCATTTCATTTTCTTGTCACGCGACACCCGGTTTTTCAATTTGTTCTTGTAAAACCCAGGCTGTTTCTGTTTTCAGTGGTGTTGTGGTCCCGTGCTGTGTTAACAAAAATATTCTGTCTGGCTACACAGGGATGACAAGAAAATGGTGTTTCCGTTGTTAGTGTTGCCCTTTCAAAACCAGGGGAAAAACCCTGTTGCTGCATGTATTCATGATTTGATGGTTGGGGAACGATTCCACAAAACCTTCTAGTGGCTCATGCATATTGACTTTTGTTGCATTATTACTGACGGCTCAGAGAGCCTCGATGCCGCCGGAGTGTAGCGGCCTGACAACCACCAAACACCCAAAAATACTCTACAACAGCATCACTCACACACACACACACACACACACACACACACACACACACACACACACACACACACACACACACACACACACACACACACACACACACACACACACACACACACACACACACACACACACACACACACACACACACACACACACACACACACACACACACACACACACGGGGGGGAGATTTTCCCACCACAACCCACAGCCATTCAATGGGAGGAGAAGGACAAGCAGTGAGATGAATTACAGAGACAGAAATATCCGTCTTGCCCATGGCAACTTTAGCCTGTTACAACAACTTCTGCAGCAGAAAACATGGGGTTCCGTTAATTTTATTCACAGAAAGGCCTTTGAGATGAAGTTACTGTTTGAAAAGGTCATTTTTGCGGAGTGAAAATCATTTACACACACGTTCAGCATTATATTTTTAACGAAAGATGGTTGAGTTATCAATCACAAATGTGAAAGCAACACACAGAAACACAGACATTCTGTTTAGAATAATAGATGTGACATGAGTGGCAGATTATTTTTCAGATTATTCAGAAAATAGTATCATCAGAAAAAAATCCTTTTTTAATTGCAGCTTCAATCCAAAAAGCTGAAGCTGTTTGCAGAGTGATACAACAAAATACAAAGGAAATAACACACCGTTACAAAAGATGACAGGGGAACATTTTAAAAAGAACCTAAATATACTATACAATATTAAAAATAGATGGGTGTAGATACTTCTGCTAGATGCTTCAGCTCAACAGGTGCCATTGACTTTTAGTATAAATGCTTTAAATCTATGTGAATATGTTGGAAATAATATTCGTTTCAAGTGAGTAAGATGAATACCACTGGTTGCAACTGACTCCAAACTTTCTATAAAACGTTGAGATTTCTCCTCTGATGTGGCTTTTCACTCCGAATGTTTTAACAGCTTTTTTCACTGTGTAATTACAGATCAACAGATCGGAGCCGAGGAAACAGTATAGTCTGTCTCACTGTGGGCGAGCAGTAAATATGGTCGCTTTGTTGTATTTTTCTATTAATAACTGGTGATGCTATGGGAATGCACTGACCCCTCATTGTTGACCTCACCCCTATAACAGGGTCACTTCCTGTCCCTGGATCAATCCCCTCAGCTCCAATCAAAAACAAACACACAGCTAATGGCAGCAAGTCTTAACCAAAATATGAACTTCCGTTAACATTTGTCGTCCTCCACAAACAAACAACTTTCTTTTTTCCAAGTGGAAGGAGGACCCTGATTTTTAGAACATTTAATTCATTCTGGATGGGTCTTAATGATGCCTTCAACACCGACTAACAGAAAGATAGACGGAGACAGAATAGCTGGAATTAAAAAGGAATGAAAAAAAAAAAAAAAAGCAACTTACTGGTGGCTGGAGTCCACTTTCTTCTCTGTCCAGACTCCCTCTAGAACTTCTGGTGTCTGGTTTCTAAATATACACACATAAACACCAAAAATTACATATCTCCATATATCAACATTCATATAAACATCCAGTGCCGGTCTCAGGTCACTTAACAGACAGGATTTACTGATACCAAAGTCAAAGTTCAACATTTAAATACTGGTTGTGATTTATGATTCAGCCCCCCCTCAAAAAAAACAAAACAAAAACACACATTGCCTTTCTGTATGTGAACCCACAGAGGAATTCTGGCACTTGAGACAAATATCCTTTTATGGCAAGCTCAACATCCCATGCTGCTTTGTCAAACTGTTGCATACTAAGGTATTTAATTTTAAAAAATTCTTAAAAAGATCTTTTACTATTATTAACAAATGACAAAAGGTAAAAGTAAAATGATTTATAGATATATAGATTTATAGTACAATTAGCCATCACTGTTACCCGAGTCGTTAATTCCAAAGTTTTAACAGTGATTTTAGAGAGTAAAGAAAATTATATTATCAATCACAGCATAAATGCTCAAACAAAAGACATTTTTACAATCTGTTTACAACTTTTCAAGTTGACAGGTTAGCCTCAAATTTCAAAGTCTAAATTTAAAAAACAACATACAACCATAATAAAACTAGCCGCCCTCCACCACACCTACACACACCTCACAGCCATGCTCCCCAAAAGCCTTTCTCGCCTACCAGTTTTCCAAGACAGGACTTGAAGACCAGCATTGCCATTGGGATCATCTACAGTGAGTAGTGTGATGAATGGAGTCGTCTGAGGTGTTGTGTCTGTGCCGTTATCTGCTTCTGATCTTATTGTACGTCTCTGGGGCTCTGCCTGTCTGCCTCCTATGACTGTTTGTTCCTGTCTGCCTGCCAAGTCCGTATCCCTGCCCGTGCCAGAAATTTCATCGGGAGAAGAATTCGAGATTCAACCCCAGCTTCCTGCCTCTGGTGCACTTATATCTGACTGTGACGCACGGAGAGAGGGAAGAAGAAGAGGAGGAGGGATGCAGAAGTCGGCATGCAAGCATGTCAACCCTCATTTCCCAAACATTCTTCCTTTCTCCGCCTCTCTCTTTCTCTTGCTCCTCCCTCAAGTGACAGTGTTAAAAAAGCCACACACACACACACACACACACACACACACACACACACACACACACACACACACACACACACACACACACATACACATACACATACACACACACACACACACACACACACACACACACACACACACACCTCCCTGTTAATCTTTTGGGTTGTCAGTTAGTGGTTGTGGGTCAAAGACAGACTGTTGACTGGGCTGTCAGATTCTCTAAGCCTATCATTAGCTTGGAATTCACACAGGCCACACCTGTGTACAAACTCTTACACGCACACGCACACACCCGCGCACACACACACACACACACACACACACACACACACACACACACACACACACAAAAACCACAAACAGCACCTTCAATCAATGTCCACAGAAATATGCATTCTACATCAAAATGTTCCTCCTTTCCTCTACTCTGGTTTCATCGAAAGTGAAATTTCCTACAACTGAGCTACGAACCAGCCAAACCTTGTTTTACATATACTGTAGATATATATATATATATATATATATATATACCTAAATTTACCTGGAATTAGATATATTCATGTAGGTGATGAATAGACTGTAGAATAATGACTAACAACCAGTTAGCACTGTAGAAGCAAACATCAGATAATCATTACTGTCCAGGTTCAGCGTCAGCATGAACCTGGAGAGTGATGATTTACCCTGGGTTTGTTATTCCTTAACGTTCTATTGGACTGTTTTTATTAGTAGTTTGGAGCTGGTACCAAGTTTTTAGGGTTACACCACATGACATGCTGCATTTTTATACATGTTCTTGTGTGTATTTGTATGTATAAAAGAAAAAAAAGATGTTTAATCAAAATTTGATTACTTAAAAAAAATATGTTATAGAAGTAAGTAATCATAATTCATTATGTGCTGTTGTTGAGTGTTCTATATATGTTTTATGTGTATTTTTTATGTTCATATGTGATTGGATATCCTGCCGAATGGCGACAGTAAAGGTAACTGTATTTTGATGAGAATTAAGTCATTTTCAATTTAAAAAAAAAACTAAGGATCATGTTGTTTCTCTCTCTTGGAGGCTAGTGACTATAAACTTGGTCACGAATGCATTTTGTTTGGGATATGACATTATCTACACATGTTATTTTTATCTTACACGTTTGCACAGGAGTCACTGTGTTTAAAATTACATTTTACTGTATATAAAAAGTTAATGTCTAAAAAAGTGCAGACAAATGCACTTAATCTCCGGTTACAATTTATTGAGTTGCTAAGCCGACTGGAATGTAATGGCCCAATTTAAGAGGAATTTGAGCCAGTGAAAGCAGAGAGCATCTCCTGCAGGTATCATGTACACTAGAGAACTGATGTGTAGGTCCCTTAGGAAACTGATTGAATAAAAATACACATTATAAATACTTAGACTGAGGTAAGTAACAGTTTTACACTCTGTTGAAAGCTTTCACAAAGAGTGGAAAATCCCTCTTTTACTTTTTATTGAGGGCCATTTGTAAGGTTTTACCTTCAAAGACACTGCAACAGGATTGAGCCCAGTTTACAAATGTTAAGTTTCTATTACAGTTTTGCTTTACAATCATACAAAGTATTAATATCATACTAATATCTATTACTGAAGTGATTTTTTTGATTTATTTAACTTAGACATGTAATTTATTTCTTACATTTATATGCACGTTTGTTCTTGATAGGAGTGTGAAATATCAAGACTCCACTGACATGTTTATGAAAACATGACAACATGAATCATGGAACTTAAAAAAAAAAAAAAAAAAAAAAGGAAAAATATTCACACACAACACAACTGACAAGTAAAACATGGCATATAAGCAACACAGGTTTTCTTGAATGCAACAATTACACATTGCAGCATGCACAATAAGATCACACACAGAAAGCGTTTGTCCATGTTCTACCGTAAATTTTGGACTATAAGCCGCTACTTTTTTCGTTGGTTTTGAACCATGCGGCTCATACAAAGGTGCGGCTATTCTGCAGATTTTTTTCCACCGCTAGGGGCGCTCTAACCAGAATTAGAATCAAAACTAAGACAAAATAAATGCAAAGAAGAATAAGCTAGTTCAAGAAGAATACGCTAGTTCCTCTTTAGCAGATATAAGTCGGTAGAGGTGAATAGAAGGATGACAAATTACCAATCCTGTCAAACTCTATCTTTTCAAATCCTCATCCCTTCATCATGGAACCCACACGAAGAAGTTCGTATGATGCAAGTTTTAAGTTGAAGGCCATCGATCTCGCTATACAGGAAGGAAACCGCGCTGCTGCTTGGGAACTTAGCGTCAATGAGTCTATGGTGAGACGCTGGAGGAGGCAGCGGGAAGAGCTCATGCAATGCCCAAAGTCAAGGAAAGCTCCAGAGAGCGAGACTGATGGAGACAGATGTGACGAAGCGCTGCTGAGTTTGTTCAACTCTGACACTGAAGAAGACTTCGTGGGTCTCAGCGAAGATGGTTAAGGGGACATGATTTCACACACAGGGGAAATGAAGATAAATACTGTAAATACCGGTTATTTTCTCTTGGTTCTGTCCCGTTTTATTTCAGCAAAGTTGCTGCCGTGTTAAAATACAGGTTAGGAAAGGATCTATTTAGGTACATACATGTACATTTACAATTCAAAATCGTTCTGTTCCTGTAGTTAAAAACATACATATCTGTGGCTTGTAATACTTGTACTTGCAGCTTGTATTCAGGTGCCGCTTGTTTATTTTTTTATTTTTATTATTTTTTTTAAATAGAGCGGATGCGGTTTATATGCAGGTGAGCTTTATAGTCCAGAATTTACAGTACTTTTCTACTGTAAACTTTTCCTGCTCATACAGAAACAAGTTATTGTTGTAAAAAATTATGATTTGTGGCAGTAAAACTGAATTGCTTCTGAAATACAAATGTTCAGATGCGATATGAATCTAATAACTGGTACAAATATAGTATAGCAGACAAGTATAAGTCTGTCAAACCAAATCTTAGGATAAATGTACATTTGTACATTTTAGTGCTTTTTGAGTAGAATTTTTCTTTTTCAAGTTTTTTGTTTTCCTGATTTGGGTCAATGTGGTCTTTCTTTAAGGAAACAAGGCTAATGCTCTCTTAAAAATATATTAAATGGACTTAAGTCAAAAAGAACATTTGAAATGAACACAATTTTTAGCCAGTGGAATTCTATTCTTTCATTCAATATGTGATAAATTACACTAAATGTACCAAGCACTTTTTGGTACTAGTTAAATGTATTTCTATTATATTATATTGCTGTGTAGTGTCTCCCCTATGTGTGCTGTGTGTGTTACCAGCAGCCTTTCCTCCTGCTCCAGCCACCTCTGATCCTCCTCCATCTGCTGTTGTTGTATCATCAGCTGTTCCTCCATGAACAGGCACTGCTGGCCTACACACTGCTGTGTGTCTACTGCCCTGTCCTACACACATACACACAAACGTGCAACAAAAGATGTGGCATAGCAACAATCATGCACACAGACACAGGACAACACAGATACATATGGATGAAGAGAAAAATGCCCATAGACATACACACACACAGACACAAACACAGACACAGACACACACATACACCAAACTGATGAGAGGCTGAGCTGAGATGGTGCACACACACTGTAAATAATGGATGTCGATGGACTATAGATGTGAACCAGATCATCAGTTCTTGAATGGCTCGGACCAAAAATGTCTTCTTCACTTACTGTTTAAATACATAAATGGACTACATTTGTTATTCGGAAACAAGGTTCTGGTTCTTCATGGTAAATTCATTCACGTGGAGAAGTTGTTAACTGGTAATATGTAAAATGGTGAGGAAGGTTGATATTAATATTATAGTATATCAGGCTATAATGATGTTGATGTGCCATTTGCCTCCAATTAAAAAGTCCCAGACATCAAAATTAAAGACTTTTTCAAGCCTTTGAAGGTATTATTTCCAAATTTATAAATTTAATACTTACTACACTATACTATACTTACTTACTATACTATTTTAGGGACTTCTGATCTGATCCCACTATTTGATTTGCACAAATAGAAATGTTGGGTCCATTAATGTTGCCAGGAAAAAAATGCAATTTTAGCTGGTAAGTATATTTTGTTCCTAGACAATATGTACCTGTGCGTTTTGTGTGTGTGTGTGTGTGTGTGTGTGTGTGTGTGTGTTCAATACTGATCGATTACCTCTATTGCTGAGCCCCACAGTGCCATGTCCTGTCCGTGTGGCTGTGGAAGGTGCTGTACATGAGAGTGTGTGTGGACGTGATGGCGTGGGTGTGTGTGGGCGTGGTGCGTGTCCAGCATGGCCGCCGGCGGGGGGTAGAGGGCACTAGGCACCGAGGGGAGCGTGTGAGGGCCAGGGTAACCAGCCATCTGAAAGGAGGGGTGGGGGGGACACAGTTAGAGTGTCATTCTCCGTGTTTTGATACCAAGAGAAACACTATTATTATAAACACTAATTGCTGAAACCTTTAAATTACAGTTACTGTAAATTCACTGATGTAATACACAATAAAAGACAGGCCTCGATTTCTAGTGGAGCAAAATCTTGCTTGTCCTTTTTGTTAGAAAATGTTTCAACTGTTACATTCCCATCACTGAAAGATTTTATTCATTCTTGTTAACAAATTATTCTACACTTCTGTAAACACCTTTTTAGATATTATATTATATTTTAGATATTATATAACAATTTTATTAGCCTTGAAATTAGCCCTTTTAGGTAGCAAAAGAGTTGCCTATGTACCTGATAATGTCCAGGATGTTGAGGACTGGGGTAAAATCCTTCACTGGAGCGAGGACTTGGATAACCTGGTCTACTAGGCTACAGACAGAGAGAGAAAAAGACACAAAGTTAAGATGATAGAGCGCAAACTCCCCTGCCAAAAAAACAATAAAGTCACAATGCGTTATTTTTTACATCTCCCCCCGAACAACAGGTTAACAGAACAGGACAGGACACAAGGTCATTCAGACAATCAACACACAAACCTCAAGGAGTGATTTGTGTGGCTGTGTTAGCTGTCAATCAAAAACAGGGACGACCCACTGGGCTGCAAGTCCAGCAAGCTGTTAGTTGAACTGGCATGAACGAGTGCCCCCTATGTTACAGACATTTATTTCATGGATAGTAAAACTGACTATCGACCATTAGGATCACTGGTTAGATGTAATGCAGGAGTATAAATAATATTGTTATGGTCGCATGTTCACCAAGGACCTCTCTTTCAAGCGTTGCCCTTTTCAGATCAGGAAAAGAAAAAAAAGAAGAAAAAAAAAGATGCACTGCTGCTGCTGACTAGGCTGAAAGAAGAAGTGTAAAATATGGTTTGAAGGTTTGCTTAAAACTTGATTATTTATACTTCATATTATTTTCTGTTTATTTCTGCTGAAAACAGGGGTACTTGGTGAACCCACAGCCTAGTTTATTCTCTTGGTTTCTGGTGATTTTGTTGAGATGAAGCTGTTGAAAGTTAATGGACCGCTTCCCCCTCTGACAAGGAGCTTTTATTGTACCATCTACCTTCCACAGTCTCTCATAGCAGCTTTCTCTGGACCACACCTCCGACAGCGAGACGGACACAAAGACACACGGGGAGGTAAACGGATGGCGAAGCGAGCGTGAAGGCAGACGAAGGAAGATGGAAAGGAAGGACAAAGAGAAGCAGACGAGACAAAGAAACTCAGGATGAGACAAACAGGAGGAGAACTCTCAAACAGACAGAGAGAGGGAAATGCACAGCCTGTTTGTCAAATGCAGAGGATCCGACACATGAGATCAAAGTGACATCTTATGACTTCAATTTGGCCTCGATCACATTCACAGTCCTGCGCTGCAGAGGTTTCCCTGGGAATATCCGTGTTAAAAATAGAAAGATAAACACAGAGACGACAGACAGACAGACAGACTGGAGGGGGAAGGTTAATCAGACACACCAGGACAGCTATCTGGAGACTTTAGGATGAAAATTTAAAAGCAAGAATGATTGACACAAACAAGAACACGTATAAAGCCACGGTGTTAGTGTCGTTTCTGTGCTGGCAGGTAAGTTATAAGCAGGAAAAGTGACAGCAGCCGGAGTTTTTAGACGTGCAGATGAACCAAAGTGCATCAAAGTTCTTTCCTGGAAAGGGGAGAAAGGCAATTGTCACTGTGGTGCCACCTGCAGGCCATGGATAGAATGTAATCAGGCTTGTCCTGTTATATTTTACATATATGTGCGTCTCTGCTAGAGTCCTGTTCCATGAGGTGCTTTGTATTTGGTGAAAATATGTGAAATTTGTTTATAAAAATGTCTCAACCTGGTTTCTAGAGCTATAGAAGCTCGCCAAGAGGTCCAATCCAGCCTGTGGAAGACTCTGCAGATTGCAAAAAACTAAACAAAAATGTGGAAACAAGAGTTTTGGTGCCTGTTGTTTCCACAGCCACTTCAGTACTCAAGGAATATATGAATAAATATAATAATATATAAAGAAAAAGATGTATTTTCTGAAGATGTCCCAAGCTGTTTGCCATATGTTTTGTAAATGGATGACTCATGAAAGTATTCAGAAAAGTAAAGAAAAGAGGAAATTTGAAGGTGTTATTTATACAGCAGGTTGCTATGAATAATTCTTACTTTTCCTGGCCCACATGAAAACATTGGTCTGTATGTGGCCCATGAACAAAAATGAGTTTTAGGTTTAGACTAACACATTTCTGAAGACTTCTGAAGATGTCCAGACAAAGATAAAATCTGAACAGGAGAATGCAAAGTCGCTCTAAGGTTGCAAGAGAAATGGTTCCAAAAGGCATTGTTGAATTTGATCTTTATGTACTGAACATTATTATTTTTTTATTTGATGTGTTTAAGTTTACAAGAAGCAACACAACAATATCAGGGCAGCACAGTGTAAAGGGAATTTTCTTTTTCCCCTTCATCCTGAGCATAGGGTGAAGACAAAAAAAAAAAAAAAAAAAAAAGAGTAATTTTATCTAATCTCTTTATCTGTGATTTTCAAACATGTAATGCATATCTCCATTTAAATATTTAAGTCTGTAAAATAACCTTTAAAAAAGCTTTTCCTTTCGGAGCATATTTGTGCAAGCAGAAACTATAGTTGTCAGTCATAAAAATGCTATTTTAGTTACGGCAGAGAATAAAATGGAAAAGACGTGACTGTTGGTCACTCAACTGATGTAATTATTTGTATGAAAATCTTTTTTAAAAATGTGGGCTTTAATGGGTTGAATAGACCTGACATAATAAAACAACTACTTACCATATAATGCCATTGCTTAACTGAAGAATTTCAGTCATGCAGAACAGCACAACGGCATAGTGTAAAGACTTGGGGCAAAATTCACTGACACCTACACATCTATCACTATAAAAACAGTGGCCCTGATATAAAAATGTCTTACTGACTTAGAACTGTATTCTGGCTGGCAAGTAGATTTTTCGTGCATGAACGTGAGTCTTTAATGTGAGATTACTCATGATAACATACAGTAGCTTTAATTATACCAGTTTCTTTTTTTTCATGAGAAACTGTGGATGTATAAGCACATATGTTATGGTTTAAACAGTTTCCCAGCATTGAAATTCATAATTCATAATGTAAAATGGAGGATTCTGCTACAGCACCATGGGGGGGGAGATTGAACTTTCACCCCCCAAAAAATGTGATCGTCTACAAAAACAAGCTTAAATGTAACTCTATTGGCGAGCAATCAACAGCTAAGTCAAGGTGACAGAGAGCCAGTTCAATATAAACAGGCTTTAGCAGAGGGAGACCTTTTAGCCCGCTTGTTGTGTATTTATAGAAATTGCCTCAATCCAGGGCTTCACATTCCAATAGGCCCTCAGGGGTAAATGCACATTAAATCAACACCCAGCGTAAAAAAAAATGTTGTACGCTATAGGTTCCACGTGTGTTAGATGATCCACACTGTCAGCCCAGTGGAATAAAGATTTGGCACGGACACCCTGAACGAGCTAGAAATAGGCTGCAATCATCCAAGGACACTTCAACACAATGCCTGACGAGACAAACCAGACAAAACTACATTTAATCACAGCAGAGGACACTCAACAGCATGTCCTTCATACGAAGCGAGCATGCTGCAGGATGAGCTGAAACATGCGGACCGCACAGTCACAAGTGTTAGCAAGCGATGCACTAACGTCACTCCACTCCGTTATTATCAATGATTCAAATACTGGATTGGGTTTAGTCATAGATGGTGAATATTGAGGAAAAATGTTGCAACATTCTTGTCTGAGTCTGTTAAGGGATATGATTCCCATGTTGAAAATAAATGTAAAGCTCTTCCATCTATTTCTAAAAATGTTTTTTAGGGGGTAAAATTAGACAATATGTTTCCTAACTGAACGGCACCCCTGGACATTTCTCTTGGATTTTTTTATTATGCTAACTTTAGCTTTAGTGAATATAGTCAGGGTTGTGAATGCAGACTACGCCACATGTGAAATGAAAAAACATGAGTCAAACTTAAAAAAAACAAAAAACAAAAAAACTGTTGATGTACACTGTATTATCTGAGGTCAATGTATTATTGGGTGGCATTGTTTTCATGTTACCAATGACTGAATAGTATGATGCGTTTCTGATATCTGAAACACCAAACATCACCATACAATGTCATAGAAGATAGTATGAGTGAAACTACTGTAAAATACAAAACAAAACTTGTTTGTTCCAATCACTTAACAGATATAGGAGTTTATTTGACAATTTGGGACAGAAGAATAATTCCTTTCTGACAAAACCCTGCTCAGCAAAACTGCAAAGTGTTGATTTCCTGATTTTCTTTTATTCAGCCAGTATGACTACTGTATAACTTACATTTTTCAAAAGTGAGATTACAGTAGTTTAATTGCAAATCTCACCGCAGCTTCTCCAGAGTTTTCCTCTGCATATTTTAACCATAGAAATTTGGAATGTTGTACTATACTGTTGTGGTTTCGTAAAATAAATTTGTTTTAGCATTTATTTGAAACTAATGGTTTTTTAACAAAATAAATATCTGCACCTGTTGTTTAATGAGGACCCAGTGGTTAACTGAAACACAAGGTGCCCCCCCTGTTAAAGACGTTTTTAAGGGAGTTTTTGTACGATGCGAAGGTCTAAGGACAGGAGATGTGTTGCTTTTGTACAAACCGTAAAACCCCACAATCCATGATTTGTGATTTTGGCTATTATATAAAACTGATTTGACTTTCAAAATGCGTAAAACAAAAGAAAAAATTGCACTGAACACATACTGGCAAGATGCGAGGAATGTTCCTTTAAATCAAAAATCCTTTCTTATCAAAGGCTCTTTGAAATGCTGCAACATTTTTTATGACACGGATTTGTGAGTTTGTTAAGTAGTTATTTAAACCAGCTTGGATGCGATGGGTCACGACCTGCCTTCAATAGCTTGCACTGGAACAGGGACGGCTGTTGGGAGCAGGGGGCGGGTAAAGGCATGTGGGTCATGGCGAGGAGGCTGAATGGATGGGGGTTATTCGCTGACGGGGTCAAAGTGGAGGGTGCTGGGAGGACGAGAGGGGCTGGCTGGAGGTTAGGTTTGGGCCGGCATGGGGTGCTGGGATTAGTTTGGCAGCCGGGGCGAAAGCTTGGATGAGAATCTGACTGGAGCTGTATGTCATTGAGGGCGTGGAGACAAGTGTTTGACGTGCTGTAGGGCAGAGAGTGAATGTTCGGGCTGGACTGGGAAAGAGTGAAGTTCCTGTCATAGGAGTGGGAGCTGTTAGCAGGTGGGGTTGTGTTGTGGAGGCAGCTGCCATTGGAAAGGCTGTCTGAATGCGAGAGAGGCGGAGGAGAGAAATTAGCGTGAGAACATGGAGACAACATGGGACTCGGCTGAGTGTTTTGCAAAGAGAAAGAGCGACTGTAGTGAGGGGTGTTTAGACGAATCTTCTGATTCGCAGAAGGGGAAAAGTGATGGGGGAGGATCAGGGATGATGAGGTGGGAGTGTGCAGGTGAGAGGAGGAGCAGGGAGGTGAAGGATGAAGGTTTCCAAGGTAGTGGGAAAGTGGAGAGGCAAAGCGCTGGTTTTCGTGGCAATGGTGGTGAGGAGAAGGAGCAGAAAGACAATCCAGACTGATGGTTGGCTGCAAGGAGGGACGACGGCTGGGCTGCAAACACAACAGAGAGACACAGGTGGAGGAGGTACAAATGGAAGTAAAAGGTACCACAGAAAACAGAGGGGTAGTAGACAGGGGAAAGAGACAGGAGAGTGTTTTTGAACCAGCAGTGAAGAAGCTATGATGTCCCAGAAAAGTTCCCCTTTTTTATATTCATGTCTCCTAAAATATCTTCCCTTGATTATACTGACTTGTATATATGTAAAATGTTTCACCAAAGAGCTGTTTTCACATTCCTCTATTTAAGGGGAAGATATACACTTTCTAATATATAATATACACACTATAATAACAGCTTAAAAAATTCAGGTCATAACTATGTCTATGCGCACTTTGTTTTCTACACACATCGCACATTTTTTACTTTGCACTAAAATCAAGACAATCAAATTTTCTGACACTGACTTTTCTTAGCTATTGAGGTCTTTCTATTTTATGTACAGTTTCTTCTTTATATTTTTATTTTTTTATGCGTCACTGTGTCTTAGCTGCTGCTGCACTGTAATTTCCCATTTTGGGATTAATAAAGTATATCTATGGTATATATATATATCCATATCTATGTATCTTTACCTACCTACCGATCTATCTAGCCATACCTACCCCTTTTCTCTCTCAAGGCATGTGTGATTAAAAGTTACACAGATGCCACATATATTTAACATAGACAGAGCCAGCTGGTTGATGACCACAACGTTGCTTTTCCACTATGACTGTTTTTCCCCCCTCCACCTCACTCTGCATCTTACCTACATGGCATGGAGGATGTGGACCCGTTCAATGCTGCTTGCAGCTTTAAGTTACAATGTGGTTGAAGGGAATTATGAGATTTATTGTTGTGAATTAAGTCACATGAGTGCTCTAATGCATTCAACAAAGCTTTTTGAAGGCAACTGCAACACTGGAGGCTTAAAAAAACATCTCCCAAGACAGTTGTTGTTTAGTTGTAACCAAAAGAAGCAGCTAACAGATGCTAGCAGCAGGGGGACGAGGGCAGTTAGAGCAGATGAAGTAGCCAGCAGCTGGGGCAATAAGCTGTGAGGTGGAAGTGGGTGTGTGTGGACCCATGAAAGAAACAGTTTAGGAAGTAATGTCATTCATTTTGAAAATACTTTAGTTTATACTTTAGTTAAATTGAGCAGTTCAGCAAAAGCATGCTATTGAGTGATCAGGAGCTGAATGAATTCATATTACGGAGGCTCAGTAAATTTCCTTTTTGTTTTCTCTCTCTTCTGTAATATAAACCTCATATGGGGTGAGAATACAGGAGCCTCCACTTGATGAAATCCTGCATCTTCACAAAGTCAAACAGGTCAAAAATGAAGAAATCTTTGAATGTTTTACCTCCATTGGAAAGCATATATAATCACTGTCATCATATAATCAAGTAGAGAGCAGTACTTTGCATGTATCACTGCACAAATGCAACTAATGCAGGTCATGACAGTCTTTTTTGAACACACACACACACACACACACACACACACATACACGTAGTGTCTTACTTTTGGTGGCGCTTCATCAGACCCTCCCGAATCCCATGAGACTGTGACCTGCCTCCTCATCTCCATCCTGTTTCTCTCCTTCTGCTGGAGCTTCTCCTCCTCTAATATAGTGCTGCAAAAAGAAAAAAAAAAGATAACATAATGACAAAAAGGTAAAGTCATTCTTAGCAATAGCACTGGAGGGAAGCAAAAGAAAGATTTAAGGTAATCAGTAAATGTTTCATTTCATTATCATTTGTTATCATGTACTGCAAAAGACACATGGCAAGAAGCATCAATACACAGGAATGGTTGATAGATGATATACAGTACTACTCGGAAAATTAGAATATCGTGTAAAAGTTGTTTTATTCGGGCAATTTAACATAAAAGGTGAAACTAATACATTTTATAGTATAATTAAATGCAAAGTCAGATATTTCAAGCTTTTATTTGTTTTGATTTTGCTCATTAGAACTTACAGCTTCAGAAACCTGAAATTCAAAAACTCAGAAAATTAGAATATTGCTTGAAATCAATTTAAAAAAGGGATTTTAAATACAAAAATGTCAGGCCTCTGAAAATAAAATGTTGCATCTGTACTTAGTACTTGGTTGGGGCCCCTTTTGAACGAATGACTGCCTTAATCCTGCGCGGCATGGATGCTACCAGGTTGTGGCACATCTCCGGTGTTATGGAAGACCAACATGCTTCAATCGCGGCCTTGAGCTCTTCTTTATTGTTTGGTCTCTTCCCGTTCAGCTTTCTCTTGGCAATGCCCCACAGATTTTCTATGGGGTTCAGGTCAGGTGAGTTTGCGGGCCAATCAAGCACAGTAATCCCATGGTTGTTGAACCAGGATTTTGTACTTTTGGCAGTGTGGGCAGGTACCAAGTCCTGCTGGAAGATGAAATCTGCATCCCCATAAAGCTGGTCCGCTGAAGCAAGCATGAAGTGCTCTAAAATGTCCTGGTAGACAGCTGCGTTTATGCTGGACTTGATAAAGCACAGAGGACCAACACCAGCAGCTGACATGGATCCCCAAGTCATCACAGCCTGGGGAAACTTAACACTGGACTTCATGCATCTTCCATTTTGCGCCTCTCCGGTCTTCCTCCAGACTCTGGGACCTTTGTTGCCAAATGAGATGCAAAACTTGCTCTCATCAGAAAAGAGGACTTTGGACCACTGGGCAACAGTCCAGTCTTTCTTTTCTCTAGCCCAGCTAAGGCGCCTCTGGCGTTGCTTGCTCGTGAGGAGCGGCTTGACAACAGGAATACGACATTTGAAGCCCATGTCCAGCATCCTCCTGCGCGTCGTTTCTCTTGAAGCAGCAACTCCAGCTTGAGTCCACTCCTTATGAAGTTCCCCCACACTTTTGAATGGCCCTTTCCTGACCATCTTCTCCAGGCTGCGGTCATCCCTCCGGCTTGTACACCGTTTTCTTCCACACTTCTGCCTTCCACTTAACTGTCCATTAATGTGCTTTGACACAGCACTCTGAGAACATCCAGCTTCTTTTGCGATCACTTTTTGTGTCTTACCCACCTTGTGCAGGGAGTCAATGATGGTTTTCTGCACAACTGTCAGATCTGCAGTCTTCCCCATGATTGTGAATTCTTCTAAACCAAAGACACAGGCTTTTTAAAGGCTCGGGACCCTTTTGCAGGTGTTTTGGATTACTTACCTGATTAGTGTGTGACACTTTGAGCCTTCAATACTGAAGCTTTTAACAGTATTCTAATTTTCTGAGTTTTTGAATTTGAGGTTTTCTGAAGCTGCAAGTCCTAATGAGCAAAATCAAAACAAATAAAAGCTTGAAATATCTCACTTTGCTTGTAATGAGTCTATAAAATGTATTGGTTTCACCTTTTATGTTGAATTGCATGAATAAAACAACTTTTACACAATATTCTAATTTTCCGAGTAGTACTGTATATATACTTTTTGTGTGCATCCAAATTTGCAAATACAAATTAAATATGAAAAAGGAGGCAAAAACTTGAATAAGCATTTATTAAACAGTGATGTTTTCACTTGAACACACAATATTGTTTCACAACAGCCACACAGAGAAGGCTAAAGGATAAATATATGTTAAATCTACAATTAACCAGCTAAGCACCAGACCAATTTTTCCGTTTTCCTGTTCTTCAGTTTTTTCGAAATGACAATATTGAATATCTCTACAACCAAAAAGTTTTGGTGGTGTAGACATTGACAGTTTATAATGATACTATAACAGTAACATTGTGCTTTATTACAGATAATAAAATTATTGTATCTAAAGTTTACTCATGCAATATATGTATGAAACTGAATGTTGCCGTTGTATCAGGAGGTTTGGCATTTTAACAGGTTATTCAGACAACTTCTAGTAGAAAGTAAACCAAGATTAACCAACTGAGTAAGACAGAAGTCTAACTTTTTGGAATCAAGCTCGGCATATATATTAGCTTAGAATTGCAATGTTCTATTATGTTACTTGTCTTGAAAAATAATCCTCAACATCTATTTGCAATGAGAAGCACATCAGGGGAACAAACATTTTCCCCTCACACTCTGTTTGTAAAGAATGTAAAAACTACAACAGTCAATAGATAATACTACCAAAAATAATCTACAATCGACAATAAAAAACATCCGTCAAAGCAACCAAACTAAACATTACCATTAGAATGTTCAGCAAGAGCATCTGTTTTAACTTGAACATCTGTCATACAAAAGACATTTAGTCATACTAATGTTAGTCTTCGCTGTACATTCACAGTAGCTACTGATATCATCTCTTCATGTGACGTCAGGAAATGTGTTTTTTTTTCCAGTGAGCAGAGCATTAAATCTCTGGGAAAAATTGCTTAAGAGCAGATTGAATCATTTCAAGGTTTTAGCAAGCTTCCACCCCAATAACTCAACATTCTGAGGTCTAAAGTAGCCAAGAGGAACATGCTGAACTTACTGACCTGTTCCCTGGGAAAACTGCCGCTAAACCAAAGCCAGATTCCCAGAGGAACAACTGCTGCTGAGGAGCTGATGGTTCCACAGAACAGAAAAACCGAGTGGTCGGACAATCCCACACACACACACACACACACACACACACACACACACACACAACTCTCCTTTCCTCAACGAGGGTAAGAGCTATTTCTAGTACCATCGTTACTCTGCTATTCTGTTGTCTCCTGCTGTGTGTGTGTGTGTGTGTGTGTGTCCTTGCACCTGTCCAAGTCAATCTCAGATCCCTCATCCCTCTTTTCCATCACACATTCGCACTCATGTGTGTACAACACTGTCAGTGGAACATGTGAAATACCTAATAATAACAGACTAATAGTTAAACCAGCACATTTCCACACTACTCAGCCGAATAGTGGATTTAATAAAAAAAAAGGGAGAAAAAAAGGTTATGCTGTAATAAGCAGCTCAGTTTTTTTTTTTTTTTTACAGATTTCTTATAAACATGTTTAAAAGTAGTAAAGAGCCTTTAACCCATTAGAACTCGGACCCGTTTCTCCTTCAGGGAATTTATGGGGGATATAAAACAGACCAAGAAACTTCTGTTAAAATACCAACTCCCAGTATTAGATCTGTGCTGACATGTATATGACATTGGGTGTTTTTTTTATATATCTTAGTAGCACATACATTTTCTTTTTATTTTCATTTACTCAACATACATCATATTATAACTTTGCTGGTTAGGTTCAACAACAAATAATTATAAATCAAAATATATTAATTCAGCTCATAACAATTTTCTTATTGTGACATATACATTACAGGATTTCCCTGACTATTTTAAGGCTAAAAGCCTGATGTGACATATGTCACCACAATATTTTCCTAACTTGTTTTATATTAATTTATTATTGAATTGTGATTAGAACAGATTAAATGTTTTATAGGACATGGTATTAAGTCTTTAACATTGTAAAATGGGACATAACTTATCTTGAGTGACAAAAATCAAGCTGTTTGAAATTACTCGGCCTACCCTCACCTGTGACACATGACCATACCAGGTTGTTCAGTATGTCACTTAGGGCCTTTATCAGTTTCAGTTAGGATAAAGCTGGATGAAAAAGCTTCCAGAACTTTCTAAGTGCCACCAGTGTCCAGTGGCTTCTTAAATAGAAAATAGAACTACTAACCATATACTGCTGCAAAAAGGACTTTCTTTTTATCAGCGATACCTATACTTTATAGCTGCATTATAACTTTTTGTCCTTATCTTTTTTTTTTTTTTATTAAATTTAAATCCTATTTACAAAGCATTAGTCATTAGAAACTGAGCCAAATGAATCCAGCCATGCGAAAATCTGCTAACCGCACCTCACGGTGTAGCAGTAAATGACATCAGGTAGGAGTGTGTGTGATGAAGACGTCACCACCCTCCCCCACCTACAACACACAGCCACCTGGAATAACAAGGTCTGTTTAGTTCATTTACTCAGGCTGGGCCGACTGCACACAATCTGTTGAGAAACGCCCTGCTCCGCTCTCATGTAGTTCTCACCTGAGAACCGCTGCTTAGAAACCCTTCACTAATGGATCAGATATCTAAGATTTAAACCATATACATAGCTGCTTTCACACATCCTTGTGTTAAAGCTTTAGGTCTTAACCACTCGAGACCAAAGCTTAGTGTTTAGTTTTCCTGCTTAAACGTGGAAGAAGATGTCAAGTGACTACAGAAGTGTCAGAATAAATGCTGTTACAGAGCAAATATGGCTACAATATGGGAACAAATAATGTAAAATTGTGTTTATATGTGGGTAAAAATAGTTCATTTAAAACTTAAAAGAAGACCAAACTGAGAAAAATAGGGTAGAAAAAAAATTAAAATAAGATAAATTATGTGCAATCCAAAGTTCAATGATTTATAAAATAAAAGTGCACAGATCCATTATTGGTCCAAAAATCCTTACAAATTACATTGAGGATCATAACAGAACATCTCTATATTCTCTAAGATGTTTAAAAAAGGCTTTATAAAGGCCCACTCCTTTCAGCTAAGAACAGGAAAACTGAGGCTACAATTCACACAAGTGTCAACAACATAAAAGCATGGAACTGTCCTGCCTTGTATCAACAGTTCAGGCTTGTAGATGTATTGTAATGGTGTGGGGGTAGTTTCTTGGCACACTTTGGACCCCTTAGTACCAATTAAGTATTGTTGCAACACCACAACCTACCTACAGTATTGTTTATGACCATGTCCATCCTTTTATGAGCACAGTGAATCCATCTTCTGATTGCTACTTACAGCAGGGTAATGCACCAGAACCCTCACATCATCCTAGACTGGTTTCTTGACCATGACAATGAGTTCATTCTACTCAAATGGCCTCCACAGTCTGACCAGAGCTCAATCCAATAGAGCACCTTTGGGATGTGGTACAATACGAGATTTGCATCATGGATGTGCAGCCGACAAATCTGGAGCAGAATGCTATTTTGTCAATATGGAAAAAAACTCTCCAAGGACTCCATTACCTTGTTGAATCTATGCCACAAAGGGTAAAGGCAGTTCTGGAAGTAAAAGTGGGTCTAGCCCAGTACTAGCAAATTGAACCTAATAAAGTGGCCAGTGATTGTATATTGATGCTGTACTGTAAATATACAAAAGGATTCAGAACAAGAAACAAACCATCGATAATAATGTTGATCCTCAAAAACAATTCTGATTGACATTAAGAATGCATATAAAATGGCTCCATAGATGCTGTTTTGCAAAAACCACCCCCGGGAAAGTTCATTATTAGATTACTTTTTACTGAGTCCTGTGGGAAAAAGAGACAACACTTTTACCTCAAGGCCAGTCCAATCCAACAGCAGCAGAGGATATCCAGTCAAAAAATCCACTGAAACACTGATGGGTGAGCAGCTCTCAGCACTGATAAACTACTGACAAATAGCTGCACAGGATTCCAACGCCACTAACAAGATTGAATCCACTTCTGCAAAATTTCTTCTTTTTTTGCAGCTGAACACTAGACTGCAGCCTGTTCACCACACATTAAACTCCACTGTCTGGTTAATTAGATCTGAGAATAAGCAGCCCTGGTCCTCGATGGAGTACAACGTACAGTAGCTCCACTTGCCTTTTCCCTTCTCCCTTTCATTCTCCCTGTGTGTCTGTTCTTTGGAAAAACTGCAGCTCCTGGCAGTTGCCAACTGTGTAAACACACACACACACACACACACACACACACACACACACACACACACACACACACACACACACACACACACACACACACACACACACACACACACACACACACACACACACACACACACACACACACACACACACACACACACACACACACACACACACACACACACACACACACACACACACACACACACACACACACACACACACACACACACACACACACACACACACACGTTGGTCCACCGTCTAGGAAAACTGTAGTAGTAGCTGAGAGCTGCATATTTGGCAGGAGAAACCTATAATTGTTATTATGATATAAAAGCTGGCCAGACCAAAAGTAAACCAAATCGTACACCCTTTTATGGCATGATTTCTCCTATTAATAGCCAGTAACCACAGCTAACATGGTCAATATTGACATGGTCTCCAAGAAACTGGATGAGGCACATTAAGGGTTCCTCAGTTCATGCCATTTACATCATGATCAATCAGAATAAATGTTCTTCATTTTGTCAGCTTAGCACCCAAACATAGTTCACATGTACTTTTTCCACACCGGGGCCTCCAGACCATTAACACACAGCTGCAAACATACTGTACATGTGTGAGACCTCCGTGATGTTGGAGCCTGCAACATGTTATGAACTAAATAGAATATAGATGAACAGAGAGACACCGGGAGGGCACAAAGAAAAGGGGTAAGACAGCAGGAGGAGAGAGTGAAGAAAGGGAGCAGACTAAGTAGAAGAGAGAGGAAAGCTGACGCAAAGAAAACTGGAAGAGAAATCATGATGGAATTTAAGGTGTGAGTCATGCTGGTTTTAAGCAAACTCATAAAACCACGGGAGTTAAATATGCACTCTTATTTTCCTGTTTCTGTGTGTGTGTGTGTGTGTGTGATAGAACGCGAGTGAGAGAGAGAGAGAGAGAGAGAGAGAGAAAGTGTGTGTTGAAGGAAACAACGATGGCATCTTGTTTTGCACTGCTCTTTTGCTGCCATCGTGGGTTTTTGTGTAGAAAAACATTTCAAACCTTAACATTAGTGATGAAGAGTTGAATGGAAAAATGAATCTAAATGATACAGGCATCAGCGCCAGTTTTTGGCATGTACAAAGTTGCCACTGCATGAAGAGTTTTGTTTTCTTTATTCATGATATATACTAATTAGTAATTACTAATACTAATTTTTAAAACAAGCTAGTATGGGACATCTTTTCAGCAATGTGTGGTCTGATTGAGACTCCTAGCATATCTAAGCCTGATCAACAGTTTCCACTGTATAACTTCTGCTTGCTTTCTCACCAACTCATTGTCATTTTTTTTTAAATTACCGCCAGCACTTTTCCTGTTATTATGATGAAACATAACTTCCGAAAAACTACAGGTCTGTTCATGTCTGAATGATTTAGAATCTTTAGTCATGTTGGCTGGGAAAAGTACTGCCCTGCTGCACAACAAGATGTGTAAGATAAAGTGCGGTGCACATGTGATCCAAATGTAATTTTAATATCTGATTTTATCTTATATTTATTAAAAGTTTCCCCTGTTTAGGTGGGTCACTCGTTATTGTACAGGTGTGTTGGAGGAAAATAAAGTCAAACCTTAATGTAGAAAGCAGCTTTTAGTATTAAATGCTCCACATATCTGGAACAAACTCTCAGATCTGTTGCAACTTTCAATTCTTTTAAATAATAACTGAAGAAGACTTTTCCGTATACTACCATCTTTAATCAATAATTATTTAAATGCAACCCAACTTTTATTATCACATCTGATTATTTATTTAATTAACTTATTTACATTTTTTTCTTTAATGGCAGTTTTAAAATTCTACAACTGGTTTTAATAATATTATTGTGTTTATTTTTCACTTTGCTTTAATGTTTTTAATGTGTTATGCATAATTAAACTTGCTGTAGCATTAGATAATTGGTATTAAACATAATCACATACACCCAACTCTACTCTAGCTGCCATAAATTATAAAATACGTACTTGTAGTTACAGTCTTTACTTTTTCATCTCAGTGTTCGTTGGATTCAGAAAGAAATTATCTCTTTTGGCATTTGCTTAAGTAAATTATCTTGTTAGTGCATCACTCAGTATTTTAAATAAAACATTTGACTGTCTCACTCAGTCATTATTATATGACTCATAATTACTGGAGGTTCAAACCCTTCCTGTTTCAAGGGGAATATCCCACTGACACAATAGTCAGCATGTTCTTGCAAATAGTGTTGTCTAACGGCCTTATCTGATCGCAACATGCCTCACATATTGTCTCCCGACAGATAATCTCTGTCTCTTTGCAAATCCATCTCCGGGCCCAGATGGTAACAAGGTAGTGATGTATCATCTTAACAGGAAGACAAGGTGGGGAGGCGATATCTCATTTAATCTGTCATCATCATCATCGCATCTCTGTTACCATGCCAATCGTAATCTATTAGCCCAAACAGGAGGTGTTGTGTGGTCTGTGAAGTGTTTGCACAACTTTGTTCTGGCTCTGCCAACATTTCATGTGAAAAACAATATCTATATGTTAAACCATGTAAAAACTGTAACCTTTAGGTACCATAGTTCACCCAAAGGATGTGGGAATCAAATATTTGTGATAGACCACCATATTTCTACAGTAGTTCTGACTGTGTCCTTGTCTCTACAAACTCATTCATTGAGTTTCTAGAAACTCACTCAAGTTTCTCAATCTCCTAGGAACTCCCTGCCCTGAGCTAAAGTTCTGCAACTCCAAATTACTCACTCAGCCCTCACTCTTACAGAGGGTTCTTACAGGTTTCTTCAAGTTAAATTTAAGTCTATTTTAAGACCCTTTTAAGACCATTTATATAAAACGTAATAATAATAATACCTGTTTCTCAGACCTACCGGCAAAGGAAAATATATATTTTTTAAATTTGTCCACCTATTTCTCAAACAACAGTCAACAGTCCATGCTCTTTGCAATGACATAAAGTACTTTTTAATGTTTGATCCTGGTCTAATGCAGAAATACTGGTAGAAGACAATATATTACCATATTTAAAATGTATTAAAATCTGCTGTAGCTCTTTGTCTGCTCTACTTACTGTGATTAATTCAAACAGACAGTGACACCTGCTGTTAAGTAGGTGTAAAAGAAAAAAAAAAAAAAAAAAGAGACAGAAGGATAGTCAAATTTTTAATTGACTAACAATGTAATTAAGAAAATCAAGAAAGATTTAGTGGCAAGCTGTGTACGTACATATGAATTTTATTTATTTTTAGCCCATGAATTCATATTAAAATAGTTAATGTAGCTACTAATTTATGAATACTATTGTGCTTTATTATATTGTGTATTATTACCTTTTAGTTCTTTTTCTTTCCCTCTTTTCCCTTTTTTCTTTTATGCTCTGTAATTTATATTATAACATCTAATTTCTCAAAATCCAAATTAAAAACATTTAAGACTCAATCTTTGTTTCGATAAGTCATGTCATACATGTCAAAATCCATTATAAAGCACAACAAATGGAAAACCAATAGCACACAGCAATGTTTTCAAGATGAATTCAATCATTCAAACGAGATAAAGCTGCACGCGATTATTTACCTCAGTTGTGTTTTGAGTTCAGTGAAGCGCGGCCTCTTGCTGGGATCATATGACCAACACTTTGTCATCAAGCTGTAGAGAGTAGGAGGGCACTGAGGCGGCATCGCCAGTCGTTCGCCGTTCTCTATCCTGCCAATGACGTCATTGTTCTTCACGCCCTGGAAAGGCTTGACGCCGTACATTAGAATCTCCCACATACAGACGCCTACAGGGGAAACAAAACAAAAAAAAACATCAAAACAACACAACCACTATGAGCTCTGATGATGTAAAGACATGAGAGTAAAAGTAAAACAGAAACCAAAACTCACATAAACTCAACTCAGATTATACTACAATACAATATAGTCTGAGTGGTTTAGTCCAGATGCTGTTTTCTAGTGAGCAAGGCCAGTGGCTAACATCAAATGCTGACAGTTCACCAGTAATAGCTACTACCTGTTTTTTTTTTTTGTTTTGTTTTTTTTAATTCTCAACCTTTGAATTTTCCTGTTTTTAAATGAATACTGCTTTTAATGTTTTATGTAAAGCACTTTGAATTACCTTGCTGTTGAAATGTGCTATATAAAACAACTTGACTTGCCTAGTAGCTAGCTACATGGAAGAAATTAATGGAAACCAATATTTAGAAGCATTTTTAAGTAGTAATAGTGTTTTTTTCCGATGTCCCCTCATAAAATGTTCTCTGAAAATGTATTGTTTATTGCCCCCCCCATCAATGAAAACTTCACAGAAATAAAGAAAACAATGCAAACTTACCAAACATCCAAACGTCACTGGCTGTGGTAAATCGTCTGAAGTTGATGGATTCTGGAGCCATCCATTTAATAGGCAATTTACCTTTTGATGCTGGGAGATGGGGACAGTAACAACTGTGTTACACTTCACTGATCGGTTGGCTTATACGAGTCCTACGAATAACTAGAGTGCACTCAGCGGGCGTGTGTATGTGTGTGTTTGTGTGTGGTTGACATTATTACCTTTGTAATAAGAGCTATCCTCCATGTAACGAGACAGGCCAAAGTCACCCAGCTTCACACAGTCGACTGTAGACACCAACACGTTACGTGCTGCTATGTCCCTAAAAGTAAAGACATACAAATGTGTATTATGTTACTCTACTTCACCAGATACAACTCACGTAATATTAGAATTCTAAAAAACACCGGGATTGTTTGGTTAACATCCCTCATTTCAACCAGATATGCTATCATGGGCTCCCATTGATTAGAATTAGAAACCTTTTTCCCCATATCAAGCCACGTCTCAATTTGTTTTAACAGAACACATGTTTAATTTTTAAGCTGCCAGTAGGTGGCAACACCTGGCTGCAGTTTGTACAAAATAAAGCCCAGGTCAATTTCATTCTGGGTTGTAAAGACCATATGAATGTTATCATATTGCATAACTGCCTCTCCATTCATGATAGTGTCTGAATAATTATGACTAATACTAGTTATATGTTTAAATATAATTGGAAAAATATGCTGGAGTAGAAATGATTGTTAGGAAAGGAAAAGGAAACTTTTCTGTTTTAAACGACTTTTGCAGCCAGTCAAGAACGTATTTCAGAGTTAACGGGGTGCACCTCCAACTTGGCCACCAGCTTGTCTCCATTAAGTTTAAACATTTATATGCTTTCTCATCCCTCATTAAATTGCACACGTCTCCTGCAAACTCTTAAGTAGCCACAGAAAATAGAGGATTCAACTTAAACTTTTTAACATCAAGGACCTTTAAACTCATGAACACTGGATCATGGAATCCATCTGATAAGATTTGTGCTTTAAGATGCTTTATAAAAGAAAGTCCAAATTGATAATGTTTTTACCTTATTTATTAATGGCAGGACTAAAACTGCCATAATCAAGAATAATTAAATAATGACTACAGATACCAGTAAATGTTCATATTTATTTAATTTTCCTTTAAATTAACTCATTAATATTATTTGTGTTATTTTCACATTTATTTGATTTTTTGTTCTATTCTAGTTTTAAAAATCTGTGTATAAAGAGAAAATAAGAAATAAATACTACTAAATGAAATAAATGTATTTATTTATTTATTTTATATTATGGCAGTCCATAATACAAATGGTTCTACATTCTGTCATTGTGGAGTTATAACCGTTATTCCACTACAAAAGAAACTAGTTACTAGAGAGTAAGTAACTATTGCATTACTTTTTAAAAATGTACTGGATTTGAGGGTAAGGAAACACAACTTGAAGTAAGCCCTTGTGAAATTTTCTTACGAATCTGTTGTTTTGGTGTTGGCTATGGCCACAGTGGCCTGTGTTAGTGTAGTTGCAGCTACACTGGCTGGCTCATAACATAATTCTAACCTATAAATTCTACCAATATGCCGCTGCTTTCAGTTTGCTGACTCTGACTTGTTGCCAAGAATTTGGCTCTTTAAAAAAAACTTTTAATTAAACTGTTATTCCAATCACTAGCAATAAATAAAAGGGTCAGTAACAAAAAATAGTTGGCAAGACAAGAAAGTCAAAAACTTTTGGAATACAGTTTTAAGAAACATTCTTTAGGAATAACACAGAATGTTTGATTTTGAATTTTTTTTAAACACAAAATATCAAATGGTGCATAATGATACATTTTAAATATTTAATTCACCTAGAATATAAAACCAAATTTAAACTATCAGGGACCAAGTTTTCAGGGTTACACCATGACATTTTTGTCATTATGGCATAGATGTTTCACATGATAATTATTTTAAAATATATTTTATGAAGGATCACTACAGTTCTAGCTACTTTTACTAAACTTTAACAAAAATATTTTTTTAATAAAACATATCACTTTTAAGTACTATAGTATATATTAAGGTCTTTGGATGACCTCCTGCATACCTGTGTACAAAGCGTTTGCTCTCCAGATAGGCCAGTGCTGTGCTGAGCTGGTAGGAGTACAGGATGAGAGAGGCCAGGTCAAGACTGTACTTCCTTACCTGCAGGAATGAACGTAACTATGGAGCAGAGAGAGAAGAAAAAAACACAGACAAAGGGATGGTGAGAAATTAAGAGGTCAGACAAAAGAGACAGAGATAGAGAATAATCACCACTCTCATATTATTCCTAATTGATGTTTTACCTCTCCGAGTGTGCAGAGCTCCATGATGATCCAGACTGGATTATCTGTGATGACTCCCATCAGCTTCACAATGTGAGGGTGATCAAACTGATGCATTGTCACTGCAAATGAAGAAAAGAAAGAGTCAGGTCCACAAATGACGTTTTATGTACCAAAGGGCCTCCTGCATATTCAACATTTTTTGTAAGGTAACATCAGACAGGCACGCACTCTCACATACACACACAGCTTACATGCTTCCTGGAGAAATTTCTCCCTGACGCTGTCTGACGTTGAATTTTTACAAGTCTTCACTGCCACAGACAAGGCTGGGTTCTCCTGCAAGATACAGATTCAATGAAATGAAAGTTATTTTTAGGCAGAATATAACCAGCAAATGTATTCGTTTTTCTAAAGATCTATTCAAATACATTTACAATATACAATTATTTCCAATTTAAGTTCTAAAATTGGTGAGTATATTAGGTTATTCAGCTGTAAACCCACAAGGGTTTACTGTACCATCTATGATATATGTGCTGTTAATGTAACCGAGTTCAGGTTTGGCATCTCCTTTTAAGCTTAGCTTCAAATTTCAGCATGCAGGGTGTTTGGTACCAGCATGCTAATCATGTATAAGGTCAGAAGGAGATTAAATTATTGTTAAGGTGAACCTTTTATATACATTTCTGTATGTGCACATCTGTACACAAGGTTTGTATGAAATTGCAGTTTCTCACTAATAAAACCCTATAGAAGGCTATACTCATCAGATTATCTTGCTATAAACAGTGATTTACTTAGCTCATAAGTTATATCTACCTTTTGAATCCTACTCTCTGACTCACCAGGTGCTTGATTCTTTTGAAAAAAACTTAACCTGGGTGACATTTTAATGCTGTTAACAACTGAACTGAATTTGATTTTTTTTAGAATATCAAGCTAAAAAAACATGTGTTTTTTTTTTTTAAAAACCTTTTTAAGAGAATTAAGGTACACATTTTGACATTCTCCCAAAAACTCCATTAGAGCTACATACATTTCCCATCATTGTTAACAATAGGAACATTCTCCTCATGCTTTATTCATTCTTGTATATCTGCAGTTGTGAGTTACACATATTTAATGGGTCCCCGTGTCAGCAAGTGTAAGAGAGATGGTTTACCGGGCTGATGTAAACTCCTTGGTGGACGTCTCCAAACTGTCCTTCACCTATGCAGCGTCCCAACTCAATACGATCCCTCTGAATCTCATAGTCCCGTGCTAGATACACAATATACATGGACATGAACACAGAGACACACACACACACCAAGACAGAGTAGACATTGAGAACAAACATATACACCAATGCCCACATGTACACTTCTTAGTCAGGCTTTGCATAAACCAAGCTTGTCTGAGTCATTTCTGTGGATCACTTCTTCGAGCAATTTCATCTTATTTGCAAAAGACCCCGCGGCTCAGTGTGAATCTAATGGTTATGTTATATGATAATGTCATATATATTTGCCAGGGGAAGTTATTCAAAACCAAAACAAACCTGTGTTAATGAAAGTTGAAACCTATTCCATCCTCCTACTCTGGCAAACTTGGTTTTAAAGCAATCAACAGCATGCAGCAACAGCAAACCACAGCTGGCCATGCCATGTAACACAGACAAACAACAGCCAATTAACAACTTCACAAGAAATCCACATGTAACATGGATAAAGTCAGGTTGACTGTATAAATGTGAGATATAAATGGCAAAAAATTAGCAAAACTCTGAGGTTGATATATTGATAAAGGACCAATGATACTATATCTTTGCTTGGTCCACATAGATTCTATATTTTTTATTTGGTGAATTGTCCTCTGTCAAGGAAACCATGAAGCTCTGAAGTGTGAACTTTGGGCTGTTGAGACGCCGGTGGTTTGCTTTGCCAGACAGGCACAACACTGTTGACCTGACTTTGTCCATAGTGTACTGTATGGATGGGATATACATGAAGCTATTGGTGTCAGTTCACAGGGATGACAGAAGTTGTATTTTTTTTAAAGGTTCGCTGTTGTTAAATGTCCAGTACATATGCGACTTTTAGAGACAATGATGCCGGCAATGATGAAAAAAAAATGTAATTGAAGAGTGTGAGTGCCTTTCCTAAACTGGATGGATGTGTTTGTACTGTAATATGTCTGCTACCCCTTTTACTTACTCTATTTTATACATTTTCTAAATGTGGAAATGGGCTGTAACTTACAGTACTGTGACAAAATGCACATGATTAATGCCTGAGCTTTGCCTCTAAATGCCGCCCATGCTACTTGATCTTTCAGAAGTCAAGTGTTATGGTTATACAATGGAGTGGTGTTTGTTAGTGGTTTGGGTTTATAATGTTATAGTATACAGTATAACTATTTAAAACCTCGCTGCTCTTACTCTTCCAGGCCAAAGTTCTATATAGGAACATGCATGAGTCAACTTGCATGGTTACCGTGAACTATATAAAGCATTTCATTGAAAAGGTTTACTGCCATGTTGCTGTTACCCGGAGCAGTAAATGGGTTTTTAACAGCTTGCGTTGTTCTGTAATTTTTCCCCCCTTTTAAGAGGTTTGCTCCACCTTGTTTCTTAAACACAATCAAATACTGAAATAAGAACCAATGTCCATAAACTGGGACTCAATTGAAGCTACCACCATTTTGGCCTAAAACTGACAGCACATTGAACGTCAACAGAGGTACAGGGGTCAAATTAATAGGGTACAGATACAGAAATAAATTCTGAATATTATTTTACAGTTGCAAGCAAACGTAAAATAAGGATCACAACAACTGCCAAATCAAAGTGCCATCACAATACAACCAGACTTATGGTGCGTTCCAGACTTTACCTTGATCTAGTCCATAGTATTCTGGGAAAATGGGTTAGTGATAAGAGACAGAAATAACTAGCTGTGAGTACAGAGATTCATTCATTGTTTTTATGTCAGTGTTAATCTACTGTGATCATGGATGTGAGTGAGATGCAGCCTGGCGGAAGTTAGAAGTACAACTGCATGTTGATTACTTTACATAGTGCCATGTCATGTAATATAATATCCTCTATCCTCTATATCCTTTTGATGTTTGTTTTCTTTTTTTTTTTTAAAGTTAGTTATTAAAGGGTTGGTTCAACATTTTCAACATTAAAATCAGCAAATATACAATCCAGCAACTCCTAAATGCTGGGGTGGATATGTTGTGACCTACACATTCATCACGTTATGAAACAATAACTGTAACATGTCGACATGTCAAGCAAATACTCTGTGTGTGAAGTCCGGATTTACATTTACCCCGAAAACAGTTCTTCCTTATATTATTTCATTATTAGCTCATAACGTGATGAATGCGGGTGACGTGACAACTCGTCCACCACAGCATTTGGGAGTTGCTGAATGGCAAATTTGCTGAGTTTGATAAAGGAAAACAAATATTCCATTAACAAAGTAGTAGCAACTGAGCAGCTCTGCTGGTCTGGAAACAACGTGTATAAACAAAAAAAATGTAAAGCATCTATTTCTACGACTATAGGAATCACACCTATGGCCTAAGTTTAATAAAAGTTAAACTACCCCTTTAAGAAGGGCGTTTGCATATGTGCATAAAAAACATAAAAATAAAGCACCACATATACACACGACTGGCATGAACAATTTTTAAAAAGGTGTGTTTGCAAATGCAACTTAACACCAAAAGTGAAACACTGCTCAGTGTAGACAGGGACAGATAATGTAACCTTGGTTGACTAATGTATACACGTGTATTGATTGAACTTCTGACTAGTTCAGCCGTTTACAGTGATTGATGTGACAAAACAGCGAGGATGCAGTAATGTTTATTTTCTCTTTGGATTACAGCGTCATCTTTTCAGCTCACTTAACCTGTTCTCACAATGTGTTTCTTGGTCAACAAGTCAACAGGACTTCTGTGAAAGATATTCAATGAATCATTATGAGTCAAAAGCAAAAGCATTGTTGAAATTTGGTTGCATGGAACAACATTTGTTTATGACACCCAGGCAACATTTTGAGGCAGTATAAATGGGCTTATTTTTCACCGCCTACTTTATTATTCACATTTACTTTGTCCTAGCTAAAGGTGATATGGCCCATCTCCGCTGCCTCTGAACATTGCCACCGCCACTTAGCATTGCGATGAGTTCAATCAGAACACTCCTAAACCTGGTGAGCAGGCACTATTGAGCAGTTGCAGCAGCACAGAAAGCCTGATTAATATTTGTTTAAATGTAAAAATGCAGAGGGATGATTCGTAGCTGTTCACTACTAATCATCAGGCATTTTTAGATTAAAAAAACAACCTCTACACTAATGTCTTATATAGAAATATTAACACACTGTCATATGCAACACTGATATAATAGTGTCGTATAGTAGCGAGATATTTTGAAAAAGCAGGTATTTTGGTCACATAACATGTCAAGTCAGTCTGTGGAAGCTGTGATTCTCTGAACCTTGTGACTCACTAAAACAAATATAGTTAGCAGGTCTAATAATATACATACAGTACAATAAGCAGTTTAATTTGTTTCCTCTTTTTTTCCTCCTGGAAAATGAAGTTTCATTTAAACAACAGTCAAGTTTTTTTTCCTTTACTTGTGTATGAGTGTTGTAAAATACATCTGTCCATTTACAGCATTTCACCAAAGCATAACTTTCCTATTTAATCTGTTTTTTGGGGTTCATTAATGTATATATTATGATATACGATTATGTATTGGAATATGATTATGGTACCAGGTTCGTGGATGATATCAACACTTAGTTGAAATATTTCCAAATGCAAGACTAAATCAACTATTTAAATGTTTGGAAAATGTTTTGTTTTTTATTTTAATTGGTATCAGAAGGACAAAAGGTATGAGATCCAAAAGGTGAATCTGGTTTTACCTGCGTACTGTGATAAGAGGCTTGTGTAGCTTTTATGGAACACCATTACTAAGATAAGATATCTAAGTAGAATAATACAAAGTTGACCAAAGTTAAAAGTGGAAAAGATAAGTGGAAACGATAAACAACCCTCTCGAAAAAAAACATATAAACTAATTCTCAATACAACTAATTTTCTGGTGAGATCCACTGTTCAGCCACTTCGTCTATCCCTTTATCATTCAGGCTATATTTGTGTGCATGTGTGCATCTGTGTATGCTACTCACTTGAAGGCATGGTATACGTGTCCTCCTCATCTATGATCTCAGCATAGTCATCTGTTTCTAAAGGGAAAAAAATAGCCAAGAAACATTCAGTCTCGGTTGGCAATGCAAGAAAAGCAGATTGAACAAAGACAAGCTCATATCTTTAATTTCTGTATTATATAACAAGAAGAGTCCCACTGACAGCATTTAAAGAACAACTTAGAGGTTTTTGTTTTTTTTTAAACACAAAACAAAAGTATGATTTCGATACCAAATTATTTATATCACCCAGATTTTTAGAAAAATATTGTCTGTCAAATAACAGTAACAAATCAACATATCAAATTCCTGCATGCAACTCAAAAGCTGAGTGAACACACCTTCAAAGAGATTAAAAAAAAAAAGAAGTGAGAAACAGCAAAAGACCAAAAACAAAGTCGTCGGTACCTTTCCAAATGTCTGTCACCATACCGGACTCCAAACACATGCACAACAATTACAATAAAAAATGTTCATGAGCTACAGAACGGCAGCACACAAAGGACGGGAGACAGAGGACTGAGGTACAGCAGAGGGTGAAAGAGAGACACAGAGAGGAAAGGGGAGGGATGGAAAGGCTTGTTCTTTCCAGAGAAACAAGTTAAAAGAAAAACAGGTTGAGTCATGGATAAGGCTGTGACAGTCACAGGCAGATACACACACAGATACTGTAAATACAACAAATGGAGGACACGGGACAGGAATCTACTGAGTTACTAATTTGTGACGATTAATAGAAAAAAGTTTACCATCGCCACTTGTGTGACCTGCAGAGGCCGCATGCAGCATGACACACAAACAGAGAAGGGAAAAGTCGAACAGAGGTATTAGTTTTACCGTAAATGCAAATTCAAAATGATAATTTCTCTATTTCTAATTTTACCATCATTATGTGTAACTGTGAGTTAGTCAGAGGTCAGTAGACAGAGTGACAGTGACTAAAGCTCTCCATGCGGACATCTGGCCGGACAAGGACTCTTACTGCAAACACAGATGAGGCTTTATAGGGGGAAACAGGACGCACACGCTCCTATCTATGAGCGCTTTATCTGACTATAAGCTGTCACTGTCGATCGTGACATTTAGAGCAGCGGACTGAGAGCGAGATAGAGACCAGCAAGGACAGAGAAAGCCAGACTAGGATTTCTACCTGAGACACAAACAGCTCTGGTCCGTACCCCATCCATCCGTTTTTCCATCCGCCTTTCATGATTTGAAACTCTGCACCAGAAAAAGGGTTAAGTTATTTTGGGGTGCTTAGCTCATATCACCCTAAACTGATTAATATCCAGGATGAACTTTTAGTCGCAGAGGAACAATGGAGGCACCTCCCGCATCCTGTCACATGTGTTGTTAAAGTCAATTATCACAAAGGATATTTTATTGATATAGATGATTACAGAGTGATAAAGTAAAAGGTAAATTCTTTGTATTAAAAGTGACAATAAAAAGTTTCTTTTAAACAAAGTGCAAATTAAGAGTTATAATAGAAATAATAATAATAATAGAAATTAAGCTACACCCAACTCATGTCTCATAAGAGAACAACACATGGATCTTACTTATTATAAAGTGAGAGGAAAAAAGACTTACTTTGGGATGGAAGGCAGAGCTCTGTCTCCCTCTGTAAGATACAATGAACACATGTCCTCATGTAGGAGCTATAACAATATCTTCGCAGCCATCGTTATTTTTAGAAAAACAACACAGTGACATAAATTAATTCAAGTGCGAAGCAAACATAAAACGCATTGGAGTAGCTTTGCCTCCTACCTTTGTGGACCCTGACGATAAAGGAGCGAGTAGCCGATGAGACGAGGCGACAGTAGCCGTCAATCAAGTCCGCCATGTTTTCAGCTGTGGTCAGCGCTGCAGTGGTGACTGTGAGAGGCTGAGAGCGTGCGTGCGTGCGTGCACGCGCACACACACACACACACACACACACACACACACACACACACACACACACACACACACACACACACACACACACACACACACACACACACACACACACACACACACAGGACACAGAAGGATTAGTGTAAGAGTGAGACAGAGAGTTGCTTCACAGCGGAGTTGGACATAATGAGAGCTTTATTAGGCATAACGTCTTCCACTAGCACACATATCCACGTATTCAGCGATTCACACACACACACCCCTACACAGATACTCATGTGCCCACATGCTTTTCCGCTTGCACGCCTTGCTGTGAACACACACCCACTCTCGACAGACTCACGCTGACACTCGAGTACAGATGGCGAAAACCGTCTTCCCTCTCTCCCTGCATTCATCCTGCTTATTATGCGGCACGTCAACAAAACTACAGGCAGTTGTTTAACAGGCAGAGGTGGCATTTTTCTTTCCTATTTCACAGTCTGATAACAGCAGACTGTGAAAAGACAGAGCCAAACATTTGATGGGCCCATTAGTGTTTCACAAAGAACCCCGCTGCATGTAAACAGCACAACACTATATAAGGTGTGTGTGTGTGTGTGTGTGTGGATGTGTGTGTGGATGTGTGTGTGTGTGTTTTAATTTATTTTACCTCTGGAGCTCCTGCTACGTTGAGCTGCAGCATGCCTTTTCTTTCCTTCTCTTCCAAAGAAGAGTACTGGATGGACTGAACTTGGTTAAAGTTTGCTAAGTGTGTAGGCTGCAGAGACAAAGACAAACATCATATAATTTATTATATTCACTACATTTTCTCATAAATGTGCAACTTTCTTCGGTATTTAGAGTCACAAGCAGGAAGTGCTTCATTTATGCATTTTTTCCCCCAAATCACACATATGGATTTTTTCCCCACACATGCCATTGGTTTTGTAACTACAGCCTCTGCCAGTTCAACACTCAGGAAACTAAGCACACATGAGAGAATCTGCCTCCTGGAGAGACTAAACTAACCAGCAGAGGGCAGCAGTATGGCAGCCAGCCCCACTGTGACCTTACAGTTATTTAGAGCAGCAGTTAAAAGCCCTTTTCAGTTCAGATTGGATCAAAACTTGTAAACAATTAATGACGAAGGGATTTTGCATCCTCACCGTTGAGCCTTTATCTGTGAGGTAGCTGATTCCTTCCTCCGGTCCAATAGCTAACTCTACTGATATTACCCAGCTAGACTAGAGAGAGAAATATACAGAAAGAGAGGGGAGAGACAGTCAGAGATAGAAAAAATTAAACAAAATTGAAAAAACAGCTTTAATGTTCTGATAACTTTTCACCACTTAGGTGACACCAAGGACAACCATAAAGACTACACACTATAGTCTATGTACAGAAACATCATGGTTATGACATGTTCATCACAGCAAAGTTCTGCAGGCACAGACATTCAGCAGGACTGTGTAACAAACATGATGCTAACCTCATCTTGCAGGGTTCTGACAAACCATTTCAATTATGGATGAGACTCCTCTCTCCATGCTTTCTACCCTGTGCATGTTAAGTACCCTCCACCTCTGTGACTTGGTAAGAAGCTTCAGGTAGGGAAAATGTGTGAATAGATGACACTATTCATCAAAACAGGGTTTGGGGTTTGTAGTCCTACCCCTAATGCACATTTGAAGCACTCCTTGTCGAAGCGGTAGATGGGGGAGAGTATCTCAAAGAACTTGTGGATGCTCTGCTCATCGTTGAGGTTAGCAAACTGCTTAAAGGTCTGCTGGATCTGTTTCCGAAGAGTCTTTGCCTGAGAGAAAGAGGAGGGGGGGTCCCAAGGTTAAGGAATTCCAGACAAATCAGATATTAGGTCTAACATTCATTGTGTCAAGATGGCATCACTGCTAATGTGCCAGTCAAACGGTCAACAGATCAGCCAGCAGATGTGATGCCAAACTGGAACTGCCAAAGGAATGTCTGCCACTGAATGTTACTCATGGAGATTAAAAAAAACAGCTGGTTTACTACAAATAGAGTTTTAAACTCACCTTGAGAGAGTCCAGCAGGCTTTTGGGGAAGAACCTTCTCAAACCAACATCTTTTCTAAAATGGGAAAAAACAAAGAATCACACCATCACATTAATCTTTGGATAGTTGTATATTTAGTTAACACAATTTGCTAAAATGAATTTAAAAATCAGTGGAACAATAACATTTCAATCAAATCAATCTTACTCTAGTAGTTCATAGTTGGATTTCTTATCCAGGGCGTTTCCTGGCATCTCTCTGAAGAACCTCCTGTACAAGTAACAGAGAGAATGGATGGTGGTTAAGATGATTGAATACATTTCTTGTTGAAAAAACATCTCATTCTCATTATATATATATATATATATATATATATATATATATATATATATATATATATATATATATATATATATATATATATTATTTATTTAGCACATTTTATACAATAAAGGCACAAAAAGTGCTTGCCAGAACACCCGTGACAATACACCCGAACACATCAAAAAGCGAAACTAATATAAAAAAAAGAAAAAAAGAGAACCAAGGAACTGTAAACAACAAAAATTATTTTGTTGAATCATGTTCATCTTTTGTTCTCTTCTTCTAGCTTATAAATAAATGTACAATAAATAAACTGAAAAATCCTCACCTTATTTCCAAACAGCCAAGTTTCAAAGCAACATCTTGATCCACCTGATCGGCTTTATGTTGCATGTAGTCACTCTTCACCTGGTAAAACAAAATGCAGCAGCACAGCTTTTCTATGAATATTCTTCTGTGAATATTAAAGTTTGACTTTCTCATCTTGCCAACCGTAACTAACCCTTTTACTTATAGCTAGTAATGGGAATAACATCATTAAAATAAGCCGGCCAGGTCAAGCCTGCAAAGAAGTGACTTATTGGTAAAATTCCTAAGGTAGAATTAAGTTATGAGCTAGCCAGCTTTGCTGCGACTGAAATCCTTTCATTGTTGTATTCAGAGCTGTGTGCATCAGTATAATCATCATGGACCAAGACATGCTAACGTTCTGTGTTTGGCAAGCAAACTGTGATAAGTGTTAATATTTTTAATGTGTCATTTTCTTTGCAACAATCAACTGTAATTTATGTGTTAATGTCCCATCCGTAGAGTAATTTAAACACACAAATTTAGCACATTTCTGGCTTCTCTTATTCTGTGTGACTGTTGTTTGGTCTCACCTGGTGATAGAGGTAGTTGAGAGAAGGTTTGTCTTCAGAGAAATGACTGAGGTAACCTTTAGGAAGGTACCGCATCCGCAACTCATACCTGAGAATCAGAGACAGTTTGTAATTATAATAATAAAGTACATCCTTTTAACAACCTTTCCAAACTTTACATTTGTATTAATATTTTATTTCAGTATTTGACCAAAAAAGTGTCTATATATAATATTAAAATCAGAAAGCCTTAAAATATCAAGTATGTCTTTTTCATCACCCAGCCCTACCACATGTTTTGCTGTATTATGATTGAATCATCACCCTGTTCGACGTAGGAAGTGAGAATGCGTATTAGATTCAGTTTCTTGTTTCAACTGGATTGAAAGTGAGCTGAGGCCTTTCTTTGCGCTGTGCTACCGTTACTGTTGTGGCACAGTGAGACCCCCCCCACCCCTCCCTTTTTTTTTTAGCTGAGAGAGGAACAAAACTGAAATTGGCAACCTTGTAACGCAATAAAGCATAATGAGACGCCTGCTGTTACGTTCGCCAGTTAGCTGCGCCACAGAAGTACCCAGATGGGCCATGATTGTTTATGGTGACATTTATTTGATGACTGACATATTGCGGCGACCACGGCGGAGAAAAATGGCTCAGGGGAGTAGTGAGTGCCAACCTGCTGTGATGCTGCGGACCTATTGTTAGATAACAAAGGAAATCAAGGCTGAAGACGAAAATGAATAAAACATCCTTGTTCTATAATGAATGAACCAAAATGAGTCAACTGAGTAAGAAGAGAAAACATGGACGGGAGAGCTAAAGGGAAAGGAGAATGCAGAGAGAGAGAGATCAAAGTCAAAAAGAGCAATGGCGAGCGCACGAGACCAAATGAGAGAAAGCAATGCATGAGAGTGAAAGAGAGAGAGAGAGAGAGTCAATCCATCCCCTGGGCTACTGCTGCTGTTCTAACAATAGCTCGGCAGTAGCAGAAGCTCCTGTCGGCTTTGCAGCTCTGCCGCCCTCCGAGGCAGAGCTGCAACAACCGGCAGCGCTGCTCTGCTGCGAGCTCAGCAACTCGTTCATCTTGAATTCACTTTGATTTTAATGGCTGTAACGCACAAACTTTACAACAGCTGACTGAGTTGTTGGTAGGGTTGTTTACAGACAGAGCTTGTTTCAAATAAATGCTCCACATCCTCTCTACGGAGCAACATCAGGCAGCTGCTTCATGTCTTTACACAGTACATAATGATACAATAAAAGGCAATGAGTAGTACCTTCATGCAGGTTATGCATTTGTGAAATAAAGTCACCTTGACCATTTGAATTTACATCACAAGCACTTTACTCCTTTCGGCTATTGGCTTCTATTCAGGCTACAGTCAGACTGCAGGCCTTAATGCTCAATTTAGATAATTTTTATTTTTTATTTTTATGAAATCAGATTTTTTGTGAGGTTGTTTATATTTCCAATTCACTTTCACGTGACCTCAAGTGTGAACTTTAAATGCCCCAAAAGGTGTCCCGACGTCACATGCAATGGGTGTGCACAGCGTTTACAGAAGTAAATGCTAGCAGTCAATATCTGGTGATTTTAAAGTTGGTGTCCAACTAAAGTCAGCGCATGTACTACATATTTGTTTTTAAGTAGAGATGAAGAAGGAGAAGAGCCAGGTGGCCATGGTTGTTGCGTTCTTCAGCTTTCACCTGCTTCAGCGTAGCATAGTGATGTCTATTGCTTGTTGATGATGTGTAGGTCGAATGAACACAACCTTGTTGTTCAGACTGCAGTTGTAGGTTAAAAAAAATCCGAAATTTATCGGATTTAAAAGTACATATCCAAGTCGCCTGGGATGCATTTGAAAAAAAATCTAAGCTGTGTCATTTAGACTCTCATAAAAAGATCATATACAGGTTGCATGAGAGCGAAAAAATATGATTTGGGTCACTTCAGGTTGCAGTCTGAACGCAGCCTTAGATACATGGGTTAAATGTAAACCTCAAGAAAAACAAGACAGTGACTTTGTTAAAGGCTCAACTCAATATAACATAGTGTGCAATTTACTTTGTGTACTCCGTAATCTCATGAGTCTGTTTCACGGTCTTGGTCAACGACTCCTGGAAAGAATAAACTGGTTTCATCGGCACCGTTTGTTAAGCCCAGTTTTTATGAAAGGCTTAATAAAGAGCTGTTCGTTGGCAGGGGTATAGCCTTACCAAATGCAGTTTCTGAAAGGTGCAATAGAAAATGATGACATGTTTATTATACCAATGGCTTCTCAGCTCTATGGCTCCCTAGATGAGCTGCTTTCTTAATCTTCTCTGTGAAAAAATAAAATGGTTTTTATGATGTCTGGCTTGCTACTTCATATTAGCACAGTGTCTGTGCAGATACACATACACTACTGTTTAACAGCCTTTACGAAAGAGAAGATGGTGTGCAACAAAAAACAACAAAAAAAAACATTTAATCTTCTACCTCCACTCCTCCTGGGGGTGATGTTTTTCATATTTCTCCCTGACGTGAGACACGCCCAAGTCAGGATGTAACCAATGGAGTGCATCAGAGTGCAGATGGGTCAAACGGAGGCCGAGTGAGGACACACACCGTAGCTTGTGGATCTCTGCTATCTTCTGGATAACACCCTGTTAAACAAGAATAAGAAGAAGAAGAAGAAGTGAGAAGCAGAGAATGATGATGAAGAGAGTGAGTAAAAGAAGAAATGTCAGTGTGTCTTACTACAGTGGCCGACAGGTATAAAACACAGAAATGATGTAGTAAAACCAAAAACACACAAATATCTAAAACAAACGGAATTAAAAAAGGTAAACAGAAGACTTACAAACCCGAAAAACAAATGCAAAAAGAAAAATGCTGTATTAAAAAGCTTGCAAAGAAGAGAGTGATAAGAGTGAGTGAGATATAAAAGAGAGAGGGAGAGACACTTGGCCGTCATCTTGAAAATATCATCAAAGGTCACTAAGTAACATCGCTAACGTTGGTGTGTTTTTTTGGTGCCTGAGTTCAGGCCAGGGAAATGAAAAGAAAAGCAGAAATGAAATGTGAAGAGAAGCATTTATTCTTTTGCATTTGTTTAGTGGGTTTGTGAGTCTTTGCTTCTGCTTGTATCTGTAATTGGAGAATTTTTCTCCTGCAGTATTCTTTGTTGCATTTGTTTTATGGGACAATGTCAAAACTATCATGTGGTAAAACCCTAAAAACTTGGTACAAATAGTTATCTCTCTAAAAAATGTAAAAATCAAAAAAAGATTATACCCACTAATTTTTTTTCTAGGTGGATTAAATATTTTAAACTCATCATTCTTTTTCAGTTACACCATTTGATATTACACATAAAAGATACAAATACACATAAATGACAGATAAATGACAAGAAACAAACATGTACATTTTGAGAGACCTGATGAAAGCTTTCTTAAACTGTATTTTTATATAAAAAAAAAGAACTTTCTCATCTTGCCAACCACTATCTGTCACCGACCGATTTACTTATAGCCAGTGATGGAAATACCAGCATTAAAATAAGCCTCCCAGTAAAAATCTTTTTCAAAAGAGTCAAGAACCTGACAATAGGTCAGAGTCAGCGGAGAGTAAATAAGCAACTTATTGGTAGAATTTATGAGGTAGAATTACGTTATAAACTGATCGGTTTAGCTGCTACTTTATTTCTCTTGCTAACACGGGTCACTGCAGTGTCCTACTTCAAGATGCGTTGACAGACCCTTAGGTAATCCCAGTACATTTTAAACTTAAAAAGGTAATAAGGTAATGCCTTACATGTTTTATTTTTGCATAATTTCTGTGATTGCAGCATTGTATTTCATCATTTTGTTTTCTTTGTTATTAGTTTCAAATAATTTATGTATCTGCAACTTTTGCAGATTACTGTATCTTACCCTGACGTCTGTGGCGTCCCCGTGTCGGATATTACTAGCCCAGGTGCATGGCTCACTGTTTGTCTCAAAGTAATGAAAGATCTTCAGGACCCGGTCCATGGAGCCTGGAGGCCGCTCGAGACCTCCCGCAGAGCTACTGGTACCGGCGGGCATTCCGGCCCGAGATTTGACCCCACAACCACTCGCTGCGGAGTGATTGAGGTTAGGCTCCAAGTAGGAAGATGACGCCATGCCTGACTCAGATGTTTCTGCTGGGGCTAACTGGCCGTCATATTCTGGAAATAAGAGGGACAAACAGAGGAGGCAGAGGTCACTAAACAGTTGATTGGTACCAGCTGTATCTCCTCGCTGGAAATACTTTCACTGATCTGATTTTGTTAAAAGAGCATTACACTGGGCTAGAAAAAAAAAGAAGATTAGGGTGTGTAAAGAAAACTGCCTTATCGACTCTTTATAAACAAACTGCAAAGGAAATAGCTGAGACAGTGAAACTCTCACTCAACACGCCTCTTAGTCACATCCAGACATTCACACATCTGTCATGACACAAAACAGTTTGCATTAATAATTATACACAAGAGTGCAGATAATAAATCTGACAATACAAAGACAACACATAAGAGTAGTGAGACAGCAGAGAAATACGCTGTACGTGTGTGTCTGTGTGCAGACTTGAGCAGGACTTGCATGACGTGTTTCAGTCAGTCGGTAAATGAGTCAATGTCAGGCAAAATACTGACTTAGGCTGCATCCAAAACCTTAGTAATCACTGCTTACTAACCAGTGGCTACTACTAGTTAGTATAACTGCCTACTCAGCAGTAGCTGCTACTCCAACACCACAGCAGTAGCTTCTATGTAGGAAGTTAGCCAGTAGAGGCACAATACGTACTATAGCAGCCATCTTGCCCTTCTGTTGAACCCGGATATTCCAACAACATACTACAGCACCACTGGAAAAAAGTTTTACTCATGTTGAGTCAATTTTGACAGAATTTTCATAATTGGTTAAACTGTAAAATAGAGAATATCAGACCTTTTGATACAAATCAACCATTGATGAATATTATCATTATTAGGAGAAAATGTCATGCATGCCTTCAATAACATGTTTTAAAAATTAAAATCTTTTATTTCTCCCAATACTCTTAGCGGAAAAATATGGACCAATACAAACACTTCACAATAACTTGTCATAACATGGCAATATATCCATAAGCATCACCTTCATGTGGTTGAAATGTGAATAGGATGAGGAGGATTATCTCATTGCCCGCATCAAGTAGTTATTCATTAATTTACACATTTGATTTATTACTATGTTATTATTTTATTCCCTAACATATCTTTTTAGAGCGGTATCAGGGACAGGGCCACAGGGATGTTTCAATAAAAACAATGTAGTCAAAGTGGACATTTACCTGCTGAATCAGCCAGGCCAAACAACACATCAAGATGCTAAAATCAACCAGCTGGATGTGGATGTGTCCAAGCCATTCAAATCAAACTTGAGTCGTTCTGAAGCACATTTCGCCCACTCTCACCTGCCTGCATGACTACAAGATGGTTTCGTACTGAATGGGGCTTGACATCCCTAAAATCTCCTGCTGGAGGATTGCTTAATCTGAAATCTACTGTAGCTGGATAACAGCCTAAACACAGGACAAATTTCTTCGTGACAAATTCTCTATCCATACACTGCAAAAACTGAAATCTCATCAGGTGAAGATATCTTGTCTGCTATGTCATGTTTGTGTTTTTTTTGTCTCGGTTTCAGTCATAACAAAGACATGCCAGACAATGTCAACTTTGCACCAAAAGTGACAATAGTTTAAAGAATGACACTTAACAACAACTGTCATAACGTTCATTAATGTTCATGATAGGTCAACAGTGTTATGAACCCCCATTCAAGCAAAATCTTATCAAAACCAGTGATAATTCTACTCCATATTGGACTAATTGTACTAAAAACAAGCTATCTTCACAAAAAATTTCACAGAAAGAAATTCTCATTAATTTGATTCATTTCCTTATTATTTTAATTTATTTGAAAACACAATTCAATTTAAACCCCTATCATAGTATGCTTCATTCTAACTGCACTACAGTAGCAAGTTTGGACCTAATGTCAACCAGAGGAAAAAACAAGAACAAGCTAATTTTCTCTTTTTGTCCAACTTTCTTCACCTATGTATTTCCTCCGTCTCTTCTCTCCTTGTGTTGAGACACACAAGCTATGATCTCCTGTGTCATACTGTATTGTGACTTCCTGGATATCCCAGCCAGGTCTGGTTTAATCATCGTCACCCCAGTGACTTTCAGCTGACGGTGAGCTCTGGCCATCATGTGGTGACAAATCAAACGCAAGTGAACCCAATAAGAGAGAATCATTTCATGGCTCATTTCCAGTACCCGGAACATAATTCACCATGTTACTTTTTCACAATACCCGTCTGAAATTGATCTACATCGTTCTGTACCAGTTCATCTGATTATATTCACTGGATGACTTCTCTAATCCACTGACAATAAATCCAATAGACAAAGTGCATTTTCACTTCAATGTCACTGTCTATGATGTTTAAGTGCTGATGATCGGATTTCTACACAAACCAATAAGCAGGAAAAAAAATTCACCGCTGCTAACATTGCAACCAAATAAATATTCAGCGCTAGTTATTTTTTCTGCATTGCATTCAGGTTACAGCCAGATCACCTCATACCAAGAGAGAAAAGGAGTATGATACTTTCAGAAAGAAATATAGAAAGTGATCCAGGGAAAGATGGTTCAGCACTTTTAACATTTGACCAAAAGTTGCCTCTTTGAAGGGAAAAAGTGAAATACATGTCTTACTGTATTAATAATGTGTGTGCAAGTCTTTTATATTTCACTGTATTACACAGTGTCTGTGGAGATGGAGAGGCATTTTAACTTGTCATAGAGGGAAAAGCACATGTGTTACTAATACAGTTAAAGATGGTGCGTTTCAATATAAGTCATGACAGTGTGACAGTGAGCCAGCATTAATGTGAAGCAGCTAAATGGAATTCAGCCATCACTAAGTTTATTATTTATAACTGCAAGCATGTATTTAAAAGGTATTTTTTAGTATATAAGTTCTAGACATATTTTTGGTATAACTATAACTAAAAAATGTTATTTAAAAAGGTCACTTCTTGCTCACTTGTAAAGGGTAAACAGTAAATCCTATACTTACCTGCCAAGAAAAATATTTCCTGGTTCAACATTTTATTGAGATTTAATACAAATATAAATTTCAATGTTTTTTCACAATCAGAATCAGGTAACAGATTTGAGCCATAAGAACCAAACGTAACACTGGTGTCATTGCCCCCTTTAAATGTCCTGGAAAATTCCTCATCCAGCTGTGTCCTTAACTTAAAGTGGTGAAGGCCCTTAGTGAAATATACTCAACAACAGGGTGTGACATGCTACAGTGTGACAGGCGTGAGAGGGCAGACTAATGTCAAACAGCTTGATTTCTCTTACTAAGGGTAAGTTGCTGAAGGGCTGATTTAATTAATATAATTTCAGTTGTTCAGATAATTTAATGTATGATATGTCAAATCACAGAGAAATTTCAGAAATGTTTTCAATGTGGTCAAGTCAAAGGTGAGGAGATTCTAATTATATCTTAGTGATAATGATATAATTAAGTATTCTAAGAAGGTGAACATTAGAATTTACATGTAGGTTCCATTGTTTGTTGCAAGTTGGCTCGCAGTAGTAGATGTAATACAGAAAGGTCAGTGTATAACAGGCCTGCAAAGCTTTAATGCAACAGATTAGTGTAGATCAGATTAGATATTACCCTATTACACTATTAGAATCATCAACCAATGTAACCGATATCATTACTGCTATGACGTTACTGGATTATTAAGTGGCTTGTTACAATCACCACTTTAAAACTACTCTAGTATCACCTTAAAACTAAATCTTGTGAATAACCATCACCCTTTTGTCTATCTGATGAAAATCATCACTGCAAACAGATTAAAGGATGACAAATTTAAGAAATAATATTGGTTAAAAAATCTGTTATTTGCAGACATGGTGAAATTATGTTTTCTTGTTTAAAGATCAAAAATTTTAATTGGCGATGCAGCCCACAGCAGAGTGCAAATATATTTCTGGTGGGTTATACTGATGAACTTATAATCAAAACATCCATTTTGGACCCCTCCTCCTTTTCTACTCCCTGAAAAACCTCATCAGAATGCCAGTAAGCAGTGATACGGTTGTGTAACATAGTCTCGGTTGATATAACATTGAGTCTCTTAGTTTTTCATACGGCTTTCGTGCCTGGTCTCCGAGGGGCAAGTTAAAAAATGTATTGAGGACATAATTTCTGACTGCAACTACTTTTAAATAGAATCCATTGCACCAGAGGAGCTATAACCAGCCGTCTGCTGCTGCTCACTCACAAATCACAATAATACGATTACATAGTAAACACTCAAATGTTGTAATAAACAACAGTACACACCAACACAAACTCACACATACCAAACACAACATAAAGCTTTACACAATCCTATTAGGCATACCTACTGTGCATTTGCCTTGATGCATGTACAGTATTGAGCTGCTTTATGCTGTAAATACTCTTAAATCATATATTGTGTTCACACAAGTATGCCTCCAAAACTCTAAGCTAGTGACTGGTAGATAAACGTGCTGTACATTAGGTTAGGTTGAAAATACTTCTGACAGATTCATGTTGCTTAACCCTCTCATGCATGCATTATGATACGTTCAGTTAGGGTTTTTTCACTAAGTGTTCAATTAATGCAATTAACCCTTTCATGCATATATCTCCATGCATTAAAGGGTTAATTATCGGTAACATTGACAGTAAGATAGCTGTAATAAATATGAATAGATTTGATTGACACAATGAACATGCAGCCATTTGCCTTAATCAAATTAAAGTAATAGTATCCAGGACTTTCTGAAGTCTGACAGGGCAATAATTTACCTGCTTAATGTATTTTTTTTGTTTTGCATCAAAATAAAAAAATAAATACACACTTTTCATACATACTTTTCTACTGCAAAGGGTGTAAGTATTCATCTTTTGTCTATGAAGAGGCATTTAGCATTTTCCACTGCAGACTACTATCCAAGGACAGGGCGGGGTGAATCATTTTTTCTTAATGCAATTTAAAGCAGCATAACTGCACTGAACACACACTCCAACAGCAGGAATCAGATAAACATGGCAGCTGCCAGTCCCAGCAACCCCTCTCCCTGACAGCCAGCTGAACCACGGAGGGCTGAAGTTAAGCTCTGTCTCACAGCATCGGCAGCAGGATGGTTCATCTCCCATTCTAACGAGTATCTGGGTTACTGGGGTTGGCACCATCCTGAGGGAGCCCGGGCCTCTCTGCCTTTTTTCCCCCACCCCTTCATTTCCAAAGACTGCATCTTTTCACTCTCCAGTCCCGTATTCTTCCTTCTCCATCTTTTCTCCCTTTCATCTGAAGCCCTTTTCTTCCCCCTCCCCTGTAATCTCCCTGTCGTTCGCAGCCTTTAGTGCCTTCCTTCACATTTCTATTTGATCCTCTTGTCCTATTGAACCACCTCTCTTCCTCCCTCCTTCTCATCTTTCGCTCATCCTCAAACAATATTCCCTGCCCTCCCCATGCTACTCATCTCTCTCTTCTGCCAAGGTTGCAAATTATCTATACCAGCAAGATATATATATATATATATATACACACACACTAACCTACAGCTGAATACAATGATACTCCCTGGAAAATGAACTGAGGGGAAAATAGTTCAATTATTATTTCAGAAAAAAGCTTTATCCAAAGTAGAGCTGAATCTGTATATCTTTGGGTTTATGGGCATATTTTTCAGTTAGTTTATTTCCTGGGCTGTTAGTAAGCAGGAAATAAATCTGTTTTGCCACTATCTAATTTTAAAATTTGATTTTATTCGTTTTTTGATTACAAGAAGTTTTGCTTTAAATCTACAGAGAAAAAACAAACTGTCAGGATTTCTCTTAAGTTGTGATGTTTTAACTATACAGTCACTGTCAAATTATAACCACTCAAAATTTATTCAATCAGAGGAGAAGCTTGTTAATATTAATGAGAACGACATTAAACAACCTGTTCTTTCCAGAGCTCCAGTGAGAAGCATGAGCACAGAGATGTACAACTATACTAAGATGATTTTTTGGTTATTCAACCACAAATGTATCTCGTTGGGGATCAAAACTTGAAATAAAACCCGGGAAAAGTGTATAATATGAGACCTTTGAATGTCATCGAGCAGGAAGACCGGTCCAAAGAAACTTTATCTGACCAATCAATACCAAAGAAAAATGATTCCAAGTAAAGGAGGGGATGATGAAGAAGAATGAGAAAGCATGGCGGTGGATTGCAGAAGTCTACCTGTCATTGGAAATAATGATACCATTCAGGGGGAAAAGTGCACTGTATTAAAAGATAGATTAATCTGTAATTCAGTTGGCGTTTTACTATTGAGAATCTCGAGTGAGTACGTACTTGGTAAACGGTGCTGTGCATAGATGCAGGCCCCCTTGCTCCAGCAGAGAGGGATGCAGCCACTGTTTTCCATTTGTTCTGTAGAAGGAGCCGTTTCAGGTCTTGCCACAGGGCCCAGACAAAATTACTGGGCCCCGAAAACAACATAAGACTCAAGCTTAAGATCGGCTCTTAATCTGGCTGCAGCTATAGAAAATTCCTAGAAGATGAATTTAAATGTGCCAAGGAAAACCGTATCCGAAAGTCCTGTGAAAAAACGTGCAGTCATTTGTGACGGCAGTTATTATGATATCCATTGTGCAACTTTGAAAGAGGTCACTGGGCAACCAGAGGAAATACAGAAGAAACCGGGTAAGGGACAAAAAAAAAATCTAAATCAGTGTCCCATGGCTGTAAAAGTAACTCCAGTGAAAGGAAGGAGGAGAAGAGAGGAAAGGGAGAGGATGTTACATATCCTTTGTACAGTACAAATCTTGTGACACAGCACAGAACACACCGGACCGTCGCTGCCTTTGCGCCGTAATGAGAGTGAAAGTCCAGCGAATGTTTCACCTCTAAATAACACAGAGCTAAATCTGACTCAGCACATTACATTCACAGTAGCCCAGGGCTGATTTGAAAGTCAAAACTTCTTCTGCAAGAATAGAAAAAAAAAAAAAATAATTAAAATTCCAAACCAGTGAAAGACACATTCGAGCGTCTGCTGTTGGAATCCCAAAGTATTTGATCACAAGGCTGCGACTTGCTCTCCTACAGCTTGCTGATACATCAAATTACACGATGATTCCAAGAAGTGGCTCCAGGCCTGAGTCTTAGTAATTAATCTGTGCAATATATGTCATGACCTTTAACCCAGCGGAATACCTTCACTACAGTGAAACCTGATAGGTAGTGATCCCTTTAAAGGATGTGTTCTTTTTTGCTCCCCACCTCAAGGAGACCGAGCCCTTGAGGGTGAAGATAATTCAATAATTTGCTCTTCCGGGGGGGGCGGGTGGAGGCTTCCAAAAACAGACACCGAAGCCTGTGGTGGTTGCAGGGTGATTTCTCTACACATTAGGTCCATTAAATCCACACAAAATATCAAATTCAGGTCTTCAGTGTGGAGCCGCTGATCCAATTAATCAATCCTTGATGCGAAATTCAAAGAAAGGCGGTTTCCCTGCAGCTGTGGATCTCAAGTTGCAGTCCTCTCCCCGGCAGCGGGACTCCATATAATCACATCAAAAGTGTAGTTTTCCACAGAAGGTTGTACTTTTGTTACGCAGTTCCATAATGTTGTCCAAATAAAGAAGGCGGGATGGATCGAGAGAACGGAGAAAAAGAGAAACTGGCATCAGTGAGGAAAGAGATGTGAATGTAGGGCAAAGCGGGGCGTAGAGAAATAGAGCATAGTGAGGAGAGGTAGATGATAGATGAGGGTGACCAAGGAAGGAGGGAAAAGGAAAGCAAAGGGAGGATAAAAAGAAAATAAAAAGGTACAGGAGAGTTTAATAAAACCAGGATGATCAAAGAAAGACGGAGAGAATTAAAAAAGGAAACCTGAAGTAGAAAGACGATGCAGGATGACGAAAGAAAATGCAGAGACCCATAGAGAGGAGCTTAGCCTCACATCCTCCGATGCTTTCTCACAAAGCTCGGAGACTGCAGGAGTTAACCAGGTCAAAGCAGGTGTCTGATGTCAGAGAGAGACATAAAGTGACAGAGACCGCAGAAAGAACAGAGAGGGAGCAAAAGAAAAGAGAAGGGGGGAACGATGGGGGATAGAAATAAAGCAGGGTCAAAGGAAACAAAAAGTAATTCGGCTGTGTGTCGTTCAGCTTTCTTCTGTAGCAGCAGAACAGCAACTGGACCACGTCATTGACAATCTCCCTCTCTCTCTCTCTCTCACACTCACACACACACACACTTTGCCGCAACCAAACGTACATCCGGCGCAGTCCTTGAGGAATCAAAACGAGTGCAGCGAACAGTGAAAGAGTGTGTGTAAGCCAAAGAAAAAAAGAAAAAAAAAGGTTTACGTACGCAAAAGTGTGAGCATGTGCAGGTAGGTGACTGCGTGCATGTGTGTGTGTGTGTGTGTGTGTGTGTGTCAGAGAGAGAGAGAGGGAGAGAGAGAGAGAGAGATATTGGAAGGCAAGCAAGTGTGTGTGTGTGTGTGTGTGTGTGTGTGTGTGTGTGTCAGCAAAGGAGTGAGTGTGTCCACAAGATACAAGTGTGGATGTGTGAGCCAAGTGTTTCTCCTCTGCTGTGGTTTTGGTATACGTGACCACGCTGCGAAAAAGCTGCTCTGCTCACTAACAGGCAGAGGGAGGCGAAGGCTGTGTGTGTGTGTGTGTGTGTGTGTGTGTGTGTGTGTGTGTGCGCCATGTGTAGGCTAGAGAAGAAAAAAAGAGAGAAGCGAGGAAGGAAGAGAGATAGAAATATTGTAATCGGGACTCAATGCAGTGGAAACTGACTGGGCAGCACTTATAAATATGCTAATAATGGGAACACTTGTAATCAACACTAGCTCTAATAAAGAAGCAGTCACATGAACACACACACACACACACACACACACACACACACACGCTTCTTTTTAACCAGGATCAGAGCTTAAGCTCTGAAAACACACATTCCACTCCTTGACCTCTTACAACACTTGTTTTTCCTTCCTACATCTTTCTCTTAGGCCGCCCCCTTGTCTGCTTTTCTTTCTGCAGCAGGTCTCTGCTGCCCTCTGCCATCACCAGGGATGGGCTCAGATAGCATTTTGGAACAGGTTTTGTAAAGTAATCATTCAAACATTTTACCCCTCCATAAGCTTTGAAGCATAGCAAAGATCAATGGATAGTGTATAGGGCGAGGCCTTTTGGTTTTGATTTGACTGTAAATGGTTAACATGCCAAACACTGGCTCCAGATTAGATCCGCTGGAGCTAATTAATGCTGATTCCTACAGTGAAAAGTTTAGCCATTCTTCGATTATTGTGCTGTCTGCAGCCAGCGTCTGTATTCAACCAAGGATTGCTGACAATACAAGACAAATCTTTTCTTTAGGAAAAGATGTCAAGAACAAAATGACCCAAATCAGGAAAAATAAACTTGAAATAAAAGGATGAGAATAAGATAATTCTTCTCAGTATTGGACTAATCTATAAAGCAAGGGGTGTCTGATAGTCTGTATTTAATGGTACATAGTGGGGTCTCCTTTATTTGGTAACATTTTTCAGATGGAGCCAAAACAACCAAACTCCCATCCTGTAGGTGTGCTGTGGTACCGTATGGGGGTAGGTTGGCTGCCTCAAATGCTGCTGACCTGTTGTTCAAAACCTCGCTGAAACGCTTCTTTCCATCTATGCGACAAAATATATTAAATACCCATCCTTGAATATCACACCGCTATCCTGCAGTAGCACTTTACTTCCAGAGTTACAGCTCCTGACCAAGATGACATACCACGATTTTTACTTTCATATAAAACCTTTTTCGTCTTCCTGCTCCAATCGTACAGCTGATGACTAAAGATAATTTTCCCTGTTTAGCTGCTACTTTATTCCTCACGCTAACACAGGCTACTAGAACAAAAGCTTCATAAGAACCCTTTACTTGCTGTTGCCTTTCGTATTTCTATAATCTAAGATGAAACTCCAGACTTGTTCACAGATCCTCAAGAAATCCCAACACTATTGTTTTATGGATGGATGGATAAGTTGTTGTAAATATTGAAACAATGTGAAAACCCAAAAAGAATTATTTTTATTTCACCTTTCTCTACACATACTGTGGTTAGCAGAGCAGTGTGCGGGACATAAAAAAAAACACCTTCATCCATCTATCTACTTTTCTATAAGAATACATACTTTTTATGGGCACTGCACTAGTTGTACCAAAAATATCAAAGAATATCCTCACCCGTTTCAGTTTTCAGTGTAGCACCTCTGCACAGCAGTGGATTCTGTACGCTTGTAGTTCAGCAGTTCAACATTTTTGATTTGATTAAATTAGTAATTAATTTGTTTATATTACATTTATAGCACATAAACAGCATATTGTGACTTACAGCACACTGTTAATTGAATGAGAAACAATGAAACATTTAATTAACATCTCATTATATCAAGGTGAAAACTACAAATTGAGGTTGTCAAATAGTTTCTGCTTTTTCGGGCAAACAATATCATGATTAGAAAATCTTGAAGTTAATCTCTATTTCAGTGTATAGTTATTTTAATGTTCGATAAAAAAAAATCTAATAAGATTTAACATACTGAGTTAGAATTTGATAATATGCTCACTAGTCCTTGTTATTTTTCTCTCCTAGAGCACATCAAGCTCTTCACATTAACATCAGTAGCATAATTTGTATTAAATTAATCTAGCACTTGATTCTTCTGATGTGGTAAACAAGATAATAGAGTGCACTTTCCATCTATAACTCCAGCTGAAAAACACTTGAAAAATTGTGATTACTCTAGTGATTACACTATATTCTTATATTTGAGGAGGACATGACCATGTTGTTTAACATTGTCAAATAAAAAATAAAAAAAAAACATTTTTTTGAAACAATAAACTTACTTTTTGTGCAATAAAATTGTTGCAACAGCAAAACAGCAGAATTAAGAGAAAACTTTAAGCATGAATATTTGAATTATGAATCTGAAATTGAAGTTGTTCAAGCTGTATCATTTTCTTTTTCTATTTATTTACGCACTAGTCCAATTCACAGCAATGACTCCTGATCCATTTGCTTCATGAGTCTTCACACATTTCTGTTTTAACGGAGTCAGCCATACATATAGGTCTGGACACTTTCAAGCAAATATAGAAAGCAGTGAGTCACTATAAGTGTCATTATAACCTTAATCTTAATCCCAATTTTGGTAACATCTCCCATATAAGACTTGCCAAAGTAAAAGTAAATAAATCACATTTCATTCGGTCTTGATAACTTAACATTTAACTCCAAATATACAAGATCCTCAAGAAAAACATAGGAACAGTTGCCTAGCAACAGGCATGGAGAGAGACTGGAGTTTATGCGCTGTAAAACATCTAATCTATACCTCCGCATTTATTCAGCTCTTCCTCCATTCCAGGACACACAGTAACATCAGGCAAATCTCTTAAATCTGTTATATATATATATATTTTAAAAAAATAGGTGGCACATATCAACACCCATTTGAGTCATTTTCATTTCAGTGAATGCAAGCACAAAACCATATTCAAACATTCGCATAGATACTGTAAGCACATGATATATTACAATGCAGGTTTGATATAACACACAAATATGAGCAAACAGAGATGTAGAGGTGAGCATTGAGGTAAATGTCCCTATCTAGTGACCGAAATTGATGGATTGCTTTCTTTTACACATAATTCAACAATACTTAGCGGGAAATAAACTTTATTGCTGAAATTTGTACTCACCGGCGTAGTATGATATTCTGGAAATATCTGAAACAGAAAGAAAGAGGGGAAAAAAGGTTCTTACTTTTAAATGTGTGCAAAACATTTCTATTTACAATGGCAAGATTATTATATCATTATATATCATTACAAAGGGTCAAGTCAGGGTACAAAAAACATCCTCTCCAACCAAAAGCATGAGAATGTTTCACCATGAAACATATTCATCAACATAATTAGCACACATCAAATATCCAGCGTGACATGTACAGTAATGTCTGAACAAGCTTTATTTATTTGCATATGATGTAATGAGCTACTTTGGACATTGTGGGCTTTTACAGCAACAGCTACATCCAACTATACTCTGTGCAGAAGTCTAATCAACGAGGAAAAGACAGGATAAAAGGGAAAGAATAAATAAAAAGAGCCAGAGGGACACAGAGCTAGAGAAGGCCTAATGGGCTAGAAAGAAATGATAATCAGCTAAACAGTTTAAATTGAATCATAAATGTGCTTAACGCAGCTCTTCACAGACAGAACATTTAGTAACATTATATTTCAATGTATTTGTGTCAATCAAACCAATCAATAGGTTAATCAAGGAAAGGTTAATCACTCGGAAAATCCAAACACCCGATCGGATCACAGTGTTTACTACGACGAAGAGTCAATTTTCAATCCTGCTAAGCGCATGCAGAGGTTTAACATGTCTGTCAGCAATGGACCCATCAGCCACTCTGCAGCCGCTCTAATGGATGAATGAGGAGCGTTTGATGCGCGCTGCAGCCGCTGGAACGGGGCACGGATCATGACTCGGCAGAACGGACTGCATCTGCTCCTTCATGGCGTCGTTATACCTTCAACCTCTGGCCTCACTCACCTCTGCAATTGGTCATATCACCTTCTCCTTTTACCTCTTCACTCACTTTTTACTGCATCTTTCGCACTAATCTGCATCTCAGTTACAAGCAGGTGCATTAGAAAAAAGGCAAGTTATTCATCACTATTCTACTGATCATTTATGAGAGACAAGCACATCCACGTCTCACAGTAGACTAATGATACCATAAGCCATCTTGTCAGTAAGATGTAATGTCCTGTGAGGCATTTCTGTCATAATGGCCTAAATTGTTTTTTTCAAGTTTTTGGGAAAACAGAAAAAAAACTTTATCGAATGCAGAGAATAGTTATTAACCTTTTAAATCAAAAACCTTGACAGTGAATGACTGTGGACACGCATGATGTTTATATTAAATTATTATTAAACTACTATTTGTCAAATTTGGACTATTTTACTAGAAATCATTATACCCTAAAGCATTCGTCAAAAACCACTTAGGCCTATATTTTAAGTTGGGTGAGGTTATTGTAAAGTGTCTTTTGTGCATGCGTGTAATGTGTTAAATAACCCGTCAGAACTATGCAAAGCATGTTGGGGTTTGCATGCGAGTCCAAGGAGAAATGAAGATGTGCGTGATGCGACGAGGGGGGAGTGCACACTGACAAGTTCTGTATGCTCGCTAACGTAATGTATCACTAATCTGCCGCCATGCTTCTGCTCAGAGTCGGTGCACAAAATGCAATCTCTGTTGCCGCTGAAGCAGAAATTAATCACATGTGTGTAACGTGTTGGATAACTCGAACTATGCAAAGCATGTGGGAATGCATGTCGAAGGGAGAAATAATGATGAGTGTTAGTATACATGGCTCTCCTCTTCTACAGCTACTGCTCATCTGTACACTAGCAGTAAATTCAAGGCTGGATCCTGTGTCTTGTTCACACAAGCTCAAATTTCTCAGTATTTTTGTGTTTTGGGGTGTTTTTCATGCCCTTGTAGAGGTTTATGCTAGGTAGTTATTGTGACATGTTGTGTTTCAATCTTCTATTGATTGCTTGTCACTGTCAAGTGGTGTAACTAGGGTTGGGCGATACAGCCTTTTTTTTTTTTTTTTAAATACTGCAATATAATTAAGAAATGCCACGATACACAATATTTTGCCCTAAGCTTGAATTACCACACACATACAATCTCATTAGTATATTGATTCTATATTAAAAAAATCATATTGCATCACTACATCACTATATGCAAATTTTAAACTTTTATAAAAAAGGGAAATCCAACTAAACTCAAAGTTAACAAATCTGAATTTATTAAAGACAGAAATGCACAAACATAAAATTGTCATTGCTCAAAATAGAAAGTGCATGTTTTGTGCAAAAGTGCCACAGAGACAATGAACATGGCCCCCTTTAAACGCTGGGTGCAAGTGTCTATTTTGACAAATAACGCCAGTTCCAAATAAGTGTAATTTATATTAAAGAAAAAAAACACTATTTTATAATAATAATAATAATAATAATAATAATAATAATGATTAATTGTCTGTGCAGCAAAAAAAATAAAAAGTACACACTTTCTGTGGTAAAACAAAAGTCTGTAGAAGCAGTCAGGATACATTTAACTACAGTACTGTAATCTGACTTTTTAAACTGTAAAAGATATATGGTAGTCATACTGGTTTAATGAGTTTTTAATTTTAAGTAAATTACAGTTTTGCTAAACAATATATATATATATATATATATATATATTAGAAAAGTAGCCTAGTAATTATTAATCGTCTGTCCCAAACTGTCGTCTGGTCTCAAACACACACCTGGTCTGTTATTTTGTATTTTATAGTACACATCATCTTCCACAAAACATATTAATCCTATTGAATACAGGCATTTTCAATTAAAAAAAAATTATTTGTAATAATTTTCTCAAGCAAAATAGGTCCCACAGGGTCACGCATTGCGGGCTATGTCAAGCGATTTCAGGTAAAGTGATTGATCGCTCTCTCTTGGTGATTATGTGCGGCTCTTTAGTAATTTACCTCTGGCTGGATTGTCTCATGATAGCAAAGATTCACTGTAAAGTTGTCTCAGTGACACACATGCATGCACACACACACCCTAGTTTGTCCACAAAATATAACAATAACAGAAACACATACTGAATATTACTGAAACTTGTCATAGATTACACTGTGTGCATTCATAATTTTTGGATATTAAATTAACTGTTAGTTATGTCTTTTACAATAAAGAAAGTAGTCAGAGCCTAGGTGTGCAGCTGCTTCTCATTTTTTCATACCCATTTTCACCTGCTGTTTGACCTGCATTTTTCATTTAAATTATTGCCAGTTTAATTCACTGCTGCTTGGATTTTCTTTAATCACATAATCCAAACACTTACTTCAAGTAGGATGCTATTAACAAAAACAAAACCACTTCTGGCCTTAGCCTCCATCTCTCTCTCCAACTTTAGGATTCATTACATTTAATATAACATGGACATGTTTTTTCGATTTATATTTATAATTATTTTTATTTTTAATTATTATATTATTATATTTATTTGGGTATGGTTTCCTTTTGCACATAAATGTCACATTTATTTAATTTTCTGTTTTATTTAGTATATAAAATAAAGGCCTAACTTGCAAATTGAAAATAATACACAAATAGGAAATAAATGGGATAATGGGATATTAAATAAAGAATTTTTTTTTCTACATGGTGGCAGCCCCACTTACCTTTTGTAAGGAAACTTATTCTGTCATTAAATTTGATTCTCCTTTTCTGCATTTACATTCAAATGTTCCACATCCAAGTAACAGAAGCAGGACAAACAAATATGGACAATGACCCAAATAAAACCTGTTTTAACAGCAGCACCAAACCATCCGCCAACAGAACCGCTTAAAACATATTCACTTACGTAAAACACTCCTAGGAGCTTCACATCCACATCCCCCTTTCCTTATTTCTCACGCTCGGAGTAGAAAACTATCGCCCCTGGCTGTGAATCACAGAAGCTCACTACAGTTGACACCATGCTAGGGGGGGTTGCACAATTCTCATCAAGACAACAAAAACTGCTTTTTGCAGCTCCGCCGCATGGATCTGGCTAATAGAATGCAATAGAATGATGGAATAGAGATGAAAAAACTAAGTTACCACGGTAGCTGCTACAGCTGCTGTAATGAGGTGGCTGTCCCTCTAAGTAGCAGCTATAAAGACATTATTGTAGTATTGGGAGTGGTGTAGACATATGAAAGCAAGGCTGTAGAAATATTGATTTACATCAGCATCATTTATCACATCTGTATTGTTTTTTGTTCAGCAGAAAACAGAAGTGAAAAACACTGCAATGTGTTCTTAACCTTTATATCTTCCACTACATAATCCAAGGGCCTGCAGCCCTATTATCTTATGTAGGCTCAAATCAAATGGAGCTACACACAATATCAATACGAGGACAAGGACATAATGCAGTGCTACACAGACGTGTTGCATAGATGTCAGGAGTATATAAGACAAATCCATCCACCTGTTCATTAAAATCCAGGAAGCCATTATTACCCACCGTCCTAGTCACAGTTAGTCACTGTCTACCTTTATTGAGTCTGGGACTGCAGCTTGATGATTAATTTCATTATCTGACGATTGCTTTTTTTAATTGATCTATTGCCATAAAAGTGATATCTTCGTACCCGCATTCTCTTTTTGTCTGACACAACAGTCTGAAAATCAACTTGTTTAACAATTATAAGTTGTTTAACAATTATATAACAAAGAGAGAAGCAGCAAAGTGTTTTTTGAAAAACTGCAAATATTTGACATTTTCACTTAAATGAATCAAATAATAGATGCACCTATTGTTGCATCTTTAATTAGATATACAGCACTAGTTAAATATTACATAGTAGATGTAAAAAGTCCAGTTTTACAGCTCACATTAATTGCCATTTTCTGAATACTAATAAGAGATTTACTAGATTCTAAGGCTGACGAATGAGTATCCTATGAATTTAACGCTCATCCTCAGAATCCATCCCATTTGCTACTTATGAAATAATTCTAATGGTTGTTTAAGAAGCCAGTTTAGTTATGAAGTAGATCAGATCAAGTATGTAGTATATTAACTATTGCATTTGCTGAGTAAATGTGTGTTTTTTCACAGGCCAAGACTACAACCTGTGCTCTCCAATCCCCCTTTTTCTCCCCATCTTTCTCTGAATCCACAGATTTATGCTTTCATTTTTTAAACTGGTGTTAATTTTTTATTTATTTATTTTTTTTTTTACACAAACAAACCCTTTTATAAGCCATTTTATGGCTTTACCTCAGCGTGCAGAGTTAGAATTCAGACATTCATTAATACATTGATCCAAACCACTTGTTTCTCCTGAAATCTGCCAAGATTCTTTCAGGATCTGAGAATTACAGACTTTTCTATTAGGCACCTGCTGTTGCTGATATATTGCTAATGTTTTGATATGGATTCTTCTCACTGAACTATTTTCCAAAAATGTTTCTTCTGTCAATTTTTTTTTTAACTATTAACTTTATGAAAGAGAAAAAAATATTCCAACAAACATAAGACTTTCAGCCGCAGCTGTCCAGCCCTGGATCAATGCATCTATTAATATATATAGCCAAAATTCAAAACACTTGATTTGGCTCCAACATAGTTAAACAACCTCACAAGTCGAGACATTGGTTGATTTTTAAATAATCCAGTGCAGCTTGTATTTACCCTTACTGTGACTGCTACAGTCTGTGTGCTACTGTAGTCAACATTTTAGATGCATTCAGCAAAGCCTAACTTTAAATCACTATGTTGAATTATGGTGACAAGGACTTAATACTGATGTTCATCAGTTATTGTCCATCATAAGGACTTCTATCATGGATGTTATTTCCTAATTTTACCTTTGCAAGGAGTAAATACTGTTGGTAAATTTTGATACAGTAGACAAGCCCATTATATTTCAGAGTAGATCCCACATACAGAACTTGCACAACATTTAGTTTTAGTGCTTCAGGTCTTAGTAGTGGCTCCTGCTGGTCAAAAGAATGTTAATAGTACAAAAAGCGGTTGACAGTATTCTGCCCTGGTGATGCAGCTAAACTAATAGTTTTGCAAATATAGCCGCACATATTGGTCATGCTTTCACATTTGCATGCCAGATAGAAGACTCCACCAATGGCCTTGCTCCCTGAGTGCCCTTGTATTTAATCATGACACAATGCCTAAGACGGATTTGTCTAGAATAATTCCTAGAATGTTAAGTGTGCCTTCTTATTAACAGATATGCCTGCCTCCGAGTCATTTAGGAATACCAAATGCTCCTGAAGATTCAAAGAATTAGTACAACTGATTTTGAGCTGAGAGAGCAGCATTTAAATGCTCTTTTTTCCCCAAAGTAAAAAGAGCAGTACAATCTTAAGGGGGAGATGAGAATAAATCCTGGGAATGAAGGCGATATCTTGCCCTGTTTTTCTGAAAGACAGAGATACAAGACGGTCAAACGGACCAAGGATTGCCTTATAATAAGGCCGTGTGCCGATGGTTACGTCTATGGATGGATATGGCAGAATGGTGAGTAAGTGGTTTAAAATGTATGAACCTCAAATCTTCAAGGTAGAAAGTATCCAGCAGGTTATGAAGATCAAGGCATGTATGTCACTATATTCCAGCAAAATTGGCATCTTTTTTTTCTTAAAAAATAAAAAGCGGGATTGTTTCTAAAATTTAAAAGAAAAAAAAAAGAATGTATAGATTATACATTGAAATACACCCAAATTAATTGAATTGTTTTCAATTGATAAATTCACAAAAATTAAATTGATAATTTGGAATTACTACAACTCCATCCATCCATCCATTTTCTATCCCGCTTATTCCTTTTTCAGGGTCGCAGGGGTCTGCTGGAGCCTATCCCAGCGCATTTTATGGCGAGAGGCAGGGATACACCCCAGATGGTCGCCAGCCAATCGTGGGGCACACACACCATTCACACACCATTCACACACACACTCACACCTATGGGCAATTTAGATTTTGCCAATTAACCTGAGCATGTTTTGTATTGTGGGAGGAAACCGGAGTACCCGGTGAAAACCCACGCAGACACGGGGAGAACATGCAAACTCCACACAGAAAGGTCCCAGACCCAGGCCCCAAGGCGGTCTTGAACCTGCGACCTTCTTGCTGTGAGGCAACAGTGCTACCCACTGCTCCACCGTGTCGCCCCTTACTACAACTCATTTACTTTCAATAAAATGGTTCGCAACTGTTAGATTGAGTTTGAGTCACTTTTAAGAAGAAAATGTCAGAATTATCTGGTTCCAGCTTCTTAAATCTTATTATTTTCTGATTTGTTTAGTCTTCTATAATAAATAATAAAAACTGATGATCTTCGGACACACACACACACACACACACACACACACACACACACACACACACACACGACCAGTTTGGATCAGCTTTCAAGACTTCATTTATGTCCATTACTGTAGAAAAGCTGTAAGTCTATGATGTGAATGAAAACTCCATTCCTGAAATTTCATATCTCTCTTTTTAAGATTGGACAGTTAACTACTTATTTTTGTACCATTTAAATGTCCCATATTACACACTTTGAATTTGAATGGCTGTGAGCACGGGTGTGGGTAGGGACTGTATAGTTCTGACATCACAACTTTGCATGTCATGACTGCTTGTTTTAAGGCACAGTTTTCTTTAAAAGTTGGACTTATACTTTAAAAATAAAGGTGGAAAACTTTTGAACAGTAGTGTGTATATATATATATATATACACACACACATACAACTATATATATATATATATATATATATATAATGTGTGTAATTTGAGTCATTTCCCAATATAAGGGCTGGCTGTGTTGAATAAGTTACACAAAACAGTGAGCTATTGATGCAAACAAGGGAAGACTGACGGTGACAAAACAGGAACACATGTTTCCAGTCACACTTTCACTAGTCATCCAAGGCAGCCTGATGCTACAGAGTCCCAAAACATGACAACTACTGCTCCAAAAACCAAAGGCTGGATAGATAGCAATGTGTTACAAGTTTTCACTACAAGCAGAAAGAACATGACACCGCCCAACAGGTATCTGAGCTATATTGTTTTAGCAGAAAACACGGCCTGGGGCTGAGGATGGTTGTTGTGGGGGTAGAAATCTCCTGGAATTCAACCCGGCACAACAAAGCTACCACAATTGGGCAATAGATGAGGCAACATAACTAAGATGAGACGGACATTAAGACCGTGGTGCGTTTGTTCTTCTGTGTGCACACATTGCTTCTCTCTACTCACAAACACAATGAATTTATTTATTTCCATGACTCTAACTAAAGGACCATGAGTACTAAGCTGCACATGTGGGATTGTTTCCTACACAACTAAACACAAACTTAGCACTTATTTCTTAACGTATGAGAACTTGTAACTCAAGCATCAACTGAGACATTCGGAGTTTGTTCTTGGCTTCTTTGCTGTCCACTGCAGGACAATGTGTATCTCGTTGCCCTGTGGACAAGGGAAGTGACATTCGATAGCTGTAGCCTGTGATTGTTTAAATGCATTTAAATGGGAACAGAAATCCAATGTTCAACTCTTTGTGGCACTGGTCTGACCAGATGGAGCTGCCTCAAAAGGAGTCAGGAAGACTCTCCTCTTCTTTAAGTTAAGACATAGTAGAATCTTAGTTCTTTGGTTGCAATAGCTGTTGTTGTGCAAGCACTGAATGTAGCATATGTATAGCACATATATTGAAATCAATTCAGCCCTACTGAACAATATAAGGAATATAAAAGAGTTAACTAACCAGAGTTGTTTTTGTCTATGTGTAAGCCAGTTTAGATGCACAACATCAGCTTGAAAAATAACTGGACAGGAGTCATAACAAACAGAAGATTAAGTCTTTTGTGTTTCATTGTCATAAACGTCATAATGTGTTTCTGAAGTGTGATAGCTCTGTCTGAGAACCAGTAGTCTCTGTGCTCATTAAGGCTGAATGACTTTTTAGAAAAAGCTGAATTGTGATTTTTCTTTTTCAATGACCCATACCCATGTAAGGATAAGTGACAAATCTTGACTGTCAAGATAAGAAAGTCATACTCATACTTTATAAAATTCCTTTTTAAAAGCATTCATCAGGTCTCTCAAAATGTACATTTTATTTTCATGCTGGTTTCTTGTCACTTACATTTCCATTTGTATTTTTCTTTAACAAAAATAATAGTTTTTTTGTAATTTTTGGACAAAAATTGTAAAATGACGTAACCAAACAAAAAACAATAAATCTTAAAGATTTAATCCACCAAGGATATAAGACTAGCATGTGTTTCATTTTTTAAAACCTTGTTAAGAGAGAAACTATCTGTGTTTAGGGTTACACCACATGACATTTTGACCATTGTCCTGTAAAATAGTTGTCCAAAACAAAAGCTGGGTTAGGGAAAAAAATAATATAATAAAATAATGACATAAATAAAATAATGCAGCTTTGAGCAGCTTTCACAATCACAATCGCATTGCCTAAAATTGCAGTTTTCGATCTACAACGATAGCTCATTAAGGGCCTAGTGGTGGTAGAAACTACAGTAGCGCTGACAGTAATAGTTGTAGTAATAGCACCAAAACAGAAATATACTACATGGCAGCAAACCTGCTGAGTTACATCCAAACACCCAGGTCAACAGATACAAACACTTCCTTTTTTTCCAGATTTATTCTTTTTGTCAGCTGTGTTGTCAGATTGACAGAAGCAACACAACCGGGTTTGGCAAAGGAAACCAGAGTGGCCTGACGTATCCAAGCCTACTTGCGTCTTTGTTCGTGCCCCGGCGTTCTACCTGTCTGTGTGTTTTCGCATGCAACTGCTTGCACGGCAGTGAGTAGCACAAATTCCATTCCAGCCCTCAGCCTCTCATGCTAGACCCTCTCTCCATACCTGCCTCGCACAGAGCACCCACACACCCACACACACCAGCCCCAATCGCAGCCAAACAGACCCTCCGAGTCATCAGTATGACTACACACGTACGTACCTCCGTTGGTGCAGCTCAGAAAATCCCAGAACTGCATGTTGGCAAGCGGCTACACATAGAACTAAGCCTCTGCTAAATCATATATGCCTGTGTATGTTCCCCTACTGCCTCTCCACTTCCTCATTGTACTGTATACTGTCAGTTATAGGAGAACGGAAACACACCCGCCCACTAATTGTATCAGATTGACACACCTGGGGGCCGAGTTTCATTTCTACAACAGCTACTTCCTTCTCCCAAACTCTCAATTGCCAGGCCATTTTCATCCCCTTCAATCTCTTATCTTTATCTCTGCCTGACAGAAAACAGACAGGTGTAAAGATCAATCCAACATCCTTGGTGTCGCTTTGGCTGATCTCTGCCTCTTCGGATTAGTGGAAGTAGTAGAAGAGATGAGGTGAGGAAAGCAGGCAGCAGAAAGCGAGAGGGGGACAAGGGGCGTGGAAACCTGCAAGCCTCCAAGTAGGTGTACACAAATTAGGACTTCTACTTACAGATTACTGCTTAAATGTGGAAAAGTATAAAATAAAATGACATGTTAAAACACAGAAAATTTGATTTCACAGGCCTTTATCTGACTGTGCACAATACCCGCACTGACTGGACATATAATCGAGCAAACATTAACTACTATTTACACTGATTGTGTGCCAGTAAACTGGATGGGAAGTGAGCAATTCTCTCACATTCAAAACTGTCACATCCCTTTTTTCCCTCAGGAATAGTGCAGATTTATTAAAAGGTGAATCACTACCCACTTAGTATTCACATATCAAGAGTAATACATGTTCTTCAATTTCAAAAATTGGGTTTTATCCAAGGATGCTTCAAGTGTCCTTCTGAGCCCATGTTATATTATATAGGACAGTGGTTCTCAAATGGGGTCCAGGGACCCCCCAGGGGTTTTTGAGGTGGTTCCAGGGGATCCCCAGCAAAAAAAACAAAACAGGAAGAATCTATAACTATTTTTTTAATAATTTCTAATTATAAATCCATCCACAAGTAACGCAATGAGATTTTTTGTCATGGGTTGTTTTTACACTGTAGTAGCTAAAAGCGGAAATCTTATCAGATGGAAAAACTGCATCGGTTTAGGAGTCCCAGACATGAAAAAGACGGAGAACCACTGACATAGGGACCATGCAGACGTGACCCCGGGGGGGCAACAATCCCATGAAGACAGGAAACAAGAGCAGGAAAACAGAAATCTGGAGGCGACGTGACAGCAGTGCTCTGATACATCCACGGGGCTCTTGTCTCTTTGCTAAATTGGCGATTTGCAGCCCCCACAACCAAGGCCTCCTTAAAATATTAATACATTTCAAAGGGCCTACTAGAGCGAGAAGTGTATAGTGTTGAAGCTTAACAAGCACAGGAGACACTGAAGACACAGGGTCCAGGTCTCGCTTTAAGCATCCCCCCCACTTTTTTTGGTCTTTTTGCACCAGTCTGAGCAACTTGTGTTTTCCCAACAAAACCCAGATGTTCCGCCGCTGCCGTTGCATGACAGAAATCCTCTCTTTGCTTTGGACCTTTGCACCTCGTAGAGGAGCAGGGTGGTTTCGGCCACTGCAGCACTGTCTGTGAGGAATACAAATGACTCCTCTGTGTGGGAAAAACCACCAACCTCCCCCCCCCCTCCACGCCGGCCTGTCACCGCGTCCAGAATGTTCCTCCAGAAACACCCCGACGCCGGCTGCCTCGCTAACAACGACCCCCGCGTTAAAGCGTCGCCGTTAACCCCATTGTCTGTCTCTTCCCCACCGCCCCCCTTCCCTTTATTGCTAAGCTAGCTCGGCTAACGGTGGGCTATTCCCACTCAAATCCGACTCTTACGGAGCAACACTCACCCGCTTTCAGCCCTCCTCCTCCAACCCTGACCCGGACCACCTTTTCCAGTCAGTACGCTTGGATTTCGCACATATGGCCGGGGATATGAGAGGCGCCGGGCTCGCCTGGCTGTGTGTGTCCGTCCCGAGCTCTCTCTCTCTCTCTCTCTCTTTCTCTTTCTCTCTCTCTCTCTCCCTCTCTCTCCCTGTCTGTTTTTTTGTCCACAACAGCGCCGTGCCCGGCTGTCGGTGTCACTGACGCCGCAGCCGCTGCCGGAGCTGAGAGCGGAGCTTCTCCAACATGGCTGCAGCTGGCGGGGCTCGTGGCAGGAGGAGAGGGGTCAGTGTGGGGTCTGCGAGGGGAGGACCCCCCCCCACACACACACACAAACAAACACAAGCACCTGTTACAGGTTGTTGTTTTGGTTATATTTTTTTTACATTTGCATAAAAAGGAATAAAAAGGAAAAAAAAATAGTCTGGTTTTCATCAAAAAAATAACGCAATTCACAAAACTACACACCCAAATTACAACATAGCATCCACCAAAATGAAGCACTGCAACCGCACTGTATGGGGTCATCGACAGGTCCAAAATCACATTTTTTATTATAAATACAGTTTTAAAAGCTTTCATCAGGTATATAAAAATGCACATGTTGTGTTTATGTTGGTTTAATGTCATTTAAAAGTCTATTTGTACAATTTTTTTACAAAGTCAAAGTTTAATATGCAATGGTAAATTCTAGCAGTATTTAATATTTAAAATTTATCATTCTTTTTAAATGCAAAATGTGCATTTTGAGATACATGATTTACTTCAAATCAAGGTTCAGTGCACATCAACATTTATAAGCATCACAGAAACTTATGTTATGCTATTAAAACAATAAATAACATAACTTAAATTGAACAATTAAAATTTAATTCAAGAACCGATTCAAAGTAATTAATAAATAACAAGAAACCTGCTACACATAGGCTGAGTGCTTGAGCAACCGCACTTATTACAACTGAAGAGCTAAAAGAACATTAATGTCTTCCCTAAAGTAGAGCAATAAACCCTGGATATTCTAGGTGGATTAAATATTTAACGTAAATTTTCTTTTCAGTTACACCTTTTGACATTACTTGTCAAAACATTGCACATTTGGTGTGATTATTTGTGAAAAAAAGTACAAATGAACCTTAAAATTATATGAAACCAACATGAACACAAAATGTACATTTTGAGAGACCTGGTAAATGTTTTTAAAACTTTTTTTTTTTTTACTTTTTTATTTCGCTAACCATTATTTGACACTGGCCCTTAGAAAAAAATGGTAAGTATAGTTAAAAATAATGGTTGGCAAGATGAGAAAAAAATGTCACTGGATCTTCTAAAATAAAATATACATTTTGTGATTTTAATCATGTTTCATGTCATTTGTAAGTCCATTTGTACCATTTTTTTTTCACAAAAATCACAAGAATGTGCCATTGTTTGACATGAAATTTGATGTAACTGAAAAAGAATCTTAACATTTAACCCCTTAGAATATAAAACTAGTTACGGTAATAACCAACTCAACTCTTCAAGTTAAAAGAGCAAAACATTCAAGGCAAGAAAGTACAGTTAGAAATATAAATGTAAAATCACATGTATTTAAAATATATACAAATAAAACAGGGGCCACCACCAGATTTTGGGCCCTGTACACTCCTAATGTCACATGACCCCTATCCATGTCAGTGGAGGAAGCATGTGAACAAAAAATATTTAAAAAGTTAAGCATAAATAAGGTTTTGAGATACAATCAGATCAGATTATATTGATGACTGGTTTGCAAACCTAATTAAATGTCCCAATTATTGGTCTTGATTTACAATTTATATATTTCTTAACGGGGCGACACGGTGGTGCGGTGGGTAGCACTGTTGCCTCACAGCAAGAAGGTCGCAGGTTCAAGACCCGCCTTGGGCCTGGGTCTGGGGCCTTTCTGTGTGGAGTTTGCATGTTCTCCCCGTGTCTGCGTGGGTTTTCCCCGGGTACTCCGGTTTCCTCCCACAATACAAAAAACATGCTCAGGTTAATTGGTAAACTCTAAATTGCCCATAGGTGTGAGTGTGAGAGTGAAAGGTGTGTGAATGGTGTGTGTGCCCCACGATTGGCTGGCGACCATCTGGGGTGTATCCCTGCCTCTCGCCTTAACGCGCTGGGATAGGCTCCAGCAGACCCCTGCGACCCCGAAAGGGAATAAGCGGGATAGACAATGGATGGATGGATGGATATTTCTTAACATTTGATTGGATGAATGAATGATGTTTACCCAGGGTGCCGGGAATTCTTGCTGGAGTTTGATTGCCCTTCCAATAAAACTCAATCAATCAATAAAATTTGATGCAATGTGCTTCTCAGAATAAGGGAAAATCAAGAAATAGCCAAGATTAAATCAAAGAAGATATAAAAACAAACAGAGGCACAGATAGTAATAGACTGGCACATGCATATGTAAACTCATTCACACACACATACACACACACCCAGACATACATACACAACCAAAATGGTAAAAAAATATATATATGGCATAGCAGCATGACAAGGTATTGAGGTTTTGTTTTTTGATTTAGAGGGTGTGATCAAATTATATTGGTTAAATATGAATAATGTTTTTTTAAAACATAATGATTTATTGTCACGTCTGTGCCGTATGGCAGAGTGTGATCTTCCTCTAAATGAGAAAACACATTTTTTTAATCCATTCATATTGAAAATCTGGTGAATGTACACAGCTGGAAAGAGCCAGCAGCCAGGAATATCAAGTTTCAAGATTCAATTTATTCAGCCATAAAATAACAGATTACAGTGGACAACCCAGAAGAAAATACCCATGAGAAAAGTTATTATATAGGTTTGGTCAGAATACAACCACACTTTTATCGACTCTATATATTAAGATACATATGTGTCAAAGACATTATGCCACCTTATAATGTTCAGAGTATGTTTAAATGTAGAGAATCACTCAACAAGTTGTGAAGTCAGGGATCGTTCTGCAATTAAAATATTATCATAAAAGTAAGACAAGCAACAAAAAAGGTGCGATGACCACAAATGTGCTCACCCACAAGCAAGGTGATTAACAGCCTGATTTATACATTTATAGATACGTACATACATAACATTTTATCCCTAAAATCATAGGGAAAATTTATTTTGAGGGACTATAGAATCCATGGGTTGTAAAAAGAGATTTCTAAAATCCCCTCTCGGATTTAATCCGTCAACAAAAGTGAAAATAAACAATTAATTAATTGATACAAGTAGAACTTGCCTTTTTCAATGTTCAGTTTTCACCAACTGACATGTAGCCTATGCAAATGAGTGCATGTTTAATATCACATCAAATTTACACATTCTAGCATTAAAATCCAGAAATCTCATAATACACAATTTTTGTCTTGAAATAAGTACATTTATTAAGTTTTACTTTTATAGTTATTAGTTACAGTTTTGACACTAATCATCTGGTGTTTCATCTAAATGTGCTTGTCTGATAAATTTTACATAAATAACACTGTTTACAGAAAAGGATTTTCACTACAATAGTATATAGAGACAGATGCATAATCTAACTGATTATTAGTCAAACATTTCATTTATTGCATTGATGAAGTGAATCCAGTTGCTCTAATAAGACTAGGCATTTTTTCAACCTATTTTTTTTTGGCTTTTGATAATAAATCTTTAGTGATTTAGACATGCCTATAAACACACAAATCTAACCCAATTCCCTTTGACAGCATCACTCAAGTGCTTTCAGTTGAAGTCGGTGCACTGCTGCCATCTATGGATTTATCTGAGAAGTTTCTCTGGCTCTGAGGAGCTCAGCAACATTCTAGCCGTCCACCAGCACCACAGGACTATATTATTGGTGGAGTTTAGACTTGATTGTCCTGTTTATTCCAGTACTGAGCAACAGACAGACAAATAGCAAATTGCATAACCTCACTCATGTATTCGTCCAACACCTGGACTAAGACAAAATTAACGATTTTTTGATATATTGTTTTTATAATATCATTGTCACAGTGTTGAGATTCGACCCCAGAGTGGATATGGAGGAATGGCGGGGAGTAGCAAAAAAAAAAAAAAAGAAAAATAACAATCTTTATTTTAAATAGCAGCAGGAACCAGGAGGCTGGAGCTGGGGTGTAGGATCCAGAGAGCGGATGCAGACTGGAGAACAGGATCTGAGAAGGGAGGTGGAAGCAGAGCAGTGGAGACCGACGGAGACTGGAGCAGAGAAGAAAGGAGTAATGATGAGAAGCACTGAATGACTCAGGGCTCAGAATCAAACGAGTCATTGTGTGCCCTATGGCCGAACCCCCTCTGCCCACCTGGCTTGTGGACGGCTACCACGCTTTCTCGGTCCATCCGATTCTGGTCGCCCTACGCAGGGGTGGAGGGTTCTGGTTCCTGGTGGACTGGGAGGGCTACGGTCCTGAAGAGCGGTCATGGATCAGGCGCGATCTCATTCTGGAACCCTCTTTCATCAGTGAATTTACAAGGCTCATCCAGACAAGCCTGGTGGGCCGCCCAGAGGTGACTCCCTGTTGTGTCTTTCCCTGACAGGGTCATTTTGGAATAAGGTGCTGTGGACTGATAAAAATATAGTGATTCAGACATAAAAAGGTGCGTTGTGCATGGTGAATGAAGAAAACAGCATTCCAAGACAAACACTTGTCATGCTGTGGGGCTGTGTGGCCAGTTTCCCTTTTGTTTGTTATAGATATGTAATGTTAAACAAATAATGTTACGCAAATATTAGATTAGTAAATTAATGCTGGTATACTAATTAAGGTTCTGTTAATTTCAGGTCAAACTGTCAGGATGGAAAGGCTCTGCTGCCCTTAATGGAAATGAACCTCAATTCTTGTTATTAAAATGTGTTTGCCTGCTGCCTCATGTCCATATCACTGCTGCCAAAAATGTGTTAAGCTTAAAGTTTCGAAACAGCTGGGACGAGAGAGGAGAAACGAACACTTATCGCTTCTACTAATTTTACACAGGGAGGTGTTTCATGGATTAGTTTCATCAACCAGCATAACATATCATCTCTACATATTGGTCAGGTGTTTTGCATCCCGGTACAAACAGCAGCAGGTCGGATGTGTCAACAATTTTCAGGTCATATGTTTTGTCACCACTGCACAGCACCGCATGCTCATTCTTATCCCCTCAAATCACCAGACTGGAAAAGAGTGCATTACAAGCAGCATTGAAAAATGAATCGTTTTGTACTACCACCAACAGAAGTGCCACCTCTGCCACAGACAGAATGCAAACTGATGTAAAGCAATGATTTCGATAGGCCTTCCAGTAAAAGTAGCCTACAATAAGATGAAAATATATTTTATTTTATCATGTTATTTTATTAATAACATTTTAATAAATGTACTTTGTATATTATTATATTTACCTACTACAGAGGCCCACAATCTATAAATGTAAAAACCCCTGGTCGGCATGATTTTATCCGTCCTGATCAAGCACAAACCTCAGAACTTTCAATTTTACTGAGTGGATGAGTGATTAAGTTTGGTCTAATCTTAAGTTTTAAATAAAAGGTTTTATCTGAATTAAAAGAAAATTTTAGATATATTTTTTATCTATTTATTATCATTATTATTGTTTTTTTTACAATAGTTTAACTACATTTGTTCTGTCACAGCAACGTAAGTTGATTCTGATACTTATATAGACACCTCAGATGTTGTAAATTTATGTTGATACGAGGTTTAAGTAAAAAACCCTGGTGGATGTGGAAATATCTCATATTTATTACCGATTTTAGCAAGAAAACCGAAAATAGACGTGGGGATCAAGTGGTTAAATGAATAAACAGTGGCGCTGAATCGCAATGCATTTGTCGATTATTAACAATTAGAATTGTTAAGTAATTTAACCATCAAACATAATATGAAATGTGCAGGTCATATGTGGCTCTGTCAACTTGTAAAAGGGCATTTCCATAACTTTCATTACACTTAAAAGATTAATGGATTATTATTCGACAGACATTAAATATCTGACCTTTGTCCAGCTTCTTTGTGTTTGCAGAGCGTGTCGTCCAGCTCCATCAGGCAGTAATCTGTAGATGAAATATTGTCCCCGAAAGACAGACAGTGGATGGTTTTCTGCAGATCTTCCTCTTTCAGTTTGGCGATCTGCAGAGTCGCCTGCACCTCTTCTAAAGTCCTCATGTTTGTCAGGCTGCAGGAAAATATAGAGGAAAAGAATAAGAATCCTGATCGACTCTTTTTAACTACAAATACCGCGTCTACTGAAGTTTTCAGGATAATATACAAGATGCTAGTTTGCGATTACAATCGGTGACTTGTCAAATTTCCCCGCGCTCTCTCTCTTGTCGCCGGAAGTAAATGCGTGAGATGTGTTGTCAAAATAAATCCGAGTAGAAACTAAGGTAATACGAGATTGAAAAATTGATTTCAATACGTTAATACAAAATAATGTTTCGTAGAACATCCCGGCATCTTATTAAGAGTAACATTATAATAGCTGTTTATTATATTTTATAATATGAGCTAAATGTAGATAATTACGGAAGTTGAATTCTTAATTCTTGTTTCAACCCGAGTATAAACCTTCCTAGGTCCGTCATTCACGTTGAGGTGTGGGTCAAACATTTTTTGAATATTCCAACATATCAAGTTTCTCTCGATCTGCGCAGGTAAATGTTTATACTATGTGTCACATGATCTCACTGAAGCTGCTTATTGACCATTTTACGACACTGTAGGTACGTGTCGTTACGTTACATGCTGTTAGTAACCGTTGCTAACGAGCTAGCCAAGCGGTGTGTGTGTGACAGGCAGACGAAAAGTTAAAATGCATTTTTTTGTTTGTTATATATATGTAATGTTACACAAATGGCGTTAGGTAGATATTGGAAATGTAGTAAATAAATGCTGTATGATTGTATGTATACTAATTAAGGTTCTGTTTATTTCAGGTCTGGCTTCTGGAAAGGCTCTGCTACCCTTAATGGAAATGGACATTAATTCTTGTTGTTAACATGGGTTTGCCTGCTGTCCCATGTCCGTATCGCTGTTGTCCAAAATGTGTTAAGCCTAAAGTTTCGGAACAGCTGTGAGAGAAGTACGCAGAAACGAACGATTATCGCTTCTACTAATTTTACATAGGGACGTTTTCTGGATTAGTTTCATCAACCTGCATAATATAACATCTCTACATATTGAGTGTACAAAATAAACGATTTAATTGTGCTAAATAGTACACCGCCCCCTCATGTAATGACGGTAATTTATTGGATTGTGTTTGTGTTTCTTGCAGATATTGATAAAAAAATATTTAAAAAATGTAGGAGTCGCATTATTTAATGAGAGATTAAATGCAATAAACAACGCAATATTAAATGTGTGAGTTGATAAGTGCATAAAACATGGTTTCACAGACCGCCACCTTGGACCCAGTGAAGCATCACCCACCCAGCACTGTGGTTATAACCGATGGGGATAAGGTCCATCCAGCCAGCCAGCTGCCATAGGTGCACTTCTATGGCATCAGCGCTGTAATGCTGCATTACATGGCGTATTGCATGTAATAGACCGGCGCACACACATTACGATGCAAATTCCATGTAATACACCACCGAGTCCAATCCGCAGTGGCAGCGACCTGCTACACCATGGAGCAAGGGCAAGGGTGACTTTGCTCAATGCCACCTCGACGTGTGAAACTGGAGGGAGCTCTAGCTCAACCCCGGAGTTTTCTCAACCTGTATCCTATTGGGATGTTGGGGGGAGTTACTCATTCACACAGTTACTCATTCACACACGTTCACTCAGCCTTGGGGCCCTACGTATTTAACCACTGGGAGATTTTCAAGTACAGGGAGTAACTCAACCTTGGGGAGTGGAGTTATCGAACCGCCAACCTCAGGGTGTGGGACCCAGAGGCTAACGTCGAACTTCCTGCAGCGCCACACGCCGACCCTAACTGAATTTGAAATATAAGCGCTATTTAAATTTAAACAAATTTACGTCATACTTGATGCAACTCAGGCTGGCTGTTATTACTTAAACCGGCGTACTGGATGTTGTGTTATATTGTTATATATGCTGTTTTGGTGACGGTGGAGCCGTTCGACGAGATAGGTGAATTGGGAGCGTGCAGCTCTTTCACCTAAGAGGTTAGGGTTCGAGATACCCAAGGTACGCAGCCTCTTTTATTATGCCTGCGTGTTTGTACTCTTAAACATACTTTTCTTTCTTTCCATTGGGCTTCATTATTTCACATATGCTTTACATTTAGGGTGGGACATGGCAAATAAAACAGCTTTCATTTTAAGTGGTATTATTTTAATGTTAACGGTTTGTGCTATTTCGGCTATATAACACGTTCTCTTTAAGACTAGCTGATACACACAGTCCAAAACACATTCATGTTCATTTCTATATGTTACGTTTTTTTTTAACAGAGAAATTTGTTCAAATGTCATTCACAGCCTTATCTTTACAAAATGTATACCTAAAATCATGGGGAAAATGTTTTTTTGAAGGAAGCCAGTCTGCGCACTTACATTTCATTTCCCCTCGCAGCAGCCATTATACCTATTGTATGAGAATCATGGCTAAAAACGTGGATTCTCCGCTTTCAAGACTTCTCCGATGTTGATGTGTACCAGATGACTGCTTGTTGAATAAAGCAAGATCATGTAAGTGTATTTTATTGTAGCATTATGTCCTCAAATTGTAGTTAGCCGGAGAATTGCTGCTGAATATGGCTCCGCGCTAGCGAGTCGATTGGCAGTGTTGGTGTGCGCATCTCCGCTACAATTCTGCAATTTATTTAATAATAATTAAATATATTTAGTTTATATCAGCTATAAATTCTATAACTGCATAAACTCTAACAAGTGTTTTTTTTTTTTAATTTTTCATGAATTGATAGTATATTGTTGACCGCCTGCACTCTCAAACCCGAAGCTAATTAGCAGGTAGTGCTAGCTCCAGTAAAGGAGAGAGTAGCTGCGCCATAGACCTAGAATAAACTAGACCGGACATAATTTTATTTCTTTTGAGATGGATTTTTACTCTTCATTGTATATTGTATCATATTTACATCTGCAGATGGACCTGCATGCTGGCCTGTCGCACACACCTGTGCCTGATTCTGGAACTGCTGGACATGTGCCTCCTATCCTGAACTACGCTCTGCATTTGGCAACATAATGAATAATAATACCTCATGATTTTTTCATTGTGTAAATTTACTATGATATAGTCACCTCATCTGATAGTAGCAGTAGCAGAGTATGTATGTTTGAACGTTGAACGGAAATGGTATAAAGTTCTATCAGCATAGCAGAGAAAGAGCATTGTGGCAATGTAATAGTTCATATGTGTTTCTACAAAATAAATTGGACTTGCACTTATACCTTAGGCCTATGTGTCTTTTTCATTGATTAAAACACAAGAATTAACCCTCATGTTTTGTTGATATATGCCCCCTTGTTTTAAAATATAACCACTCCTTGAATATTAGCATGTTAAAAATGCACTGCCTATCAGATATATTTCATTTACCAGTGTTACGTGAGGTGAACTTATTTCCTATAGATATTCTTCAAAAGGCCACAGCACTGCGATTGTAGGTGAGTTTAAGAATTTCTCTGCCATTATAGGGCAACACATGTCAAAGATTGTTTCATCACAGGGATATCTCTCTCTCTATGTTCTTTCTTGCAAGCCTCCACTGCTTCCTGAGAGACCTGTTTCAGGTAATCTAGTCCTCCTTATCATGAAATAACATGATAAAGACTTATCATAAAATAACATGCATATTTCAAAATAATTATAATTATGTATCATGAAATAACATGATAGTTTCTTATGTTATAACGTGATAATTTCACATCACAAAATAACATGCTATTTTCACATTATAACATGATATTTTCTTGTCATAACATGAAAATACCACATAATGAAATAACGTCATAATTTCATATCACGAAATAACATAAGTTATCAACATCAACAAAAGTGAAAATAAAATAATTAATGTAGAAGTTGCCTTTTTCAATGTTCAACTTTCACCAACTGACATGTAGCATGCAAATTAGTGTATTTTTAATGACATCGCATCAAATTTACATTATATTATAGCATAGAAATCCAAAAATCTCATAATACATAATTTTGTCTTGACTAAATAAATTGATTAAGTTTGGGTATTTGATGACACAAATGTATATCACACTAAATACGGTGAAAATTGAAAATCAACAATCAAGTTAAAATGATGATAAATGACGTTGAAATGTACAGGTTGTATTAGAATACATTTCGGGGCATGATCATTGATTAGAATTTATGTTGAAAATCACACAGAAATGTTTCAAGCAATAGCAATATTATATAAACACTAATTATATCTTGGATCAGAACTCATAATATGTACTGTATTGTTCTCTCATAGTTCCATACATCACCTAATGTGTAGACGTATGACAACAACATATAAAACCAACACTAATACAACTTTCATGCTACAGACAAGAGCCTTGAAATCAGGTTTTGGTTATGAAACAACCAGCATACTGCTTATTTACTAAAATGCTTAAGTTTCATTTTAATAGCTTTTAGTTACAGTTTTGACACTAATAACCTGGTGTTTCCTCTTAATTGTGCTTGTCTGGTATATTTTACATAAATAACATTGTTTACAGAAAAGATTTTCATTACAATATTATATAGAGACTGATGCATAAACTAATTGATTATTAGTCACGCATTTCATCTATTGCATTGATAAGGTGAATCCAGTCGCTCTATTAGGACAAGCCAATTTTTTTAACCTCAGTCTTAGACTTTCAAATGTTAAAGGTTTTGGAAATTCTCTCTCTCTCTCCTCTCTCTCTCTCTCTCTCTCTCTCTCTCTCTCTCTCTCTCTCTCTCTATATATATATATATATATATATATATATATATATATATATATATATATATATATATATGTGTGTGTGTGTGTGTGTGTGTGTGGTGTGTGAAGGACTATGTGCAAACAGATTTAAAACACTTTAATCCAGCACTCAAGGTTGAATATAAAGCACATTTGATAATAAAAAAAATCTGTGATGCTCAGCTAGAAGAATGTCATTAAAGCAAATGCTTTCACAAGATGTAAATATGATTGTTAAAAGGCTTTGTACCCACACACAGCTCGGACTGGATAAAATGGGCTTTGAATGTTAGTGGTACACTATACAAGGGGCAGAGCTCCATCTTGTGAACCAACTGGAGAAAAATTTGTAGATTATTAATTGTCTTTGGGTGACCTTGTCCATCATCTTATTTTTAACAAATGTAAGAATTGATGCAACACAAATTACATGCAATTGTTTCTTCTACATATAGTACCTGGTATATTAAGAGAGGGAAACTATTATCTTTCTCTCTGACAGTAATATTGTGTAAATGCAGTTAGATTATTGTTTGTTTTATATTTTACTGCAAAATGTTCAGCACATAAAATAACAATGTAAAGTGCTTTATTTTAATAATTGAATTGACAGTAACATCTTAATAATAATACTAATAATTATAATATGACTTTATTACCCACAGGTTTAAAACAATTTTGTGAAGTAAAACTTATGTTCATAACACAGTTTAGTTAATATTACACAGTTTATATCATTGCATAGTGTGAATGTACAGCTGTACAATTTACACTATTGGAAATAGTGGGAAAAATATACATGTTGAAATTACATTATACCCGAATATGAATGAGTAAGATGAGACATGCAAATACCCGTATCAGTCTAAGTAATCAGTAAATACATTTCTGCTTTCATGATTTTCTCATATAATGTGTATTATTAACAATATTAGAAAATAATCAAACCTGCAGCCAAATGTACTTGAACAGAGAGGGGAAGAAAAACACAGGATGACACAAATGTATATCACACTAAATACAGTGAAAAGTGAAAATCAACAATCAAGTTAAAATGATGATAAATGACGTTGAAATGTACAGGTTGTATTAGAATACATTTCGGGGCATGATCATTGATTAGAATTTATGTTGAAAATCACACAGAAATGTCTAAAGCCATGGCAATATTATATAAAACTAATTATATCTTGGAGCAGATCTCATTATATGTACTGTATTGTTCTCTCATAGTTACCTAATGTGTAGACGTATGACAACAACATATAAAAAACAACACTAATACAACTTTCATGCTTTAGAAGAGAGCCTTAAAATCAGGTTATTATCAACCAACCAGCACACTATTTATCGACTAACATGCTATTTTTGTGTGTGAAGAATTTTGTGAACTAATTCATCTTAAAATTGCAGAGATAATGTACAAAGCACAAAATAATTTATTTCCTATTTGCATCTGGTTGTTGGAAATCACAGAGCCATTATGATCTTAGGCCAATAGGTATGTTTAAAAAAAAAGTGTAAGGACAAATATAAAAACAACAGATGCAGATTAACATGTGGATTAGTTGTGACAAGGAATTAAGAATGTGTTACCTTTGCAAATCAAAAAAATAAAATAAAATGGTAAACAAATAATAACCATTATTATGCATGAAATGCTTAAAATTTTAGCTTTTGTTTTGTTCTTGTGTATGTGTGTATGTGTGTATATTTACATTTTTGAAAGTTTTTATTTATTTATTCATTATTTTTTTTTCCTTTTGATTTTGTTGTGTTTTATTTTTGTACATAATGGACATTTTTGTTTGCATTTTTTCTTTTATAGCCTAAACCTCATAATGGAAGGGTTATTAGGGAATGCCATGTAAAGGTTGAATTAATTTGGTCAATAGTAATTAATTTATTTGAAATTTTTTTGCTTTTAATTAAAATGCCTTATTGATATTTATTTTTCATGTTCTATGTGTTCTATGTGCATTTATAACAGAAAACTATTTACAGGAACCAAAATAAATTTTGGCTACTGCTTCTTACAGAATACAGAGAGTAATAAAGTAATAAATAATGTGTATATATTATGTATATTATTACATATACTTCCTCACTACTGCTACATACAGAATACAGAGAGGATGAGGAGGGTCTTAACTATTTTAACTATATATATATCTATATATATATCTATATATATATAGATATATATATAGGTCAGGTAAAGAGGTAATGCTATAGTGAGGTAGGCTATAATTTGAGTTAAGTGCATGGGATTTGGGGCAGAGCAAGCTCTAGCAGGTCACTTCATTGGACTTTGTGATGCCCTGATCCATGTGGCTGTTGGATAAGCTCTCCATAGAGATGTCAGTGTGTGAGCGCCCATGCTTCTCCTCTGTGCCTTGTGACTGTGTTCGTCCTCGCTGCAGATCGTTGGTGTGTGCCCGGCTCCGAGAGCCATCGAAGGACGTGAGGCTGTTGCTGGAGGCTGTTCGGGACCGAAGTCTGGTCATACCGGCGCTGGACACTGGGTAAAGAAGAGAAACCGCCTTGTAATATTCAGCATACCCTGAAAAAAATGATATTCTGAACCCTTATAAATGTTACCTGTTTTTACTTGGATTATTTAGTAGATTACAACCCTATAAAATACACAGTCCTTCCTTAAAACAAGCTAATTTAGCTGAATTAAAAGAGAATATAAGTATGTATAATGTAATTTCCATCTTCTGTGTATGTGCAAAGTATGCACAGAAGTAAAATATTTAGTTTGGTTCATTGTCTGGATGTTAAATTTATTGAATGTTAAAATACAGGAAATGAAAAAAAGATAAAAGTTTTAATTAGATTAGAATTACCTTAAATAATATGAATTAAACAATTAGATTGACAGAATAAACATAATTCATTTTAGTAACAAAAACAAGAGGTATAATTAATATATGTAAGCAGAAATGTCTTAGAAAGGTAAAATAAATTTTACTCAATTATTCTGCTACTGAACTTTTTTTTTTTTTTAAATACAATCAGTTTACAAATATATATCTAGAGTTAGAGATAAATTTTGTGCAACCACTTGACACAATGAAATTAACTAATTTCAACAGAACAATTTTAAGTGTCTAGATTTTAATCCTTTTTTTTTGTTTAGCGTATTGCATACAAATGTAAATTTTCTAAATTGATGTAGCTTCATTTTGAATTAATGACTGATATTGACTACTGAATAATAATTTTCTTAAAAAAATAATATTTTTTTTATAAAATAAGAAATACTCAAGCAGTAATGTGAGTTATGTGCAGTAACTGCTACCTGCTAGCACCCTGCTAGCACTTTAAGTTCAAGATGTATTTATATTTAAGATTACATTAGTTTAAGGTTAAGCTTTAGTAACTTACAGTATCCCAGGCCCTGGATGAAATATTTCATGGCTTCAATCACTTTGGCTGGCTGCAGAGAAGGGGGGGGGCAAAAAATTAGAAATACATTCGTGAAGATTCTGCTTTTATATTGTTATAGGCAATAAAATGTGTCGTGATACAGTACCTGATCCACTTGGGGAAGTCCTCCACAGTCTGCCATCTAGATGGGCAAAGCACAGAAGTCAGGTATTGGTTTTAGCCTCAAATAACACCTTCAAGTGTTTCACTAAAAGGACGGTAAAGCACTGCCTTTGGGTACAGCCCACAGAAACAGTTTGGAATATAGTCAAGTATAATATGGATGTGTCATTATTTCTTTCTCTCCCTTTTTTCTAAAATAATTTATTTCGGCTCAGATACCTTGAGCAGTGTGGTCTTTGTAGGATTAAGTTTGGAGTTGCACTCAACCACAGCCTCCACAGCTGGAGAATTATCTCCTACAACCAGTAGACTAGCGCACCTGTAGACAAAGTAAAGACACACAGTTAAGGTTTACAAAGCCGTACACAGTATTTGTTATTCGAAAGGGTTGAACAGGAGGTAACTAGAAGTTGGAGATTTTAAGCTATTTTTAAGCTATGTTTTGACATTTAGATTTTTTCCTGCAAGAAAACAAGTTCAGATATTAACTCAAACTATTTTGTTGATATTTTACAGAATAATTTAAAGAAAAACAATTCAGTTTCTAATCGTAATAATAAACCACAGATTACCTCTGCAAAGCAGGTTATATTTTCTCCGGTGATTGTCTGTCTGATTTTATTAAGATACCTCAAAAATGCATTGGATGGATTATTGTCAAATTTTCAATGAATGTTAGGGAATGGTTGAATTTTGGTAAGGATCCTGAAGAAATCCTGGTTCTGGATCAGTTTGAATCTTTTGTCATTTGGTAAATATTGCGATATATAGCAATGCCTGCAAACAGACACCACCGTTTTAGGCAACCACAGACCCAACTTTTGCATTTGATTGTGGACTGGGTGTATTCAATGAGTATAGGTTGAGTATTGGTGAAGGTCAATGCTCTCAGATTGCTTTTCTAGGTTATTTATTTCATCATCCAACCACTATCGACTTTAAAGGTCAAGTGTTGTACTAACTTGAATGTCCTGGCAGTGATGTTTCCATCAGGAACAGGCCTCTCCACCTCCAGAGGGCTGCGGCATTTGTAGGAGTGGTAGAACTGAGCCACGTTGCTTTGGTTCATTGTTGTTGAGATGTGGTGACGGTATGTAGCAATGAGGTCATGGTTGGTCTGGATCTCCTCCTGAAAAAGTCAATTTTAAATGAGATATCCTGCATATGGTGCAAGACCTAAGAAAAGTATGTGTTGTTATGGTAACTTACGTTTCCAAATATGTGCGTGATTATTGTGTCAGGGAGAGTGTGGGTCCATTCAGTGATCTATGACACACCCAGCAAGCAAAAATGAAAAGCAAAAAACATCAAATTCAATTCAATATCCATCAGTTCAGGTGAGCGTGTGCATTAAAAGTTTCTAAATATTTGGGGCATATCTCATGCATCGCTGACCTTGTTTGCAACGGAATCCATTAGTCCTTCAGCATAGGGGTTGATGTTGATGAGAATCAGTCCATCCACCATATCAGGATGATTTAGCTGCACACACACACACACACACACACACACACACACACACACACACACACACACACACACACACACAGGGGAAGCAATTAGTGATTGCACTGTGTCAGTTTTCACAGTCAAATAATTCAGGCCACATCCAAAACACCTCACACTGTTAAAGACAGAAAAAGGTGCAATGTGTAGTTTCTGCTGTTCTCTAGTGGTGAGGTTACACATTGCAACCAACTGATACCCAAGGCCTGTAAGAAACAAATAGTAGCAATGAAAAGATATTTCGAGAGCTGTTTGGTTTGGGTTTACTGTAGAAACGTGGCATTGCTACATGACAGGCCTATTACTCTAAGGTGATAAAAATACTGCAATTCTTATTTTGATATAACTATATACAGATTAAAACATATTTTTTTCTCCATTCTTCTAGATGCTCCTTAATGCTATGTATAAATATTACGCACTGTACCTGTGGCATGTCTAATTGTATGTGTGTAGCTTTACTTGAACCTTTACTTGAACCACAACCAAGATTTATACTTGATATGATGATAGAACTCACAGCAAACTTAGACAGGATGTAGGCGCCAGCTCCAACTCCCAGTCCAATCACACTACGATACCTAAAAAACGAAGAAAAGGTCAAAATTTAATATAAAGGAGAGGCAAAACATGAGGGTTTTGGTAATTATCAGATTAACTCGGTTTAATCAGGTCTGTCTTACCCATAGTGTTTGAGGACAGTGGGCAGTGCTTCAGACAGCTGGTCCATAGAAGGATAAGGTTGCCTGAGAGGTTAAATGTCAACCATCAATAGGTGTTAGATTCACTCACTTCTGACTGTCTGTTCTTGTGTATAAATAGACTTAGAATTAAAGCGCCTACTGACCCAGGAGGGAGAGTCCTGGCTACTTCATGCTGTCCTGGTGCTTCAACGTGACAAACAGGCAAATGACAGACAATTTCCCGCATGTCCTCATGGTTGAACAGAGTCTCAAAACACGACTTGTCTGTAGACAAAGAAAATAAAAACAATCAGTTTTTTGTTATAATTTATTTTTTTTAAAGTTGTTTAGAGCACATTTGGTCCGTTTAACCAAAATAGTGAGATGTATAGGTGGACAATAGGTGGGTCCTCTTTGCCTTTTAACTTCAGTTTCTGCCATGTTTGGAATTTCTTTCACTTATATACACAAGTAGATAAAGGTATATCTGCATGGAGGCTATAAACATAATGTCACTCACGGTTCAGCCCAACATCGTGATATGTCAGGATGACGGGACGGTTTGGCTTTACCGTCCCTGACGTGACACAGTGGACGTTGCCATAATGAGTTTCTACATGCTCCTCCTGAAACAAACACAGATAAATATTCACCTATACATACATACGGTTTGTGCGTGAGCGGAGTGTGGCTGAAGTTAAACCCATAAACCCAGATAAACCCAGATAAACAAGTGAACCACGGTACATTCGTGAGCTCCCACTCCTGTATTAACCTGAGGGCACATTAACAATGTTTCCTACAAATTTTTAAATGCAGAAAACTAAATGTCTTAATAAACAGTTTGATTTTCATTGCTTTACTGTGAAGTAAAATCAGAAACTTAACATTACAAACAAGTTTTTTTTTAATTAAAAGTTCCTTAACTTTGAACAAGGATTACACCTTTAATGGAAATAATGCCACAGTTCAATTTAGATTTCTGTGTTTAGATACTCACAGTGACTGGGGGCATGAAGACAGAGTCACACTCATTCTCCTCCATGGATGGAAAGTTGACTCAAACAGATGACCAACAAGAAACAGGAGATTTGCAGTAGATGATCAGCAGCAGATGGCCTGTGCGAAACGTCGATCTTTTTGAGCTTTTAACTTCCTTTTGATTATTCAGACCTATTCTTTTTTTCTCCCAATGGAAGATGCCGCCTAAGTGCGTTCTGTATGTGAGTGACAGATTGTTTGTTTAAGCTGGTTTATATATCCACTGACACTGATCCATCACTAAGCTCTAACTCCAACCTGGCTCACATGAGGCCAACTGGTCTCTTCCTGTCTTATCTCACCCCTGGCTGCTGCAGTCCCACAGAGGAGGGGAATTAGGACCAGGACATCTACTGTACACCACAAAAACATACATTTCTCAATGGAGTTTTCACACACTCAAAGATACTTTGCAAAAACAGCCATCTTCCATGACAGATTTAAACATTTTCAATACATCTCACTTGAAATTTGAAACTTTTTAAAGCATTTTTAAAGCTTTTGTCCTAAACATCAATTGTAAATAGTTTATTTTTCCAAGAAGAAAAACTGAAAGCTAAACTATGTGTGATTAATATATCTGATTTGCTGCAATAAGGTAACATGATGCCTAATGACCTGAGTTTAAATCACAGGTAAATCTTGTTATTTTTTGCTAGGAGGTCAGTGGAATAACAACTAGTTTAGCCAAGGTAGGAGCAGGTCAGCGGTCTAATCTCAGCCAGCCACCTGTTCAGCAAACATTACGGTTTCTGCAGTTCAGCTAACCTTGACCGTCCTGTTAACGTAGCGTAACTTCCTTCTATAGATACATAGCACTTCAGAAAAAAACACCTCAAGATCTGAAGACCTTTATCCTGGTAAAATACAAAAACCCCTGATATGAGAGAAGCCTAAAGTTAAAAACCTCAGCTACAACACTGAAATAAAATATGTTTATCTGTCATAAAAAAAGTTAGTTACAGCATCAATATATATCATCATCATAAATATCCATATCAATAAAATACTATAATACTTTAATATATTTTCAGTAGTAGGGCTGTAACTAACCACTTGTTGTTTGTGTGATTATTTAATTTTCTTTTTAATCTCCTTTTCAAATATCTTGCAGAATATATTCTTTGTGTCTGTAAAGATGTGATTTCTGTGATTTTATGGACAAATTATTGATCTTTGAACTCTTGAATCTATTCATTTTTTAACTTGGCAGTACAAATAATTTAGCTTATTTTAAGATTTTTTTTTATCTTAATTTGGGTTACTTTGGTCTTGTATTTTAAGTACTTTTATCCTTAGTAATACACAATTTTAGATTGTCTTTGCATTATTTTACTATATTTTATTCTGAACACTTATGTAGTCACCTGACATGTTGTAGATTTCTTTTGATACCAGGTTTATTTACAATAACTTGTGGCTGTAGAGATATTCCATATTTATTGTCATTTCTGTCAGGAAAACAAAAAAATAAGCCTAAGTCTTGAGTGGTTAAAACTCCTTTTTTATATTATTGCATGGGCCTGCTCCTGTGACAGCCTTAACAGAAGGGTGTGTGCAAAAGGCCATGCAGTATGCGGTCCAAATCTCAGATATCTGATCCATTAGTGAAGGTTTTCTAAGCAGCGGTTCTCAGGTCAGAACCACATATAAGCAGAGCAGGGTGTTTCTCAACAGATTATGTGCAGTCGGCCCAGGCTGAGTAAATGAAGTAAACAGGCCTTGTTATTCCAGGTGGCTGTGTGTTGTAGGCGGGGGAGGGCGGTGACGTCTTCATCACACACACTCCACCTAATGTCCTGAGGTATGGTTAGCAGATTTTGTACATAACCCTTGTAGTTGTAGAGATTTTCCACATTTTTTCTCATTTCAAGCAGTAAAACTGGAAAATGAGCCTGTGGCTTATGTTTTTAAAGCAGGTAACTAACCTTGACAAAATCACAATATTCTTGGTACATTTAGTATTAACATATTTATTTTTTTATTTCTAATTACATAACTGATGAATGACATATAGTTTATAAATAAAACATTCAAAACTCTAATCAAGAATCTCTACCAAGCAATGCCAGAGTCAATCTTAAAGCTTTATATGTACTGAGCAAGATATCAATCAGAAATAAGAGTCATTTTTTTCATTTGGGCCCTTAATTATAGATTAATTATAATTAAAACATCACAACGTTATGTTATACTCACCTACTGATCTCTGCGTTATGGCAGAGAAGCATCTTCCCGGTGAAAGACACAAGAAAGCCTGCTTGAGTTTGAAATAAAAAAGCACCTAAAGGACTCTCAGACTGTGAACAACAACATTTTCTGATCTTATCAAACAAGACTTAATGCATCATATCTGGACACGGCTCATCACCATCCTGTGGTGGTGGTCAGCTGCTCCATTTCAGTTTAATGCAAGGAACACACTCTTCTACAGGGTCAGGGGGTTATAGGGTTAAAGTAAATTAAATGCAGCAACTTAGTGCAATTTGAATGAATGAAGGAATGCTTTATTTCAACTTTAAAACAAGATTCAATTATATTTGTACATAAAATTCAATTGAATTTCATTGGAAATTTTTAATTATAGATTTTAAAGTCTTCCTGAAAACTAATACAGAATTACACATCTTTATTTCCTTGTTTAGTGAATACCAAAACTGACACACGTTTGTACTTTACAAACATTAGCAACCCATTAAGTTATAAATCCCCTGCCTTAGCTTAAACAATCTTTAAACACAAACAAGAATTCATCTCATTTACCACTCAAAACATAATTTTGAATATATTTTTGGACATACGATTCCAGAAATATAAAGATGGGAGATCTTATAAAAAGTTGATTTGTAGAATCATGGTATCCAACTTCACTTATTATCCTAATGGTTTTTCTATGCAGTTTAATTTCAGAGCAAAATCAAGAAGCTATAGACTATCAATAACTAATATTAAATCATGGTATCAGCCTTCAGATTGAGCTATAATTAAAAACATATCTACTATGGTCAAGGTATAGTGAATGACAGCGTGGTAGTCGCTTAGGTACAACTCTGAATGTCCTTGAGTGACCCAGGAAGAGCCCTGACTCGACCCTAATAAATCATCTCAGGAGAGACCTGAATATGATATAGCTGTGTCTTCCTGTCAGTGTAATAGTGATAGTCTATTTGTAGTATTTGTATTTGTAGTTTATTTGTAAGCAAGTGTATTACAAATAATGCGGTGCTTTTAATACGGTAACTACTCTCACATGAGGGGGCTTTTCTGTCATGAAGGGAGAAGGTCACTCGTTTATGGATTAGCCACAGAGAGTCAGGGTCGGGCAGAATCCTCAGGGCCTGCGACTGTGAGATTTTTCCAGCTGCGGTGAAAGATGTATTGTTTGATTGAGTCTAAATGAGCATTTGAGGCACAAAATGAATAACAGGAGTATGCTGCAGACGGTAACAGCTGGCTGAGTGGAAATGAAGCAGACAGTGCTTTGACCTTCTTCTAAGACATAATAACACCACTGCCTCAAATGCACACACACACACACACACACACACACACACACAGATGAGAGCTATGTTCACAGCAGGTTTAATCCATTTAGCGGTAGCTGAAGAGCAGACTACGGCAGATGGGTCTTACTCAGCCTTACGTCAGACTGAAGTAATTTTAGCATCATGCTAACCCTGACTAAGCTTTGGCCTGATAACCTATTTCACCGGTGAGCACTGTCCTACATGTCGTGAAGTGTCTTATGAGCAACAGTTTGTACATATAAATGTGCCAACGTAACAACACAGACGTTACAGTGGTTTTAGAATGTACACATCTTTTTTGCTCTTTTTTCAGTGATTATATTACAGTGTCAGTGTACTGAGTGTCGCCCTCCACCTGTAGAGTTTGTTTAGTTTTCACTTGAACAATACTCACATGTTACTTACATGGTGGCATTTAATAAGGAATTTATTAAGAGACAAATTACAACATACACAAACTACTAGTTCATAAAATAACAAAGAGAATATTCATACAGAGCAAACAGTTGATTTTAACATCAATTTACACTATCCAGAGCTCACTAATTACAGTAGCTTAAATAATGTGAAGGTGCATATGATTTTTTGGGTTAAGTTCTGAAAATCACTTTTATATAAAAGAAAGACAGGTGGAAAAACACATTTTGGCTTGTTGTTGTAGGAAAGGCCCAGGTGTCACTAAAAGCATGAATAATGATATGTTATATTCATGCAGCTAAATGAACTTCAGCCACATCTAATTTTATTATTATATATACAAATCTCAATTAACATAATTAAGCCTATTGTCATTGCCAACAATCTTCTGCTATATCATAAATTACATGCACATGAATATGCAACACAACAATTAATGTATTTGTACCAAAAGTTAATAAATGTTGTAAATGTTGGATTTTTTTATGAACCTAAAAATCATATTTAGAAATAAAAATGTGTTCACTGCAGCTTTCAAAGACAAACTTTTCAACAGATGAAGTGAGATCCCTGTATCACCAAACCTGATATGTGTCACTTCCTGGTAAAATCCACTAGATGGAGTTTCATGCCTGCTCTTTGGACGCAGCTGGTTTGGCTTCTTAAAGGGTCAAGATTTCATGTCACTGCTTGGTTTTTCACGTGATTATTGCTCAATATTAGACTGCTTTGCATCACTTGGTGCCCTTTAATTTAGAAACTTCTAGTAATACCTCTAGTAATATGAGATTAAAGCTAAATTCAGCTCTGTTATTTATTAAATCACATTATGTTATTATTTATAATTAGAAGTAAATGCCTGAATGATGAGATGATGCTCAAATTAGGTCAAATGGCTCAAGTCACTGACTATTCCATGTGTCCTCTTTAACATAATGTGACCTATAGCATACATAACATATTTAATAATTAATTAATTAAATCATTTTCATGATGAAAATTGTGTGTGAGTGCTGAAGTTTTTTCTTTTAAAGCTAGAGATTTGAAATGAAATAAAATGATCATTGACATACTAGTATCGATTTATAACCATGTATTATGGACATGTTGTGGGTCATTACATTTGTTACCATAGGTTGCATGAGGGCACACACACAGACACACACACACACACACACACACACACACACACACACACACACACACACACATGCACACACAGACGACAACACACCATATTTTTTCCTTCCTTTACTTCCTCACATAAGGGCTCCAGGCTTACATAAAAAAACTCTTACGGATTACGACTATTCTAAAGCACAGTGAAATTGTGTTGTCATGCTGGTTGGTTGTCATGGTAACCACTCAGTCTTCAGGTGAAAGTTCCTGCTGTCCAACTCTCAGCTTTCAAAACACTCTAATTATACACACAGCAGCTGCTGCCGCTTGCCACATGCTTGACTGTGTGTGTGTGTTTGTGTTTTTATTCTGTGTGTGAGTGTGTGTGCACGCAGGATCTTTCTATGAACCTGGTCATGTGAAGACGTGTGTACGTGCATACGTGTAAAAGTTTTTCTGTAGGCAAGATGTGTACACATGTTCACGATCAAAAACACACAGGCTCCCTCCATGTCTCCTTTTATAGTTAGATAAGCTGTGAGGGCATGAGCCACTATCGGCAGTAAAAACAGAAATTCAAAAGACCGTCACCAAAACAATCAACACGTCCTGCCATGATGGTGCGTTTTCCTGTTACTTCCTTCTTTAGGGACGCTAAAAAAGATATGTGGTAAAATGTGTCTCAAATCACCTCCGGATGTAGTTGGAGTGATCGGATTTCACAGCATCCTGAGCACGCATATGGTGCATTTACACAAGTACTTAGTGCTGTCCATTTGTGACTGGATCATTCAGGATGTGTTTTACTACAGTACAAGTGCAGACTGGCTCATATTGTATGGGGAGTGAATGTAGAGTAGAGTGATCCACTTTGCAACACATTTAAGCATGGATGGAGGGAAGAGAGGCCACCCCCCTTTGCACCCTAATTGTTAAAAAAATGCACCCTTTTTCATGTCAAAATATGCCCTGAGTGTCCTCTCAAATATCTGAACGTGCATTACACTGCCTATTTTAAATGTCTGAATGCACACTAAAGTGCCTTTGTAAATGTCTTAATGTGTACTAAAGTGTCTATTTAAATGTCAAAAGGAGCACTAAAATTTCCCTTTTTAAATGTCTAAATATGCGCTAAAGTGCCCTTTCTAAATTTCTAAATGTTTGCTAAAGTGTCCTTTTTAATTTTCTAAATATGTGTTATAGTTCCCTTTTTAAATGTCTAAATTTGTACTAAACTGTCCTTTTAAATGTCAACACAAACACTAAAAGTGTCCTTTTAAATGTTTAAATGTGCAATGAAGTGCTCTTTCGATGTCTAAATGTGCCCTCTTTGGTAGTGAAAACGCACTTACTCCAGATTCCACTGGGACCAAGAAAAGCTGTGATACATCACTACCGATACATCACTTACTCTTATATTGGACCCTTTTTTGCTCCATATATTTTGGTCCACACATGGATCTCAGAGAACCAATATGACATGGTGTTAAAATGTAACAGAACATAGGTAATGTCATCAACTTCTGGGGTGAGACCCCCTAGACCCCCCCCCAGGGAACTATTTCCTGTTTTCATCCATGTCTGTGTGTTCTTCAGCATCCACAAGTTTTAATTACTGATCCTCACTGAAAACTACCTTAAGAAGTCCAGTTGGACTAAGTTTAGTTTTAATAATGTGCAAATATTAATATATATTACACATTAAATATACTGTAGGTCCCCTTTAATTCTTTTTGACCCTGCCCTTCAAAAAACCTGTACACTGCATCCAGGTCTCCTCCGCCTGAGCTACAATAAGACATACTGCAGTCAGGCAAAAATCGAAATACTTTATATGGTGTACAAATAATATATGTATGAACATTCTATGACACTTCAGAACAGGAAGCCCTTAAAATAGCATCGGCCTGATTCACACCCTCTCCCCAAACATGTAAGTGATGCATCTGCCTCGACATTACATTTCTCAACTGATATTTTGTGCAGTTTGGATGTCACCTATCTTTGCTCTGAGTGAAACAGGGATCAGTAACTTACAGTTTAGATATAACTGATGGGAGAAACTGCTTCCTTTTCATATCTAGTTTCTTCTGAGCTGCTCTGGGATTTACATAATATTTCACACTGGTGTGAGAGTAGTATGCCTGTGGGACAGAATTTCCAAACCACGCTGGAGTAGTAAAGACACTCCAAGACACTGTAATTGTATATATCAACACAGTAGATCAGTGTAAATGTTAAACTCGCCCACAATGCAACCTCATCAGTAAATGAAACAGAACTGGGCCTATAGAGACTTCAGTTGGTTGGAGGTTGGTTTATCTAAAATTAAAGTCATTTCTAAGAAGTAGTTGGCAGATGTTCATCTGTAGATAAAGTTTTTTTTTTCTCTTAGTAGTTCCATTTTATTAATAATTATAATCAGACGAAAGCACTGACCATGGCTGTAGTATTGCCATCAGTAGATTTTATTGAAGTACTCCTAAAATTACTAAACAGTCGCTGACAAATCTGTGGGTTCTAGTTATATCACAGTAAAACAGCCTTTGTTATTTTTATTGAAGGTCATGTTTGTACTCATCAGATAAAATACAACAGAGAAGCTAAGAGCCAGATTAGAAATCCTCTATTATAGCACCAATCATTGCATAATGCCAAGAACAGCTTTACAGAAGGGATCTAGTTCATCAACAACAGGGAGAAAAAACACTCACTCTAATAATTCGGGAATAATGAACTAAGTCACAGCCACAAAAACAGTGAGATCGTGACTTTCTTCTCCAGCAGCCACGTTGACTCTTGGCGAACAGCATCTGTGACTTTTCATGGTAATAAAAGCGATATTAATTAAATCTATAATTGGACCACTTGAACTTTAGTCACTGGGCTATCAGTTCTCAGTCTTGCAGTCCTAAAATAATAGTCAGGTGCCCAAATGATCACTGCCCTCTTGTAAAAATAAATATTCAAAAGGTTATTTGAACTAACTATTAGGTTTCAGATGTAGTTGTTCAAATTAATCAAAACAAGTGAAAGGCCTTCAATGCTTTTGCTTTATTTCTTTTTTTATTTTACTATACCTCCACTGCAGTTGAACATTTTAGAAACACTGAGGAGTATACATGTATATAAATAAATATATATATATATATATATTTATATTTATATTTTAATAAAAAGGCCTGTGACATTAATGGTTCTGGGAGAGGGGCACAGCTTGTGCCTGGAGTGTCCTTTAGACTGTTCAAGACTGCCAACTGGGGGTTGACCTACAGGGTTTCAGCTCAGATTTCCAGAAACCATTGCAAGTTAAAGTCAGTGTGCTCCTGTTTGTAGCATCAAAATAGACGGTAAACTGGAGCTCATTGGTCCACAGGAGGATGCGATACAGCCTTGAGAGGAATAGAATGTGGATTTGGAAAACAGTGACCACAAGCAGAGGTGGCATGGTGTCAAAGGCGTATATTTGTGTATTTTTTTTTATTGGTGACACAAGAAGCAGGCACAAGTCACCCTGGGCTGAGTCAGCAGGGTGACTTGTCAGGAGGACACAGTTCAAAGCAATAACAAGTTTCATAGTTTAAATTGCATATTCTCCTAATTTCATACAAATTGGGACTCATTTGTACAGAAGTTCTGTTTGAAATTGAAACGTTACAAATAAACAGCAGAATTTATATGCAAAAGGTGTGATCGAACTTCAGACACTATGAATGTATATGTAATTGTGGTCTTCTGTTGTGTTCTGAATCAAACTATGAAATACTGATCATACTGACCAACTAATACTTTATGGAATTATTGTTTTTAAAATTCACAAGTAAAGTTCTTGTACTTGGAAATTATTGAGACCAATAACCATTATTGTGTCTATAACTGTTTAAAACAAAATTCCTGCTATAAAATGTAGCAGGCACGTAGCAGGCACGTTTTATTGCATGTCACGCCTACATCTCTCTCACCATGTTCTGGTCTCTCTCAAATGCATTTACACACATACTGACACCTCTGCTTTAAAATGCAAGTAATGAGCAGAATCTCACTGAGACATATTCTAACCCTTCTAATCTCTGTTTAGATATAAGAGACGTTAAGGCAGGTTGTTACATCTCTTTTTCAGATGGCCTTCTTTCATTTATCAAACTAATTACCCACTAATTACCACTTCTGTAGTGGTGGAAGATGTATACAGATCTACAGAAGCAAAAGTCTAAAACTGAAAAACTGAAAACTGCAGAAGTATTATCACTGAAATGTGAATGTGATATATATATATATACTCCGGTTTCCTCCCACAATACAAAACATGCTCAGGTTAATTGGCAAATCTAAATTGCCCATAGGTGTGAGTGTGTGTGTGAATGGTGTGTGAATGGTGTGTGTGCCCCACGATTGGCTGGCGACCATCTGGGGTGTATCCCTGCCTCTCGCCATAAAATGCGCTGGGATAGGCTCCAGCAGACCCCTGCGACCCTGAAAAGGAATAAGCGGGATAGAAAATGGATGGATGGATATATAGTACTTTCACTAGCAAATAATAGGAGCATTTTAATGTTATTTTTTGTCAATGTGGGTCCAACTCAGCACTTTTAAGACAAAGTATATAATACTGTTTCAAGAAAAAGAAAAGAGTAGATAATTATAATATTGAAATAAAAAATTTTTATCTAAAATTTTAATGTGAAAAGTAACTTTACAATTAAAGCTGGCAAGTAAAGGTAGAGGGGTAAACAATGCAAGAGTTCCCTCTTTGGCGGAAATCTAATGGAATGGAAGTTTATTGTAGCATCAAACGTACTAGAAAACATACCCTATCACACTTTACAGTTGTAAGGAACAAGAAAGAATAGGCAGCTCAAGACAATAGAAGTTAAAGCGAGATAACTAGGCAGATAATATGATAGCAGAAAGTCACATCAAGTTCAGCGTCAGCCTTGGGAGAACACAACACACACACACACACACACACACACACATACACACACACACACACCGAAAAATACTTCAGCTATGAGCAGCATGTTCATTCAAAATTGAATTTAACAAACTGCAGCCCATCGGAGTAGTGCTGCAGCTAAATTTAGCTATGAGAGGTGTCTTTTTCAAAGTTCTGTGCGTGGGTGAACAGTCATGTTAACCTACACTCAAAGTGATTGATACGAGGTGAGGCCCCAGCTGTATGACTGCCTTGTGACTCTCTGGACTCACATACATATCATAACCTAGTAAACAAATTGGATAAAGTGGACGGCTCACAAAATAATCATATTAAAAAAAGAAAGCTGCAGGGATTTGTTTGCACTCTTGCATCAATGGCTGTGAATTTGGAAAATCTGACAAAAATCTGCTTTTTACTGTTGCATTTTTGAGATTGACTGAAGCCGCGTGACAACGACAGAGAAACGTAACCATTGAATGTAGGAAAATACATAATTTGCTGCTGCTATTGTCAGTTAAGGAGAAAGTTAACTCTATGAGCTGGGACTCAAACATTTGACTCGTCCAATATGTCTGGTAGCTCAAACGATGGCCTATTTTTAGTTAGTTTGGGGGAGGGGAAGAGGGTAAGAGAGAGAAAGAGAGGAAGGAAAGCAAGAGAAGGTCCAGACAGACCTATCACAGCAGAAAATGTTCAACACTTTCACTAATTATTTTAGCAACATTTGAGTTGCCGGCAGAGCCTTCTAAATATCAGCGTTCAGGAAGGGCTGAGGAGAAAAGGGGAAGACACCTCGACTTTTACACACCGAGCGCCTGCTAGAAGAAGGGAGGGAGAAAGGCATAGAGTGGATGAAGAGGAGGAAGAGGAGGAGGAGGAGAAGGGGGGTGGGAGGTGGGTGGGGGGCGGGGGGGGTGAAGCTCTTCTCTCTCTAAGAGCATTAACTGTAGTGTTCTGGTGGTGACAGGGCTGTCAGGGTCAGATGGCCGCTCAGCCTGATTAGACCAGCTCACAGCAGATCCTCAGCCCAGCACACTGCGCCGCTACAGCAGGACAGAGCTGAACCCGGCACGCCTCAGCTGGTACTGAGCATACCAGCTCAGGGCAGGGAGGACAGGGGGAGCTTTACAGCTTCAGTGTCAGCGGTGGGACAGAGCTACAGGTTGTTGGGCAGCTTTTCTCCTCAGAAGGAAAAAAAAGGCTGCCGCTGACAGCAGGTGGACTTTAACTGTGGCGACAAGCCACAAGGACTGATGTCTAATCTGTGTTTGGAGATGATGTTAAAGAACTAAGCGGTAAGGACAAATCTCCTTGCATGTTGTTGTTGTTGTTTCCTGAAGAGATTCCTTTATAATTAAACGGTATTTCTGATTGGCTGCCATGCTGACAGCTGTTTGACAGCAACGGGGCAGGGATGATGTTCCCAAGTGTGTGTGTGTGTGTGTGTGTGTGTTTGTTTTTTGTAAAACTTCTGATGTAACAGGTGACATAAATAAACACAAATAAGGAGGATTTTCATAGAAGTACCATAGAGATATAAATCACTGAACTTCACTAAAAGTTGGAGACTGTTGACTGTTGCCCAGACTTGATGCACAGTAGAATCAGAAGCTAGTACAAATACAGCTATAAATACAGCTGCAGGTACTCAGTGTCTACAGTGGTTTACTAAAACAGGCATTCAACTGGTTGTCTGCTGCTGCTGCTTCAGCCGCTCTGGTATGTGGATCGCCCTCTTTAGCAGCTAAGGTGTCGGCCGAGGTAAGAGGGAAGGCTATATAGGCTTACAGACATAATTCAAATTTAAGTGTAGAGCATGTCTCCTTTTGCAGAGCGACTGGTGATCCGCGCTGTGCTAGAACCCGGGGTCTGCACGTCAGCATGTGCACTTTAACAGGATTTATCCTGGAGCTACTACCAACCTGCCTTGTTGTTGTTGTCTTTTCCACTCAGCAACATACTCGAGGTGTTTTCATTCAGCCTCTGGACACACTCCAGATGAGTTTGGCGGCTCAGTGCGGCCCTCAAGTAATATTCAGATCCTTGCTGTCTAGCCATTTTCCTGGTGTCGTGAGGAGTTTCCCTGCAACCAATGTTGTACTTGAGTTGACATTTTCTTTTTAATGCTTAAATCAATGCTGTCTTCATGTGCCCCTACTGTCTCATTGGCTTGTAATTTTTTTTTAAGCCTGTGAGCTCCTGCTATTTTGTTCTGCTTGTGTAGCCCATGAAAATAAAGATAATGAAACTCAGGTAGAAATCTGAGTAAAAGGTTCTATTTACATTATGACTTGACTGAATGGAAAATGGCTGACCTCTATCCTGATTAGCGGTAACAGAGGATAAATTCCTAATTATAGATAGTCAACAACCTGGAATAGACCGCGCTCTTCTGGAACAGTGAGCGAGTAAATCGGCATGTGATTATGAAGACAAAGAGATAGGGTGTATGGTGTGTGTTTGTCTGTGTGTGTAATGTCAGTGCTGAGGTGAAAAGGTGACCACAGATTACCCAGACTACCTCTGGGCTTTCCCTGCTTGTTTTTCTCAGTGCTCAGGCATGTGAGTGGGAGAAGACTCTAAGAAAATGTGACAGTCTAAGTAGTCCGTAAAACATAACTTAATTACTGTTGACGAAGCTTCATTATAATTTCCCAGCAGTGCCTTCATCCATTATTCTTTCTTTCAGTACGTATATTAATCTCGGCTGGATTTACCAGATGTGCATTTTCTACAAATATATAGAACCAATAGATTATGTATTTGACATTAATCCACTTTAACATCACAGCAGACAGTAAATACACTGTTAAACACCCACACAGGCCAGAATTAAATATTGTGTAGATGTCACATACAATAGACACAAATCCTCCTCAACTATAGGTCAAACAGATGCAATACTTTTCAGATTCTGTCTCTTTTCTTTCCTCAGAGCAAATTGAATTCTGTTGACATTGTGCAGGCTAATCTAATACAGTTTTCCACATTTTGTGAGCCACATCATATATTAGATTTCCTAGCTCATACTGCATCTGTCATCTCTAGCCCAGCTTTGTTGTCCACTCTCTGCAAGTAGAAGCACTTTTTGTACCACTGGTGCAATAAAGTTGTTTAATTTCAGAGAGGTAAAGTTCAGCTTATACAGAGTCAGGAACTCACTTATGTATATATGTATATATAAATATGTTTGCCAGCCTTTAAAATATCCCTGTATGTGATTGTATGATGTGTATCAGCTTGTCTTTTTACATATCTCATTAGCTGAGAAATAATATTTGTAACTGTTTTAATTTCATCTTTTCTGAAAATATATTAATTATTGACTTTTTTTTTATTGTAGCATTGCTGGTTGATGGAGTTTGTGCGGCGGAGTGGTGACTACTGCCACGCTCAACACATTTAAGCCCTAACTGGAATGAAGCTGAACCATGCGATCTTGGGACCCTAAACCCTGAACGACCATTGCCCCCTCGCCGTCCAAACCAGCTGGCTCATGGGGTAACAAGTAGAGCTTCAACACTGGAAACTAACTGGAGAGAGAACAAAAGAGAGAAGGACTGAAGCAGTGACAATCAGTGATAAAAAAAACAGATACTGACACACTGCTCCTTCCTGGACTGATGGGATAAACACTCCTCAAGACAAAAGAAGCAAAGAATTGGGGAAAAAATATCTTGAACTGCTGCAAACAGTCTCGCAACAGGAAGTTACTCAACGAACAGGAAGTCAAGAGTCACCTGGAGACTTGATATAAGTTGAAGACACGGTAGCTGACGGCTACAGCTGAAGCTTAAGGTGGGGCTTGGCTGCTTACAGCATCTTCACTAAATTCAGTGTAGGATGGCACTCAGGGCCGGATTAACCAATTGGGCATTTTTCCAGGCTGGAGGGGCACTGAGGGTGTGTGGTGCTTGAAATGAATGCTGGGCGCCATGAATTCTTAATCCGGCACAGGATGCACCGACACGTTTGAAATCCTGCACTTTACTGACTGTTCATGTATTTAACATGTGACATGATGGGTTTTCTGTGATATGCATTCTGTCATTTAAATACTTAAGTCTACGTGAGCTGAAAATTAATCTTTGCTGCTTGCCAGTAACAGCTTTCACATTTTTATGTGGATGAGTAGAGTCCACATGTGGATGAGTCTAGTAGGTATTATATTGTTGTTCCAGAATGAGCCTCTACAATCACTTCAGTTCTCTCTGGCCCTGTCCAAAGTAGTTGTATAGGCAGTGTATAATCCACATCATATTTATGCTCATTAAAGATTACAGTGACCCTTTGTTCAATTTATTAAAGCATCTACATTTGTCTCAAATAATTAGTCCACTAGTGGATATGCTTAGAAAAATAATGCATTAACAAAACTTATCTATGATGCTTCTTGCATCAATCAGCTACATTTTATATCGCTGAAATAATACTTATCAGTAGTATTATTAAAATTGTGTTTGTAGGCACCATAGGGTATGAGAATCAACATTTATTTAGCATTACTGAAACAAAAATAGGGTGACATGGTGATGCAGTGGAGATGTTGCCTTATAGCAGGAAGTTCACATGTACAGGTCCTTTCTGTGTGGAGTTTGCATGTTCTCCTTGTGACTGTGTGGCTTCTTTTCTGGGTTATCCGCCTTCCTACCACAGTCCAAAAAACATGCTTAGGTTAATTGGCTGACTTTAAGCCTGTAGGTATAAGTATGCAAGTGAAAGGTGTGTGTGCCCCACAATAGGCTTGAGACCTGTCTTAGGTGTATCTCTACCCGTCACATGTAATGTGCTGGGCTTGACTTGCAGCACACCCCTGTGACCCTAGTGAAGAATAAGTGGCTTTGTTGCCTTATTTAAATGTAAAAAAAGAGACATCTTCCTCAATATTGTACTGGTGACTAGTTTCACCATGTTGTTTTATACTATATAGCCTACTAACGGTGCATTAAATGCAGCATTGGTTAGATTCAATTACCAAGTTTGCCTATATCAGCTTAGTGTTAAAAATGTCTTCACAGTCCAAATTCAGTAATATATAGGCCATGCACACAGGTCTGTTAAACAGGTTGAATAAACCTGTTTAAAATATAAAATAAATATACTTCCAAACTGTTACAGGTGTGTGAGAACCCAAACAAGTGGGCTGGTCAAAAATAGGCAGAATGTGCAACAAGTAATCAGGCCAGGGAGAGTCTCGCATGAAGAGAGCTGAAAGAAATCTGACAGTGTGTATGGAGAAGCAGGAGTGTTACCACACAGGTGAGTGCAATTAGGCTGATGAGGTGTGGTAAGAGGTCAGAGAGGAGCCGAGGTGGCTGTATGGAAAACTACTGCATGAGGAGAACGGAGGAGCAGAACTCTGGCAAAATCACAAGATGAAGATGTGAGATATCAATCAGGTGCAGTCTGTACTCACCCACACGGTTCCTAGAGGGAGTGTTAAGTGGAAAAAAACTTGTGAGGGCATACGAGGCCTTTAACTGCAATGTATTCCATTTCTTTTTCACTAGCCTTTTTCTTACATTGTATGATAGACGTGAGAAAAACTATATGCAACATTTTGTTTTGTGATTTTTCACACTGTGCAAGGTTTTGTTGTCATTTATCAACATGAGAAAGTCTCAATGATGCACACAAGAGGAGTCAGACTATATTCATGTTATATGGGCAGGTGGTGCAGGAGAGAGAGCCCATGATGATGATTTGTAGACAACTCAGACATAACTGCATCTACACATTTCACATTTAAGGTCATTATGGGTAATATATAAATATATATATATATATATATATATATATATATATATATATATATATATATATATATATATATATAAACTACTAACTGTTACTTCTAACTAACTGCTAGGTCAGACGGCACCCCTGGATGTCAAAGGTCACACTGGCCACCATGAACCGTCCAGCTCCAGTAGAACTGTGCCACAAGAACATGAGATTCCTCATCACACACAACCCCACAGACAGCACACTCAGCTCCTTCACGGAGGTAAGAATCCCCAAGAAATTCAATAAGAAAAGATGTGAGGGAGGCAGGAAGGAATGGCTGGAGGAAGTTATAGAGGGAGTGAGGAAAAAAAGGGAGGGAGTGGAGAGGGAATGAATGAAGGAAGTAAAGAAGGAAAGAAACAAGAGAGCAAAAAAGAAAGAAGCAAGGAATGGAGGGTGGAAGTTATAGAGGTAGTGAGGAAACCATTGCAGAAGGAAGGGATGGATGGAAAAAGAAGAAAGAGTAGAGGAAAGAAGGAAATAAGGGAGGAAGGAAGGGTAGAAGATAAGATAAGAAGGTTAGAGGAAAGAAGGAACAGTGAGATCATTTTGTTCCTGGAGGACAACAGGCAGGTTTATTGTGTTCTGGCTTCATCCTGACCTCCTGTCGCTGTTTTCTCCTCTAGGATCTGAAGAGATACGGCGTCACCACAGTTGTCAGAGTCTGTGACATCACATATGACAAAACTCCACTGGAAAAAGATGGAATTACTGTGGTGGTGAGGAGACAACACACACACACACACGCACACACACACACACACACACACACACTTTACATTCACTCAAAATACAGAGTAACAGTCACAGTCACACTTCTCTCTCAGGACTGGCCATTTGACGATGGAGCCCCGCCCCCCAGTAAACTGGTCGATGATTGGCTGAGTCTGCTGAAGAAGAATTTCCAGGAGGATCCAGGATGCTGCGTGGCTGTTCATTGTGTGGCTGGACTGGGAAGGTTAGAAACACTCAAACCTGTTAACGAAAAACAAAGAAAGACACCCAGATACAGTAAACTGAAGGGATTATTAAATTACTAAATTCACTAAAGTAAAGGTGTCATTCGAGTGTGGCATATGCCATGACTCCATACACTCATTTTTAATTTTAGTTTAATTGTTTAGTTTAATGTGTGTGTGTGTGTGTGTGTGTGTGTGTGTGTGTGTGTGTGTGTGTGTGTGTGTGTGTGTGTGTGTGTGTGTGTGTGTGTGTGTGTGTGTGTGTGTGTGTGTGTGTGTGAGAGATTTTAAGTTATTGAGACTAATATTCAACGTTCCTATAATCATAAACATACTTTCACCTGAAGCATATTTTCCGATTTACATGCTAAACATATGAAAAATGTCATTAGCTCAATCTGAAGGCTCATATTATGCACGAATAATGATCAGTGATATTCTCTAGCTTCTTGATTTTACTCTCAATTCGTATCGGATTGCTGCATTTAAATTTGCAGTTTTATATTTTCAAGGCAAAGTATGTTGCTTGACTTGAGCTGACATGATGTCACTGCAGAAAAGACAAAAGCTGAAAAGCTGTAATTGCGAAAGACCAACAGATACCTGGTTTAAAGATCGGTAGGTGAATAAATGTCAGACAAAACTGTAGCTCTAATCCACTGTTGCATTTCTGAAACTTCTCAAGAAAACAGATGATCATTATTTTTCCTCAGAGGTCAGACTCGACAGACGTAGACGTACCTCTGTGTGTATTCATGCATCCAAACAGGGCTCCTGTGATGGTCGCTCTGGCTCTGATAGAGAGTGGGATGAAGTATGAAGACGCCATTCAACTCATCAGACAGTAAGCACATTCCCATCTTGTTCTCATGCAGCAATATCTTAATACCACAGACCATTTCTGCTTCAGGAATATGAATAATAAACTGAATTAAATATTTTTATAATGCTTTAAAACAGCAAGGAGTCAAATGGTAATTAAGTTCGTGGGCCACGTTTAGTGCAATTTGATCTCACGTTGGCCGACCAGTAAAACTGTATGTATGAAAAACACCTACAGATTTCTCCCCTCTTTTTTATGTAAAGAAATGCATAAAAAGGAGGCTGAAGACAGGGGCTTCATTTAAAACTTAAAAAAAGACCAAACTGATCCAAATCAGGAATAAAAAATAGAAATATGCTAAATTATCTGCATTGGAAAGTTCAATGATTAATAAAACAAGAGTTCAGAGATCATTTACCCATAAAATCATGGTTCACACTCACTTTTACAGAACACGAAGAATTTATTTTGTAAGATTGACTATAAAAGGCTCAATTACATTATCACAAAACAGCTCAAATGTAAATTAAATATCTTAGTGGTTAGTTGCAGCCCTACTACTAATATCATGTTAAACTGTTTTCTTATTGTATTGATGATGTGGATATTGATTATATATATTGATACTGTAACAGTAATAATGTATTTTACTACAGATAGAAATACTTTATTAAATGTTGCAGCTGAGGTTTTGTCATATCAGTTTTTTTGGACAGGGGAGAAGCATCACTCACTTCCACCAATAAATGTTTTTCAGGAAACGGCGTGGAGCCATCAACAGCAAACAGCTGACCTACCTGGAGAAATACCGATCCAAGCAGAGGCTTCGCTTCAAAGACTCTCAAACACACAAGAACAAATGTTGTACCATGTGAAAACACACGCACACACACACACACACACACACACACACAAACACATCTTGTGCCCCTCAACAAAACGCTCTCAGGAATCCAACCGTACAAGCCTTGTGTCATTGTCACACACACATTAACATATACAGGCTACAACAGTCTGGGGAATGTTTGAATGTTTTTACATGAAATTAACAGCTGTTTACGTGTTTATTTATTGATTTTCGCTCCGTTGTGGCACAGCACCCACTCTGTTTTTGCTGTGGATGTGCGTGCATATTTGAATGCTTTTACAGCCATTTCATTAGTAGCCATTTTTTGTTCCTGTGTTTGTAATGATTTTTTTGTCTTTTGAGGAGCATTATACTGGCATGTTTAGGTAGGTAGATTACTGCAGAGAGGTGGAAACAATAAGAAAATTTACATTTCAAGCATAATGTTGAGACTTTATGATGTAGTTTTATTTAAAAGAGGCAGAAAGTCAGGTGAGGGATGACAAGATCATCTTCATTCTAATAAATCCATGGTGCAGTATGTGCCCACAGAGATACCAGGACATCAACAGATTTGGTAAACTTTAAAAAAAAAAATCCAATACTGTACCGATGTATCATTGGCCTTCAATATTTCCAATCATGCCTCATATTTTGAAAAATGACACCAAAGTTTAAGTATTTTTATATAGGTATCATGCACGGATTCAATAAAATATCATGCAGTATTAACAGTTCCTTTGGGGTTATTGGGGGCACAAAGACCCTTGAGAAGCATAATCTCATACATCAGGGCTCATTTTTCCTCCTTTTCTGCTATTCAACTTTGTTTTTCGGCATGCAAGGCAACTCTCACAATTTAAGAAGAATTTTGAAAACACAAAGCCTTCACTTTGGGTTTTACAGCTACTGGTTTATTGTGATGTGTTTACATATCAGTGTGTGCATTTGATTATGCTCTGTTTACTGACACCCACTGAAGGAATGGTCTTCACGAGCAGCAGCTGCTACAAGACATGTGTGAAGTTTAGGTACAATAGGAACATACTAGGAATAAATAAGAATAATCATACATTGTATACACAAATGACAGAGTTGTAAATTAGATGTAAATAATGTTAAATGTGGAATGTGAAAAGAGCACTTCTGTTCACAACTACAGTTCACTGTAGGAGTGGTTAAAACCAAATATTTCAGGGACTAAAATCACATCAGCAGTTGAAGACACAGAATACAGTTTTAATCCAGGGCCATTAATCACCTCATATATGGATACCCAAGGGTATTGGCCAACAATGAATATGAGTTTTAACTATTATTTATATACACCATCACTGATATCTTTCTTCCACACTAGAGTTCACTTATGATTTGATGCATGCATTCTCCTTCGCAACGTTAAAAATGTTTGCAGCTGATGATAGAGCATGCATTTTTCATGTATTATAGGTTGTCTTCTTGTGAATTGTTTTTCCATTACCTTCGTTACAAAACCATTATTTCGATTGTTCAACGTGAACTGATGTCCCAAAAAAGAAAAAAAAAACAATGTGAGAAAGAAATGAGAGCATTTAAAATAAAAAAAATACAGATTAAGAAAGAAAGGAGGGGATCTAATACAAACAAAATTAACTGTCTGCTTATTCATATGATGTGTGTGTGTGTGTGTGTGTGTGTGTGTCTGTGTGTGTCTGTGTGTGTGTGTGTGTGTGTGTGTGCTTGGTAGCCTAAACTGTTGTTGATCATTGGGACAGGCCTGAGCTGACACTTTTCTAATGAAAATAAAATCTGTAAATGTCTGTATGTCTGTAAATTCTTGCATTGTTTAATAAAGATTTTGTCATTGTCCGTATATTTTTTTATAGTTGTTCATTTGTCACTTTTGCAATTCCAACATGGATCCTTACTTGATAAGATTCAATTCTCCTAGACATGATAAAATCATGCAATAATAGAGAACATCAGCAGGGCTAGTAAAAAATGTTTATGGGGCATGAATATCCAATAAACAAAATGGAAAATAATAAAATTGGTTTACTTCCTCAATACTGCAGCTTCATACTGAAGACGACTGTTGTTATATGTACTACATCAAAAAAATGAGTTTTGAAGACTTTTGATTAAATCATATTGTAGTAGGTGACTTTATTTTCTACTAAAGTATTCAGAAATCTTCAACTGTTGCTTTCAGCTACTCATACACCAGTGTTTTTTCAACACATATTCTTCTAATCTTTACTAGTATTTATCTCATTCTGTAAAATAGTGTGTTGAACTACCACTACTACTAAGTCGTTAGTTAAACATATATTGAGTAAGTGTGCTTCATTGAGGTAAACTACTGTTCTTTTCTTTTGTGCTACTTTTTTATTTGCCCTGATTTTATATTGTATGGTTTTATAGTAGTAACTTATTTTCTATGCCCACCTTTACAGTCATTCCCCCTTCTTCTTTATTGTATAATGATTACAGTTAATAAGCACGTATAACAAAAACAACAACAACAATAATAATATGAAATCTATTCATAGCATCTAATCCAATTAGAATGCTGTAGTTCACTGTTTAGCCGCATTACCGCCTCCCGCCACCAAGGGCGCTGTATGATATAGTCCCATCAGGTCCCGTCTACTTCCGCCGACTGTAGGACTTGTATCGCAGATTCGTCAGAAATGTATATGCACTTAAGTCAAAATTAGGCTCTAAATGTTATATCAGTTATTATATTTAGTTGTGTGATGGCTCGAGTCTGTCGATAAATTAGTATATTTTGCTCTCCAGGCGCGGGAGAAAATGGAAGAACAGAAAGGAGGTAAGAACCTGCGCTAGCTTCAACTCGAATATGTTTCTGAGGTCTTCACATTACCTCGGGCCAAATCAAAATAAACAAACGTATAGTTTAAAACGTATTCCTTAACGTGATTTCCAGCTTTTTCGTTTCTTGTTCACCCCTATGTTAACACGTACTCATGTGCAGCAAAATGTCTACAGATCCTGCAGATTTTAAAAGCACTGAAACAGCGTCAACTTGTGTGAACATATACAAGTTATTTCGATTATTCAAAGAACTAAATGTAACAGCCAGAACTATCCTGCGTGTTTAGCGCGTCTGTTCACACGAGCCTGCCGTTTGTACTACGGCCAGCCTCAGATTATGGTTAGCAGCATGAGAAAGTAAAACAATATATATATAACAGTAAAATATTAAATAGTAAAATATTACAGTTTTAAGAAGCATTCATCGGGTCTCTAAACATGTACGTTCTGTGTCGATGTGTGTCTGTTTCTTGTCATTTATAAGTATTTGTGTGATTACTTGTCAAAAATGAAAGCTACTGTGTGATTTTTTTTGACTATATTCCAAATAATGTAACCAGAATTATGAATTTTTAAATATTATTCACCTAGAATATATAATAAGTTGAAAGCACGAGACTTAAGCTTATTTTAGGCAAGTTTTCAAGATAACACGACATTACAGTTTTGGCATTGTCCCAGCTTTTTTCTTGTCAATTCAAGTCGATATTAATGTTCGTCTTCTGTCTTTACCCTATTTAAAATAAAGGCCTTGACAGTGGATGATGTGGACATACATAGAACATTATGTGTCCCTTATGTAACATTGAAGAATAAAGTGACTCAGGACAATTTTGTGAAAATACTTTGTGTGTGATTTTAGTCAACTTTAAACCTGGCTTAAATTGTCTTCCTTAGTGAAATCTCAATACTTACACCATACATACCTGGAGTTAAATTAAACAAATGTCAGGTCCCCTTTTATGTCCTTTAATGTTATATAGATTTTAGCTGTTATTTAGGATTGTAGTCTTGTGACACAAATTGCTTCCACTTTAATAAAGCTTCCATATCATGGACTTTTGATATTTAAATTCACCTAACACAACCCTTATCTAGAGTAAAGGTTATTATTTGCACGATATAAACCTTTAATTTGTTTTGAAGGTGAGTCGAAAGGAGGCTTCTGGAGGAGAAGCAGGCAAACATTAATCTCTCACTTAAAATTCCTCTTTTTGTTCCCCCCCCCCCCCAGCTGGTTCTGTGTTCATGTGCCGGCTGTGCAACCTCTTCTCTCCCAGTCGCTCTCTGCTGCTGGCCCACTGCGTACAGCTGCACCCCCATCAGGAGGCTCCCGATGACATTATTGTTGCTCTTCAGCCCCTCATAGCAGAACCTGCAGGGACCCTGACAGGTCAGATTAGTACGGACTTCTCACTTGAGGATAATTTTTTAACGTAGACTTAAGCCCCACCTATTTGGCGTGGCTTTTGATTGAAGAATTATTTATAGACATCATTTGAATTGCACTAACCTGCATGGAATGTACAGGTTTTAAATCAAACATTCACTACTTTTAAAATGGCAGGTACATAGTTCATAGTAACAGAATATCAATTCTTACTGGATCATTTGACTAAAGTAAACTACATCATATGAAATAAACCCAGCTTCATCCAGTTATCTGTTATCTGATTTATCGGCCTTCAGAGAGTCCAGTGAAGCGAAAACGAGGAAGACCCAAAGGCTCCACAAAGAAACGCACAGATTTGACAGATGGCAAGGCAGACCCTACCCATTTTCCTGAGGATAAAGTCCCAAGCGAGGAAGAGAGGAATAAAGAGGCAGACAGACAAGGTAAATCATTACAGGGTGGCACCGTTTTTTTTTTTGCCTTCCATAAGACAACAGTACAGGCATTCTCTGCAGATTTGTGAGAGGAACTATGAATCCGGTTTTCCCACCTTTAGGTGCCTCCTGGCTGTGTGAGAGGTCACACTCAATTTTATCCGCTCGCACACTGCAATATATTAATAAACCAATTGGATATTAATAAATTGAGTGTGTCTTTCGTAGTTTTGAGATTAGCCTAAAATTGAAAAGTTGATCACCAACTAGTAGTGAAGTCATCACAGATCTATTAATTTGATGACATGTTTTTTTTGTAGAATGAGTATACTGTTTGGTGAAATGAATAAAGCCTAGTGGCTGATGTCATAACTTGGAGCAATAGCTGATTGCCAATGAAGTAAAGATGGAAATATAAAAACTTAGAGAACACACAATTTTTTTTACATTAAATTGAGCCAAACCCTGTGGAAATGTGTTTTAAGAACGACTTTTTCACAGAATGTTGTCACCACATGTGTTCTTGCATTTATGCATTTATTGACAGCTTTTTTCTGAAATCCCTGAGGATTTCAGAAAAACATTTTTCAGAATTTTTAAAGGTACATACACTATTATGGTTACTTTTTTTCAAATATTTTATCAGTCAATTTGTAATATTTTATGTATTTTAACAAAACATTTCTCTTTTCCACTGCTAGGTGAAAATGATAGCAGGATATTGAGGTTGGATTGTAGGGATTGTCACCGCCTATTCAGGAACAGGCGTCAGATCCTCAAACACATTTGCCTGAGAGAAGAGGAAGAGGAGGGTGAAGAGAAAGGTGAGAAAGTAGAAATATAAATTAAAATAGGAACGTTGATGTGTGTCATATTCAAATAAACTTTATTGTTATAACACATTTAAACACAGAGTAATGAAATGTTTAGCATCTAATCCGAACTACAAAGAGCAGCAAGTGCGGTATATACGATATGACCAGTATGTATAAATAAGGGAAGTTTGCACAGTTTGGTGCATTAAACTGGATATAAAATAGTAGTAATATACATCAAAGATGCATTAAAAGTTAGGGTCTGAGAGGGAATGTTACTATAATTATAGGTTTACTTGTCAATTCAGGGGATTTCTGATCACCAGATGTCACTTTCAGGGAGCATCCGTGGTGAAGCAGTAGTTGAAGATTCTGAAAATTTGGACCCTGGTGGAGCTGATCCAAATCAGATTCATCAAGACCCACCAGCACCTGTGAAAGGAAAAGGTGAGTTTAAGACCTGGAGCATATCTGTGAAGGTTCTCAATCATTCAGCTCTTCTTTGTCTTGTGGAGTTGTAGAGGAAAACACCTCACCTCACCTTTTTAGTTGGTTTGAAAACATATCGCCTCTCGTCCAATTGTGTCTGAAACCAAAATTTGCCTGGGTTTTGTTAAATGAAGAAGCCTCTTGGGTGAAAGATGAAATGATTCAAACCATCTAAAAAGTCCAGTTGCTTTCCTCTACAACTCAATAAGAAAAAATAGAATAGAAAAAAAAGATCAAGACATATTTTTTTTACATCCATCATTACCAGGTCATTTAATGGGATCTGTAATGAATTGTGAAACATTATAATGGAAATATAATTGGTAGAAAGGGTTGTGTGTTAAGGGTTTAAGTTTAAAGTAAAGTAAAAATTGTAGTTTTACAACTTAATTTGAATCCCAAATCCCGTTATAGTGAAGGGGGGAAACTCCTCTCAACTACTTGTTCACTCTCCGTTTGTAGGTGGGAACAGAGGCTATAGACCTAATAAGAGAAGTCAGACACACTCTGAGGACCAGAGCCGCCTCTCTAAAGAAGGGCGACCTTCAACAGGCACCAAAAAATCAGTCGTCAGTGTTGTTCTAATAGAAGATGAAACCATCCCAGGTCAGTCTTGAAGTGCCTTTCTTTGAGTTTTCACATTTGTTAACAATCAAATTTATGTGTGATGTGTTATCTTAAATTTAACAGGTGTTTCCAAAATGGTTCCAGTAGAGGACGGTTCAGCAGAAACAGAACAAGCCCAACCTCAGGTGAGCCATTATGTAACAATAAGATTGTTTGATATATCTGCGTATCCCTATATTATTTGGGTTTACTTACTTGTGTTTTGGGGGGTCTTTAGCACTCTGCCGTCCTTGAGAGTCAGCCACAAGATGTTGCAAGTGAATGCACGGCGTGTGAAGATAACCCCAAAACAGACCAGGAGCTAAGGTCAGATAATGTGGGGAAAAAATGATCACTATCCACAACTAATTCAACACTGAAACAAACTTGAAAGTTCACTTACCATAAATCATCAAATAATAGAGAACAGGTGTCTATTTGGGACAGAAGATTAATTCCTTCCAAAATCTTGCTCAGCACAACTAAAAGAAATATGGTAATTAACTCTCTTTTTATTAAACCAGTATGACTACCCTATAACCAGAGTGACATGACCAGAGTTTTCCTCTGCATATTCTACCATATAAAGTTTGAATTTCATGTCGTACAGCATCATAATAATTGATATAGAATAATTGAAGCTATTATTTGGTCATTCACGGTATCAAGTGAAATTAATTTTGCAGAAGTTTTGCCACTTATGCTTGTTGTGGTCTGGTTGACATCTGATGTCCTCTTCTGTCAGCGGTCTGATCCTTTTTATTTCTCCTTGCAGTTCTAACCAGACTTCCACAGCAACAACAGCAACATCAACCACCAGAGGCATCCAGGAATATTCTATCAAGCAAGATGCTACCAAGTACTTTATGGATATTTCTGCAATAAACACATTATTTAATCTTACGCTATCTGTAGCTGGGTAGGTCAGTGCTTCTGTGTAAATTACAAGCAAGAAATATATAAAATACTGTAAGATAATCTGAGATAAGAAAAAAACAGATATTTTGCTTTTTTGAGCTGTTAAAGTTGTAGTTTGTGTGCTTTTTAAGGCAGCCATTACATGGTTTCTGTAGGCTAGAGCCAGTCAAAGAATTTCAACATCTTCCATTTCTACAATAGCAGCAATAAAGACATTGGTCAGTACTGGCAGTGTAATGTTGTTACTCTGTGTCTTAAAGTTTACATTATAGCCAGTTGAAGATCTTCGCCTGTGAATTCTGCAATAAGATCTTCAAGTTCCGGCACTCGTTGATCTCGCACCTCAGGACGCACACCCAGGAGAAACCGTTCCAGTGTCCACACTGTGACTATGCATCAGCCATCAAAGGTAAACCATAGCTTACTGGCTCACAAGAGAAATAATTCTATAATACCCAGCACAAAATACCTGTTAATATATAACCGTGATGATGCCGCTGTTGTAACACCAATTTAAAAAATGATGAGCAGATGTATTTTAACTTTAAAAAATTCTATTTTTGGGAGATTTTATGTCGAGAAATGACAGAAGTTTATTGAGGGAGTTGTTTCTGGCTGGACTTGGGACTTCATTGGATATATCATATTATTATTGCACCATTACAATGACTGCTAATTACTGTAATTGTGCATGAGTTTTTATTGCAGAGGACCACTAACTGTAGCATAGAGGTAAAAGTAACTATTTGCTTAATTATACCAGAGCCTTCATGACATCGGTGACACTCAGATCACAATATTTTGACATATATGAATTTGTGTAAAAGTTGCCAATGTACTAACTTGACTTCATCTTTTAAAGCCAACCTGAATGTTCACCTGAGGAAACACACAGGAGAAAAGTTCAGCTGTCAACACTGTCCTTTCACCTGCTTCAGCCCCGGACACCTAAAGGTCTTTATATAAACTTTTCTTTTAAACTGTAGTTTTTTAGTATTGATGGTAGCTGAATTTTTCATTTGGTATTTTTTCTCTGTTACTGTAAATTATTAAATAATATCCAGGTTGTTTGTTTGTTTCACTCACTTAACAGATCAGACATAGATTTGAGACTATTAAAAGTTTAATTCCTTCCTGACAAAATGTTATGTGATGGCTTGATGTTGATGTGCTTGCGCTCTCGGAACTTTCTCAGTTGTTCATGGTTACCACATATCGATGAATTTAACTCATTTTAGACATGAAGCTGCACTGTTTACCTGGTTGTAATTCTGTGTTTCTGGCCCTGCAGGTCCACATTGAGCGAGTCCATTTGAAGGTGAAGCAGGACTGCAGCTTCTGCCAAAAAAAGTATTCTGATGTGAAGAATCTGTTGAAGCATATGGAGAAACGTCATAACCTGAAAGACCCTGACGTCTCCCAAAGCTACCAACAACTAAAGTATGATCCACAGTATCTAAATATTTTACTATCCTATCTATCTAAAACACCACCTGCCATTTATTCTATCCATCTATCTTAAAGCAATGTCACAATGGTGTGATCCTTTTTTGTGGGATTTTTTGATTGATATTGAAGATATAGCATAAAATATAATAGTCCATTATTGTCATTGTACAGTGCTTTCACAGAGCTGCCCTGCATCGCAATGAGAAAAGACAAAAGAAAAGGACATAAAAAGACAAAAGTCAACTCAAGTCAATTTTATTTGTATAGTCAAGGAAAAACTTTGGACGTAGAGTAATAAATGTAGTGCAACAAAAATATCTGTACATTATAAATATATTGGATAATGTCAAAAATGTCATGTGGTGTAACCCTAAGAACTTACTACGAGAAGGTTTAAATCTTTTAAATTCTTAATTCTTTATTGGATACACCATTTGACATTAATAAAAAGAAATCGCACGTGTCTTTTGTAAAAAAAAATAAATAAATAAAAATGGCACAAATGGATTTTCAAATGACATGAACACAAAATGTACAATGGTTTTAAAGCTGATTTTGAAAAGTTCTTTCTCATCTTTCCAACTGCTATTTGTCACTGATCCATAGATTCAAAAGTATTAAAGTGCACCGTGTGAAGGTGGTAATTCATCTTAAAGTGAAACAGCATTCAGGCTTATTTATAAAAACATCAATGTACTATACAAGAAAAAGTATTAAGTAAAAGATTTATCGTAAATCAGTTTTTACTTGGCCTATCAATACAATTTAATAACTGACATGTAGATTGAGTTCCTCACTTTTAAAATAAATTTTGATGGCTTTGCTGGATGTCCTCCATATAACACTCTTTCTCAGGTTTCATGGTGCTGTTCTCATCTGCTTTCAAGTGTCACCACTTCACTTTGGCCAAGCATGGAAAATCTACTTAAGCTTCCACTTTTCTATAGGAATAAACCCCCTACAGGCACTGCTCTGGTTCATCCAAACAAACACCTGCCACTCTAATCTGTTTCTGTCGTCTAGGCTGAAGACACGTCGGGGCCTTAGACAGCTCCTCTACTACTGCCCCACCTGTAATCGTCGCTTTAAGAACCAGCTGGAGCGCGAGCGCCACCTGTTGGTCCACGGGCCCCAGCGCCCCTTTGCCTGCCTGCTCTGTGACCACGCTGCGACCAAGCTGGCCGCCCTTGCTGCTCACGTCAGGAAGCATCCCTTCCTGTACGTGTGCTGTGTGTGCGACGGGAAGTTCGTCAGCTCCCAGAGGCTCAGGAGTCACCTCGCAGAGTCCCACCCCGAGCTTGAACAAGAGCGTGCGTTCAGCGACTGCATCAGCAGCAGCTTCTACCTGATGCAGCCTGGAGGAAGCATGTGGGGAGATGAAGAGAGGGGGGTGAGCCAAAAGGATGCTGTGGAGTGTGAAAACAAGCAGAGGGAGGAGAGTACAGGAACTGATGCAGGAGAGGATGGAAAAGGGGACCAGCTTCAAAGACCAGGAGAGCAAGAGAAGGAGGAGGCCAAATCTCAGGAAGAAAGTGCAGAAAAGGAGCAGGTGACGGGAGGAGAAGAAGTGCTTCATCAATCATTTTCCATAGAAGCCACAACATGCATCGAGTCTTCAGCGGAGATCTCCTCTGGAGATGACTGCACACATGGTCAGGAAATTCACCCCTCGCCTGTGAAAAACACACAGAGGAGTCCAGAGCACATGCACCATGCTGGTGACAACGCATGCACGGCCAGAAACACACAGACGTCTTCGACTTCACTAAACACAAACTCTTCATCAGCCCCGCAGGGGGAAGATAACCAAACTCCTCAATCAGAAACGGTAAGAAATTATCAGATATTGTTTTCTACGGTTTCTTGTTGAGGACAGTAATGTCAAGATAAGAAAATGCTGAAATAATTAATATAGAGGATTTCTAATTTCCTCTTCCTCATCTAATCTTCTCCTGAGAGTCCTATAATCTTTCTCCTGTTGTCTCCAGTTTTTTGTCTTGGCATTCTGAATCATTATTGTCTTTATGCTGGCAGGTGTCAGAAGGTCTCCATCAGAGTGCGTTCCAGCAGGTGTTTTCATCTCTTCAGAAGACTTTGCTTGATATGGAGACTTTCCAACGGCTCAGGAAGATATACGGAGAACTGGAATGTCAATACTGTGGTGAGATGATGATGTAACCCTCTTGAGTAGTCTGCTTTTGTTTTTGTTCCTGTTATTTTACTTTTGAGTTGACCTTTTTACTCAGTCTTTCCTCTCTTATCTGGTATAGGTGGAAGTCCTAGGGGATAAACAGGGGTGCATGACCTCCCTTTCCTTAAAGTTGTAACTTACAAAAATCTATGTGAATAAATCATTTTAAATATTGAAGAAATGTCAAATAAATAATAAAAAAAAATAAGCAATACTAAATGTAAAATATTGTGTTTCTCTATCAGCATGCGTCGTTGAAAATGTTGAAAAAATATGACCCACTCTATTTCTCAGTGTGTCCAAATTCTGTCTCTTTTTAACAGTCTGCTGGTTAAGATCAGATCTAACGATCATTAACAAACTCAAATGATGTTAGTTCTCCTAGCAGCAGTGACAAGGGGGAGGAAGGAGGGATAGAAAAAAAAGTAGAGAGGAATGTGGGTCCATGGAAGTTGTTCAACATGCTGAGGGCTCAAACCTGCAAGGAAAGTTGCGAAGGAGTGTTAGGGAGACAGAGAAAGAGAGAGCAAGGGCCATATTATTATGGTGGTATAAATTTGCCCCCTATTATTCAAATGGGATTTGCCAGGGTTAAATAGTTCCTGCTGATTGTAATCATATTTATTTCTGTTTCACAGGTAAACTGTTTTGGTACAAAGTCCACTATAATGCCCATTTACGGACACACACCAAGGAGCACCTGCATTACTGCTCAAAGTGTAATTACTCTTCCATCACTAAAAGCTCTTTAAAGCGACATCTGGTCCAGAAACACAGCGGCGTGCTGCTGCCTTGTTCTAATCCTGGATGTAAATACACCACACCTGACAAATACAAACTACAAGCCCATCAGAGGACACATCAGGAACCGGTAACCAGCTTCTTATTTCTGGAAGAAATGCATTTATTATTCAGTAATCCTTGATTGAGTCTTAATGTCGTTGTTTTGCTGCTGTTTACAGGGGAAGAGCGAGACCTGTCCCGTCTGCCAGCACAGCTATCCAGAGCACAAACTGAAACACCACATTAAAACATCCCACCCTGGTAAAGGACATGCATACACGTTGATGTGTGCAGGTTCTTCGAAGTTTTCACTATGTCATCATCTATTTATATTATTGGGAGACTCATTGTGATAAAGACACTTTTTGGATGCAACTGTGTTCAGTACAACTTCGACATACTTAATAGTAGAGCTGGGTGGTCTGACTAAAACTTCTTAATAACGCAATTTCAGAGTATTTGAGGGTACATTTTTTTTGATGCGTGACTAGTTAGCCCCATTTTCTAATTTCTCATCCATGATGTTGACCACTTAACACCATAGATGTATTATAAGACCTGGGTGTGGTGCCACCTTTCAGCAGCAGTGACCACTCATGGTATTATTAAAAAAAACTCAACTCAAATAACTTCCGTTGAAATGTAATTGAAATTTAGATTTCTTTTTCAGAAGCTAACGGTGTATATGCAGAAAGGACACTCTTCCACGTGACTTTCTCACTGGAAAAATGCAGATGAATGGAAGATTAGTCAATCTGTTGGTAACCCCATCTTAAAATGTAACTTTTCCAAATCTCTCATTTTTATTTCTACTTATGACGCTATTCAATGTAGATAATATTATAAAAATGAATTGAATTACAATAGAAACTCCTTTCTGTTACAAATCGCTTATTTTAAATGGGTTCCAAGTGCGTTCATCTAATCCGTGTTACTTCAAGATGGTAGAAATGGCAAGGTATTATAATGCATCCATGCTCACATCCAGGTTTTTTTTGGTACAGCTGCAAACGTTTTGTACACTACACACTCACCAGTATTGGGGTTACATGAAAAATTCATATCATTAAAAAAAAATCTAGTATTCTGTATGAAATGGTATACCACCAGCTCTACTTTATAGCAACAATATGTGACTTAAATTGTGATTTTACTTTTTTTTATGCCAAGATGAACCGCTATCAGTAATTTGATGGTGATGTATTTGTTCTGAACAGATACAGTGCCTGTGCAGGGTAAAGGGCTGATGGTGAAGCGTGCAGAGAAGTGCCCTTACTGTGACTCGTACTTCCTAAAGAACAGCAGTGACTTTCAGCAGCACATCTGGGCCCACCAAGGTGTGACGCCTGTCTCTTTTTAACACAAATGTTACACGACCAGTCTGGAGCAACACATCTGGGCTCATTAGTGTACATTGATTACTGTGAATCGAGTGATCTGAGCTCCCATCTGTCTCTCTTCCTCCTGGCTACCTTCCAGGAGAGGAAGGACTCAAATGAGAACACATTACGAGGGGAGAATTTGGCCAGTTGGTCAAGTGAATAATGAGAACATAAACAAAACCTTCCATGTCTATACTGTTGGCATTATCTCAAATATTTAATATATAAATAGAATTCTGGCAATGAGCTGTGCTGAGACTGTGGTAGCTGCCAGACAACAAATTCAGCACAGATGAATCTCTTAGTGAATGTAACCAAGTAATCAGGAAGTCTCACATTTTCTATATTTTTGTCATGTTCTTCTTGTTTAAGTTGGCACATTTGCAGTAAATATGCTCTAAATACCATGTTGCTGATAAAATGTTTATGTTTCTAACGTGTACCTGTTTTTGTAGGTTTGAAACCGTACTTCTGCACCATGTGTGACTATGCGGGCCGCAGTAGAAGTAACCTTAAGACTCACATGAATCGACACAACAAAGACAGATGTCACGTCTGTGATCTGTGTGGTAAAACATTCAAATCTAAAGTCACATTGAAAAGCCACAGACTAAGCCACACCAACGAAGGTATGCAAAATCTGCTCTGTCACTGCTTATTGTCCTCCTGGGTATTTATTTATTTGTATATTGATTACTATGCATGTAATAGTTGTTAATGGATTGTATTTCTAAATTGTTCTGCTAAAACAGTGGTTTCTCAAACTTTTTCACATCAAGGACCTTTAAACTGACAAAAACTAGGAAATGTCTTTATTTCATATTACAGCTTTAATATGAAATAAAGCCATGCTCACAAACATACAGGGATAAATCAAACTTCTTTCACAAAAAGTATAAAGCACCAAATTCCACTTCTTTATATTTTACCAACGGTGATTTTACTTGTGTTAAATTAATATAATAATAAAATAATTACAATGGAAATTAATTTTTCTCCTTTTATCTAGGGGCCCCCGACACCCCCTTAAGGTCCCCCGGGGGTCCCTGCACCCCAATTTGAGACCCACTGTGCTCGATAGTACAGGAAGCACAAAGTGATGATGCATAGGACTGATTATGTTTTTTTATATTTTTTTTTATTCAGGGAAACGGTTTCAGTGCTCAAAGTGTGACTTCACATCGGTCTCTAAACCTTCGTTGCTCAGACACATGGAGCAGCATGCTGAATTTAAGGTCAGAGTACACAAAGGCTTGTAGCCCCAATGAGGGGGAAAAATCTGTGTTCTAAAACTTTTGAACAGTAATGTGTGTTGGCACAGTATCAATGGAATGATGAGATCTGAACAAAAAACATTTGCCTCGTTTCCATACTGTCACTGACATGTTGTTCTGTGATTATTGCAAAGTTAATTTGATCCAAGCTAACCTGATGGTTAATTTGCATTGTGTCTAGCCATTTCGTTGTGCCCACTGCCACTACTCCTGTAACATCGCTGGCCCCTTGAAGCGACACTACAACAGAAAACACCCCGATCAGGAATATCAGAATGCCGGATCTGGAGTAGCTGACCTAGATGCTTTGAAAGAGCAAGGTCTGATACCTGCTCTTATTGCCTCTCACTTTTTCCCACTGTAGCGGGACAATTTTACAGTGTTTAAATTATGAACACATGCTTGACGTTATTGTGAAGACTAATTGGAATCTGTGTTTAGGTGGAATGAAGTGTCCTGAATGTGACTTCATCTATGGCACAAACTGGGAACTGAATCGTCACCTGAAGAGCAAACATGGCCTGAAAGTGGTGGAGGTAATTTCATTAAAAGGAATGTTTTTGATTTAGAAATAAAACACTGTTTACCTATAGTGAGAAAATCCAAATAGTAGAAGTGTCCGTCTCTTTTAGTTTGTAACAGACAGGATCTTCAAGATAATTCAGTCTTTCTTCTACAAATATGTAGGTGGGAGAGGCAGTAGAGACACAGTACATGCCTGTGGAGGATGAAGTGCAGCTGACAGAAACACATGCAGCAGTCCTACAGGAGAATGGTAACCATAAACACATTTTCACAGATAATCAGTAGACATGCAGTTTGTGATTATTTCTATATGTGTTATACAGGGTTCCTACGGGTTTCTAAAAAGTCCTAAAAGCATTGAGTTTAAAAATAATTCCTAATAATTCTTCAAGACTTGAAAAAAGTCTTGAATTTTGTTAACTGAGTCTTAAAACTTGTACAGTGTGGATTCTCCTCAAAAGTGGCGGAACTGTCAAAGTTCTGTCTTGACAAAGGTTGCATTCTAGAATCTTAGTGTCATTGTCAGGGTGAATAATTTAGATAATTTACCTTCAGGAACCAAACTGTGATGAAGTTGGCTCGTTATTGAATATTTTCTTGGCGTTTGGTTTTATTTGAGCTTTTAATCAGTGTCCATGTAAATAAAGAATGTAAAATACAGAAACATCATCATACTCTGATATACTACAATATCACTGTCAACTTTCCTCAGGAATTTAAGTGTTTTCAAAAACCAGCCTCTCCATGTTGCCAATCTGTGGTCCATGTTAGGAATCGTCTGCAAGTTACAAGTTTCAGTGTGAATTGATTGAAAAATTTTCACCAAAAAGAAACAAAACTACTTTTCCCTACTCTGTTCTATAGTTCATCATATTCACAAATACGTTTAACTTAAAGAAACATGTAGGAACCCATTATATAATAATTTAATATTTAATTTATACATTTATTTAATAATACACAATTGTAAATGTGTCTCTGTGTTTGCATGTGTGCAGGAGCAGTTAATATCCTGCAGCAACTCAGTGAATTCAGTTCAGAGGCTCACAACGCTGTCACCTCTATGGTTGCCATGGCTCCAGGCACTGTTGCCGTGGTAGAACAGGTAAACAACAACATTGTGTATCTTTCTCTGGAAAAAAGCGAGGGGTCGAGATGTTTGTTGAGCTGTGGCTGTAGTTGCAGGTTGCCGACGAGAAGGAGGTGTGCAGCAACCAGCTGATGGTGGTGAATGCAGAGGGGGATCTAACCGGTGAACAGGTGATGGTGGTGGAGGAGGGACATGGCCTGGAGGCCCTTACAGTCCTCACTCAGGGAGACAACACTCACCACTACATCGTCTACGTCCAGGAACATACTGTAGAAATCAACTAGCAACATCAGAAGACCGACAGTCATCAGTATCAGTAGATGGGTTAAAATTAAGCAACAAAACAATCCCAAAAAGCAATAAAATCTGGATTAAATGAATGTAAGAATCACCTTCATCATGTTTACAATTACAGTCATCTGCTATCAAAACAAGTGCAATTTTTGGTTGTGTAATAATGTGACATATTTTGTAATAACAAAGCATATTTAATTAAAATCAGAATCCTTCATGTCCTGAATCCAAGAATTTTGTGTTTAGTTGTTTCCCAAAATGAAATGAGGTATTCTATCGAAACTGAACAGAGTGGTACATAATGTACATAGTTCAAATGATTGCATTTTTAACATGTGTAAGATAAAAGGATAAAAACACACAAACAATGATTTATAATGAATGGATACCAAAATAAAGAGCAGAGTAAAATTAAAGAGAAGAATACACTGTTACACTTTGCATTATAGAAATGGAATCATATAAAACCAAAACAGTGTAAAGATAAATACCATGTTATTTTTTTTAAATACCTTATCCTAAATGTTGCTTTCACACATGGTATTGTAATAGATTACAATACTTGTACATGCATGTTAATGTTTTACAAATGGATTTGGTTTTTTTTGCCAATTTGGAATAATTATACTTTATAAATTTCCAAGGGGAAGTTGCTTTTTGTTACATCTCCAATACAATTGTATAAGTTAAAAAAAAGCTGTGTTTAAGGCAAGAAAGTACACTAAGAAAAATGTAAAAGTACAATTTGATTTGACAGGATTTTGCACTATAATTTAGCATTGAATGTGGTTTATTGCACATAAATATGACATTAAATATGTGCTATAGCACAACATAGATCAAGGACACTCTATTACTCAACTATAGAATAAAAAAACAAAACGTGACACTGATTTTTTATCAATACAGCTTATATTTGATTATATTTGCTTATATCTGTAGATTACGTGGTAATGTATGTTCAGATTTCTGAACAGGTGCTTGCTGTAATTAAATTCTCAGCTCAGTAGGTGGCGGTGGCGAGCGACGCCGTTTTTTTCAGACCACAGAAGAAGAAGAAGAAGAAAAACAAGAAGAAGAACAGAAACAAGAACTGGTGGGAAATTTGACGGAGCCCGGCATGGACAGATATGTGTTGCTTGTGTCTTTTTGCCAAAATGACGACGACGCACCGGAATATCCCATATGTAAGTTTAAATTCCTCAAATGTAACTTGAGTTTTTGCACTGTCAACATAGTAATGTGTACTTTAACGTTGCGTTAGCTAGCTAACTGTTAGCTCTTTTACCGCTTATCTCCATTTGTTCCGTTTCCCTTTTCGAAATGGCAGTAGAAAATTAATATCTCTGCTACCACAAGGTTTATGTACATGTACGTATACACGAAACATGAGAAACCAACTTGTGTGGTGACAACAGAAGTGAATCAATTGATGTTGACAGAGTAAATATAGGTAGAAAATTGACAAAATAAATCCCAAATTGTGTTTTATTATAATTCAATTCAATTCAATTCAATTTTTCAATTCAATTCAATTTATTTGTATAGCCCAGAATCACAAATCAGATTTGCCCCAAAGGGCTTTACATTGTGTACAAAAGCAACACAACATCCCCTGTCCTTAGACCCTCACATCGTACAAGGTAAATCGTCTAGATAACAATACTTTGTTAAAACATATATATATATATATATATATATATATATATATAGAGAGAGAGAGAGAGTCTTAGATTATGTTTTACTACAGGTATAAATGAATAGTGTTGTAGCCTAGGTTTTCTCATGCAATATATGTATTAAACTTAACTCCTGCTGTATAAGGGGATTTGGGTTGCAACAGGTTAAAAGACTGCTGTATTAGTTCTACTCATTATAAAGAGAATGCTAACACTTCTGGAATAAGTTTGTTGGTGAATACTAGGGTTTCATATGAATGAACAAACTCACTGATTTAATTGTTCATTGTTCACAGGTTTGGAGCCAGTGAAGCAGATCTATGAGACACTTGTGGCCATCGCAACTAAAGAATCAGCCAGAAGTTTCTCTTTGTTCCCGGGTAGGTATAAACCTTAATGTGCATCTTTGTCTCTGCCACACTTCCAGCACATGAACTGTTGTTTTCCACAACTTCTTTTATATTTAAACATCTTCCCAGCTTGTTCCCTTAGTGGGAGCCCATCAGCTCAGAGGTGGTATGTTGCTGTTCAGGCTTCCCATGGAGAAAAACAGGTAACGTATTTGAATGTTTTATGACTATTTAACTAACGGTTCACATATGTTTTATTATGTGTGCCTAAATCTAGATGCAGTAAATGCCTTTGTATAAATAAAAACTTTATTACTTAATTTTACTTAATTAACTAAATATTTATCATGCCAGTTCTGAAAATTAATACCTTATTCAACAAGACTGAAATAGAAATGCTTGCTTTGTAGTTTTGCAGCTCAGACTGGGAGGAGCTGGGGACCAGCCATCAGAGAAGCGAGAGTGAAGAGGAGAGGCCAACTGCTTTAGAGTTATGTCTCAGTTCTCTCTGTAATCTCGAGGGAATGGACCAAAAAGCTGATCAACCAACACTGACAGAGTGAGTGGCACATTCTATTGTATGAGTCTGCTTGATTTTTGAAGGAATGTGCCAGATACATCATGTAAGTTCAGTTTGTTAGTCTAAAAAGTTTATATTACCAGAATGCAATAACCTCAAGGATATCAAGGGAAGTTTAAAAACAAAATGAAACATGAGATGTGAAGATATATAATATAAGAAAATGTTACTCATGTATCTCAAATAATGACTTGTGTGCATTTATTGAACAGGTTGTTGGAAGAGGCTGCAGAAGGACTCCATGTGCTGTCAGACAAACTGCCACCTCCAGGTACATGTGACCAAATCATAGCACTCCCCGCTCTAAATACTTTAAATTCTGTCTGTAATACAAAATAATTTCAAGTTCTCCATTTGTGGAGATGTTAACTGTGTTCTCAGTGAAGCTACCACTTTCTCACAAAAAAGCGATTTAGAAATTTGATTCATGGTGTATCATGATAAAATAAACGGATGTATAGACTATAATATATATGGTCTATAGCTTAATACACACAGTGTACTGTAAATAAATAAATAAATAAATAAAGTGATAAAGAAGGTTTAGAAATAGCAGATTGTAGTGTTTTTTATCGAAAAACAGCATAGGTAAGACATAATTATTTCTTTTTTTATCAGTGAAGGGAAAGAATTTTTTGGTGGTTTTTGAAAAGCCTGTTGAGTGAGTTTTTATCCTAAAGATATGAGCTTGGTTCCTCTGTGTAAATCGCAGTGTAAGCTTTCTAATGATGCTCTGTTTTCTGGTGGAGAATAAAGAAATATTATTACACAATAATGCTGAGATATATTTGTTTTTCCCCTATATGCTCATTTTATTGCTTGTGGCTTAAATTATTTTTTATTAAGCTAATAGTATTTGATATAGACTTGTAGTTTTTTGAAAGTCATGTACGGCTGTGTTTGTTTTGATGTTGCACTGCAGTATTGACAAAGAGAGATGTCCATATTTTATTCTGTAACGAAGGTAATCGCCGTAAATGGGGGGTGCACTGCTCAGCTATTTTTAAAGTTCCGGAAGCAGGAAATGTGACATAACCTATAAAGGAGAACTAACATAAAAGCAATTGAACCCAAGAGGGCAATTTCACTCAAAATTCTACCCCATGTTATTTTCTTAGACGGTTTAGTGATAATCTGCACAGCATGGCTCGCTATATTTCTCTCATTTTCCATTAATGGTAAGAACCACAAATACAGCAAAAAAAAGTTGTTTACCATTGCAAAACAGCTCCAGTGAGAGTATATCCAAATTCAATTGTTCTCCTTCCTGAAGGCAAACTTAGGGTTTTGAAAACTTCCTTTCTGCAACTTTGTAGAAAAGGTGGCATACAGTACTTACTTTTGCTCTCACCCACTTGTGGGATGGAACACTTCTCCTCTGACTTATTCTGAGCAAATTCTGCTTACTGGTGCAATATTTCATTTCAAAGAATGTTTTTCTGAGCACTGCACCTCCGCGGGAGTTCAGGAGAACTCATCTGTTCATCTTCCAACTTCAGTCGGTCCAGGGAGCTGGAGTCACTGCTCCCAGAGTTCTTCATATTTAGAATTGCAAATAATTCTACTTGCGAAATCTGACTGTGTAGAGACATGCATTTAAAAAAAAAAAAAAAAAAAAAAAAAAAGAGAGAGAACAACTAAATTTCCACTTTGGTTTCTCCCGTTTCGCCTCTCCCCTCCTCAGGTATAGCCCTGGTGGATGTGCTGGTGTTGGGCTCTGCCGAGCAGTCCCCGGCTGTAAAAGACCTGCTGCCTCTGCTCGGAGCCCTCAAACACCTGAGCTGCTGGCATGCTGCGAAGATCACTGTAGTCGCACAGCAAACCACTGGGTGAGATGACAACCTGTGAAATTTGACCATTAGGGGGAGTTAGAAGAGTAAATATGAGCAAGTGCCAGCTTACAGTAATGGATGAATTAGATGTATACACATGTATTTAAAATGGTTGTTGGAAAATAGCTGTAAAACTGTAAGTCAAAGTGGAGACTTTATATAAAAGTCTTTACTTTTTATTCCTGATTCTCAGGAATAAGATCCCCTGTGCTTGTAAATGAGTGATATCATTCTTTTCTTTCTTTCTATCTTTTTTTTTTTTTTTTCCCCAGGTGGCAGAAGGCTGCATCCTGCCTGGGCGCTGCTCTGGTGGAGCCTGCTGACTTGGCTGGCTGCATTGACCACAGTGAACTGTGGAGGGGAGGTCTGGTTGTCAGAGAGAAGAAGGTAAGGATCTCTGATGGAGAGTGTTGTCCATTTTTTAAAAATTTGTTTTTTAGGATAAATTCATGGTGATTATTTTTGCATAATTCACATCACATTTTTCTTCATAACTGAAAAACTGAACTGAACTGGAGGGAGGGAGATGGAAAATAAAGATGATTATTTTGCCCATAACACTGAGTACACCAGGGCAGCAACTAACAACTATTTTGATACTCAAAACTTCTCTTGATTATTGAAACAATTGATCAAATAGATGTTTTCTGTTATAGAAGATGAAAACTCCAGAAAATTGTCAGCTCCCGATCACCTAGTGCTGTGCAGTTTAACCTTGGTTTTACTCCCTGTGTCTATGCCCTGATGAAAGCCAATGTGCTTTTAAATTTTTTTTGCCATGTTCTATTTAAGGCTTTTCATCCTTTTTTTAAATCTTCAAGTGCATCTGCTTTATGGCTCTTTTTGGGTTCGCAAAATACTCAGATTTGAAAAGCTGGAAGCAGAGAATTTGGACATTTGCTTCTAAAAATGACTCAAATTGATTTTCAAAATAGTTGCAGCTCTACCCCACACTATGAGAACAGTGCAACATTGTTAGTTTTCAGTTTAGGAGAAAAACAACATAATAGTTGAAAAAATCAGAGTGGATGTTTATGAAAAAGGCAAAGAAAATCATCAGCATGATGAAGCTTTTTGTCTTTTACAGTTATTTAATTAAGATGAATTATGGATAAAAGCTGTTGAGAAGATAACTTGGATACAAGCATGTTTCTGCATGTATCTTAGTAAGTGTGGGATGATCATGTGAAAGTAGTATTAAAGGAAATCAGTTTAGCTGCTCCACTACTGTATGTGCTTGCATGTGAATATTCTAGACAAATACAGTAGAGGGCATGAGAAAAAGCCGTGTTCTTTTGAACTTCTCATCTCGCCTGCCCAGGGCATTTTTTTATTATGAAACGCTGTTAGTGATAGGGTCACAGCTTGCTGGGCTCAGAGAAAGATCAGTGAATGCTGAACACAGTGCACATACAAGGCCATGGGGTAAATTTTCCCTAATTTCCTTTTTAAATTGAGTGAATCTTCGACTCTGCGGGGTATAAGTCTTTCCCCGCTGCTGAGTGAATCTAGAGGTCACCGAGGGGTCATGGGAAATAGCTCTGCCTTGCTGGCATCACCCTTTGCAGAGCCGACCCATCCCGGACCCATCCTGACCCTATCCCCCCTCCCAGATGCCTGCTGATTATTGTGCTCGGCTCAGGATAAAGGACAAGTGGAAAAGTGTTAGACAACGCCTCCGGCAGTTTCTGTCTGGGTCACTGCTGGTGGTAATAACAAGTACCTACTGTGCTATTTTTTTTTTCTTTTACTTTATCAAACCCGGAAATGTGAACACACACACGTAGCTGAATAATTGCCTCAACAGCGGCACTCACCCTCATTCTTCTCATCAGGAGGATGAAAGAACTGTCTGGAATGTAAACACTGCTTTTTAGATAAAGTTTACTAAACAGCAAATAAATGACCATATACAGTACTTTTGTCTGTATTTGGTTGGCTGCTCTATTCGTTAAATCGGCCGAGGCTCCTTACTTCCTGTCGAGGGAAATGTGGTATATATTTTATTAAGGGTCTAACAATTCATTAACTTTCACGATCATGATTCGTTGGCTCTGATTCAATTCGAGGATGATATTGGTTCATTTAGAATGATCCAATCCGATTCAGATGCTTGAAATCAATTCGGTAACTTTTAAGCCCAAAATTCAACCAGTGTGACCATGGGGGGAAAAAAAACCTTGATACTTGACAGTGCAAATGAAGTTTCTTGCAAGGGATAAAACAAACAACAATTAACAGCAAATGCATTCAGCGTTTTATTTGGATAAAGTGCAACCATTATCTCCTGAGGTTGTATTAGGAGAGACTTGCTATTTCATATATAGCAATATGTATATATAAATGTGTGTATGTATGTATGTGTGTGTGTTTGTGTATATGTATGTGTGTATATGTGTGTATATGTATGTGTGTATATGTATATATAAACCCACAATTCTCACTGAAATCACTTGAAACTTACAAAAGTAACAATAAATAAAAATGTATTGAAAATTAAATAATCAAAATCAGCCATTACTTTTGGATTGAAGATTTACATAATTATTTAAAAAATGATGGACAAAAATGATGGTACCCATAACTTAATATTATATTAATATTAATATTTTGTTGCACAACCTTTTGAGGCAATCGCTGCATTTAAACAATTTCTGTATTTGTCAATGAGCATTCTGCAGCTGTCAACAGGTATTTTAGCCCACTCTTCATGAGCAAACTGCTCCAGTTGTCTCAGGTTTGATGGGTGTCTTCTCCAAATGGCATGTTTCAGCTCCTTCCACAGATGTTCAATGGGATTCAGATCTGGGCTCATTGAATGCCACTTTAGAATAGTCCAACGCTTTTCTCTCAGCTATTCTTGGGTGTTTTTGGCTGTGTGTTTTGGATCGTTGTTCTATTGGAAGACCCATGACCTACGGCTGAGACCAAGACTCAGACACTAGGCAGCACATTTCTCTCCAGAATGCCTTGATAGTCTTCAGATTTCATTTTACCTTGCACACATTCAAGACACCCTGTGCCAGATGCAGTAAAGCAGCCCCAAAACATTACTGAGCCTCCTCCATGTTTCACCGTAGGGACAGTGTTCTTTTCTTCGTATGCTTGGTTTTTGAGTCTATGAATATAGAGTTGATGTGCCTTACCAAAAAGCTCCAGTTTGGTCTCATCTTTCATCACCCAGAAGCTTTGTGGCTTGTCAACTTCTGGGAGAATGTCCTTTTGACAGATGAGATATGGTAGATATAGTAGATTGACAAATTGAAAAAATCTTTGAATATGTATAGAATATCCAATATCAAACCAATCCATTTGTAGTTCCTTCATGCCGCATGTTTTTCGTCTGTTGGCGACACAGACAGGCAGAAGGAATAAAGTAGTGCTCTATCATTAAAAGTACATTACTATTCAAAAGTTTGGGGTCACTTAGAAATGTCCTTATTTTTGAAAGAAAAGCACTGTTATTTCAATGAAGATTTCAGTGCAGCATTAAACTAATCATAAATGCACTCTATGTACATTGTTAATGTGGTGAATGACTTTTCCAGCTGCAAATGTTTGGTTTTTAATGCAATATCTACAAAGGTGTATAGAGGCCAATTTCCTGAATACATCACTCAGTGTCCTAATGATACATTGTGTTTCCTAATTGCATTACAAGGCTAATGGATGATTAGAAAACCTTTGTCTAATTATGTTAGTACAGCTGAGAACAGTTTAGCTACTTGGATTGAACATTCTTTGACAAAAGCAAAGTTTGAAGGAGAAACATATAATTCTGAATAGAAATCATTATTTTTAAACTCAATGTCTTGACTATATTTATTATTCCTTTTGCAACTCATTTGATAAATAAAAGTGTGACCTTTTGGTTTTCCCAGTTAGGTGTGAAAGAACTCCACAGACTGAGTCCTGATGCTTAATGATGCTCTTGTTTTGCTGACTGTGGCCAAATAGTGATATTTCACCCTTTTCCAAAACCTTGTGAAAAGCTTTGGTGTAGGCTGTGATGGCAGCAGCTAATGGCCATTGTTTTTGTATGTATGGTTTCACAAGCTAAGTAAGTACAGTGCCTTGCGAGTATTTAGCCCCCTTGAATGTTTTGACCTTTTGCCACATTTCAGGCTTTGGACATAAATATATAACATTGAAATTGAAATTCAAGTTGGATTTGGTCTATAAGTGGAACAAATTTTATACAATATTTAAATTTTTTTTCCTTGTCTGTAATCAGGTCTCAGTGTAAATGAACCAACTCTGTAATAGTCTCAGAGGTTTAAAGTGCAAACAGCATCATGAAGGCCAAGGAACACACCAGGCAGGTCTGGAATACTGTTGTGAAGAAGTTTAAAGCAGGATTATGATATGAAATGATTTTTCAAGCTTCAAACATCTTGCAGAGCACTGTTGAACCAATTCTAGTGAAATGAAAAGTATCAGACCACGGCAAACTTACCAAGACCCAGCTGCTTCTCTAAACTTTCAGCCCTAACAAGGAGAGACTGTTCAGATGCCGCCAAGAGGCTCATGATCACTCTGGATGAACTGCAGAGATCCACACCTGAGATGGAGGAATCTGTCTATAGGACAATTATTAGTTACACACTGCACAAATCTGACCTTTATGGAAGAGTGGTAAGAAGAAAGCCATTTCTCAAAGAAATCCATTGAAGGTCCTGCTTGAAGTTTTCCATAAGACATTTTAAACGTGTGGAAGAAATGTGGTCCAAAACTTTTTGGGCAAAATCTAAAAGTAACCCTGCACATCACCCTGAATAAACCATCCCTACTGTCAAATATGGTGGTGGTAGCAACATGGTCTGGAGCTGCTTTTCTTCAGCAGGGCAGGGAGGATGATTAAAACTGAAGGACTGGAAGATGATGGATTAAAATACAAAGCCATTTCGGAAGAAAACTTGTTAGCGACAATGATCCTAAATATAAAGCTAAATCTACAATGGAATGGAAAACTAAACATATCCAGGTGTTAGAAAACCAAGACAACTTGAATCCAATTGAGGAAAAAATTTCAGTCTCTAGATGTGGAAAACGATTGACAAACCCTCAAAGACTTGTAGCTGTAATTGCAGCAAAACATGGTTCTACAAAGTATTAATTCACGGGGGCCGAATAATACTGCATGCCCCACTTTTAGTTTTTTTCTTTTCTTTTTTTATTTCCGAAAGAAGGTTTAATAATTTTCGTTCAAGTTCACGATTCTGTCCGACTTGGTGTTGACTCTTTACAAAACGATTCCAATTTCATGTCTTTATGTTTGAAGCCTAAAATGTTGCAAAAGGTCAAAAACTTCATGGGCCAAATACTTTCGCAAGCCACTATGTGTAGCTTTGTAGTCATGCTGTCTTTTATTGCCAAAATGAATAGGCTGATGAGTTGACATTTCTTTTTCATGCATCGCTGTCAGTTGCTTTACATCCACTTGTTGTTTTCTCTAATTAATGGGAAACTGCGGCAGGTGCAGTACCTGCCATAGTATTCCCATTGAGTTTTGGCCTCTGGACCTGATTAAACAATATTGAGCTTTTTTTCCATTGTTCTCTAGAGAAATTCTGTTTTGCTCTGAGTTTTCTTTTTGTGTCTCATACTGTTGGTCTCTTTTTAATTGCACTGTCAGTTTGTGTTTTAATTTTCTAATCGTAATTCTCAGCTTGTTTCTTCTGTAGAAGATTTAAAATGGGACAAATGGAACAAAACTCAAATGTACAGAGTTGTTTACAATTCCTGTTATTTCTGAACTTTCTAAAATGAATGACTCAATAGGCCAACAATTCTAATTGACTTTTTTTTTTTTTTTTAAACATTTCTAAAGTTAGCAATTTCAACCCATCAATATACAAATTCAAAATTATACATTTACTAAAAGACAACGGATATGTGTAATACCTATTTGTATCCATATTTTTTCCTCGGGTAGGATTTCTAAATTAAGGTATTAATAAATAATTGGTCATGAAACTCAGAATATTGAAAAGAAGAAAGTGAAAAGAAGTAAACCAAAAACAATGAGCTGAAAGATGCTGATTTGACTTTAAAAAAAAATATGCTATTTCACATCATTTTGAAACATTTATTATTACATTTATTAAAAAATGACACTAGACGTAATTTGCCACCACACACTCAGACATTAGCAAGAAAAACAGTTAAACAAATATAGTCACTGATGAATGATGACAATATCTCACAATTTCATGAATGATTGCACTGTGCCCATAAATAATAATAAACACTAAATTAGAGCTGCAGTAGTCTATTAATCAATCAGTTGTCCACTGTTGCATTAAATGCCAACTATTTTGATCAGTTGATCATTTTGAGTTCGTTTTTAGGAGGAAAATGTTCAAATTCTCTGGTTCCAGCTTCTCAATAATGATTATTTTCTGGTTTTTTTAGACTTCTATAATAGTAAACTGGTGGTCTTTGGCTTGTGGAAAAACAAATACATTTTAGCCTGAAACTTCAGCTTTAGGGAAGCAGTGATTGACATTTCACACCATTTTATGATACAAACAACTTAATTATCAATAATTGATAGATTAATCAACTATTAGAATAGCAGTTACTTGCAGACCTACACAAAATAACTATAATATAAAATAAATGTAGCTGTGTCTTTTAACACACAATGTTTTATTTAATACATACAGTAAGGAGCCTCTCTGCCCTGCTCACTGACACGAGTTTCTGTTTGATCACCATTAGCTGCTCAAGGGAGGATAATGGTGCTGTTTGTGCTCTTTGTGATGATTATGTCAAATGTGACATTTCAGCAGTGATGTTGATCATAGAGTGTTGAAGGCATATAGGTGAAAGCACCGGGTTATGGCTGTATTCTTATTCCAGCGGATTCCCTACGCTATTACATGCTTGAACAAAGTTTCCTCTGGTCTGCTCCACTCTGTCTGCTGAGCTCTGAGTAAGCACTCAAGTGACCTTTTCTAAGCTGCCTTCAGAATTTAGTGGGCTCGGGCAGTCAGTCAGTAAAAGCTTCACAGTCGGGGAGCTTCAGAACAAAGGAGAATTCGCAAAGGAGTCAAAACCTGTTTTAAGAGTAACCATCACTACTTTACTGCTGTATAATACGTAGCAAGACCACTAATGTGTGTATGGTATTTTTTCTTTTGTTTCTATATCTGTGACTTGGTTTCGTCACTAGTTTTCACAGAGAGAGTTTGTGTGGTCACCTACAGCAACAGCATCTGACCTTTTCTCCTCTGTCTTTCCACAGTGTATGTCTGAACTACGTTTTGATGGCTTTTCTCTGCGCTCTCCAGCACATCAAATATCTGGGTCCCGTCTCTTGCAAGCTTTGCACACCTCTACAGACCATAAACTGCGTTCTGAGGTGAGTTCTGACCTCCTCGCTACCTCTCAAATAACCTCTCACAATGATGCTCCCACATTTGGTAGAATCACCTTAATCCTGAGTAGAAAGGATCATACTCTTTATTTTATACAATTTGAGTCGTTTTTTTTTTTTTTTTTTTTTTTTTTAATTAAGCAAACTTTCCAGGTGGCAGCTGCTTAAAGAAGCAAGTATCTGTAATAAAGATTACCCTGGCCATTATTTAATAGGGCAACAATATACAGATTAGAGTTATACTTTCTGTATGTTGACAGTTCCACTTTATTTCTCTATTTTAAACCCTGCCTAAGGGAAACCGCCATCAAAAGACATAATTAAATCGCTGAAGAAATCTGAAATGTGGGCCAGGAGTCAGTAGTCTGGGACCAGGCTATATCACTGCTACATTTTATTTAGCTCTCCCTGAAACCCCAAGATCCTAATCCAATCCAATGTGTTTTGTTGCCAAACAATTTCAACAAGTTCATGTTAATAAATTCTCTATTTTTCCTCTCAGACAAAGCTTTGATCTCTAAAGGGCCACAGTAACAGGAGCCACAGAGCTGGTGCTTTCCTTTTTGCTTAGACAAAAGTAGTAGTAGTTGAATAGTAGTGAATTTTTGATGCTTCATAGAAGACTATGATGAAATCATGTCTATGTTTCTGTGTTCCTACAACCTTCAGGGAAGGTGATGGGAAGTTCTGAAGATAATGAGTGACTTTTCATTTAGGGGACATATATATATATATATATATATATATATATATATATATATATATATATATATACTGTACCTTCATACAGCCTACAGCTTTCCTCCTAGATTAGGATAAATGAGCTGAACCCAGTTTCTTCTACTAATGATTTCTGGTGGCAAAAAGGAGAAAGGTTCATAAGAAGATCACTGCCCTGTTGCCCTTTAAGCACACCGAAGAACCGGTGGCAGAAGAATCATCAGAAATATAGTCCATTTGCCAAACGAGTGTCGACCTTTTCTACTTCTGAGGACCTCCTACCTAATTAGCATATAGATTTACAATCTTGTCAAAGAAGGCCGACACCAAAGGTGTTCATATTGTGGGAAATCAGCAGTTACTTCCTCTGTCCCATTTTTCAGAGTTAATGTACTTCTTAAGGCAGACCTCACCTTCATTTTTTATTCCCTCCTTATCTATCAACGTTCAATTATCAGCTTCTCCCTTTTGTGTCATCATCAGATTCAAGCAGAATTGTTCAGATTTTATTTTTAAATCCTAGTTCCCTGAACTGTGATGTTATGGGGCTTGGTGCTATGTAGTGCTTGTTTAGGTAGTAGTTGATTAATTCTTTGGTTTACAAAATATCAGAAAAAAGTGAAAGAATTTCCAAGTCCAAAACCCAAATATGTTTTCAATCATATAAAACCAATAAAAGTAGCAGCAAATTATCCTTGAAGAAAAGCCATAGCATCCATCAATCTGATTCAGTTACAAAAGGGGACAGCTAATAATTGAACAGTGAGAGCTTCCGGTAAAAAAAAAAAAAAAAAAAATGGTGAGGTTACCTAGATAGAGACACATGCCTGAAGCCTGCAGATTGTCCACTACAATTCTCTCATGAGTGTTATGCATTGAAGGCTTAGTTTAGCACTATACCTAAATGACACCCATCAACAGTATGCATTTTATATCAATATTGAACAAGATGATGCTGTGAAAAGACCTCAAATATGGGGGAAATGTTATTTAGCAGCACTGTGGATTTTTATTTTTCAAGAGCGATTAAAGAAAGTTTACAAACATGTAGCTACTGCTTTTACTGAAACCATTTATTTCTTGACTCCTTTAAAAATCACCTGGTGTCTAGAGATTTTAGTGATGCAAGTTTTTTTTGACAAAATAAATCTATCTGCTGATAATAGCAAAGGACAAGAAGCTGATATCAATGTTCATTACTTGTAGGTTAACGCTAAAACCACTGATACTAATGTCACTTTAAATGGGTAGACAAGGTCTTTTATAACGGTTGGTATAGTATTGTTCTGTAATGAGTTTTCTGATGTAGATTAATAGCCATAAGCATAAAAACACACAGAAGTTATGGTCTGACAGGCTCCATAGCACATGCAGAAACACATACGAGTTTTATTAGTTTTATAATTTTTTTATTTATTTTTCACATTCTCAGCCATTGGCTGTCTGGCTGTACAGATAACGATTGTGTTGGTGTGTGTGCTCATTAGTCAGTTAACACTTCCTGTAATTAAGGTGTGCATGCATGTGTGTGTGTGTGTGTGTGTGTGTGTGTGTGTGTGATCTCATCAAATCAGTTGTACAGAGAAGCAGATGGCAGTGATTGTCTTGGCGCACAATAAAAAAACACACACACACCACCTCTGAAGACAACAAAATCATCACATTTCCACACTTCTGTGTAATGACTTTCACACACATGCATGCATGCACGCATGCACAAACACCCCTACATCCTCACTGTCAGGAGTAAATGATGCGATACAGACGAACACACATTTGTGCAGTGGGGGCATTTAATTTTTTGTTCAGTGTCATATGTTGAATCTACACTACGTTAAGAATATTCTGCAGGCAAGAATGTACATTTTAGTAGACAAATACTGCAATTATTGGTCCACACTGCTCAGATATTCATAGAGGAAACACATGGGACAAGATTACAGCAATTTGTGTAGAATTAATGAGTGATTACAATCTATACTTGGCCTGTCCTTTTTTTTTTTTTTTCCCCAGAAAGTACATGTTGGATCATTCAGAGTCATGTTACAACAATTTATAACTATTATAATTGATAATTTCAAGTGGTTGTGAATAATTAGGACAGTATGATTGCAATATTTATAGACTTTCAAAAAGGGGCACTGTATTTAAAAGTTGGATAACTACAAAAAATCTGTGTTAAGTTGGTAACCATTAACTGTCAGTCAGTGGTGCTGAATTAATGATCTATTTGGCTCATCTCAACAGGTCACCAGATCATTCAGTTGATTGGGCGAGGAATTATGAGACTTTCCCAACTTGCTAGCAAATCCAGCAATTTGGCCGAGCTCATTAAAACTTTCATCTAGTCTTAATCCATAGGAGACTGTCAGGAATAGAACGACACTTCATTTTTGTTCCAGATCAATAAATTATGAGTCCAGGATTTCAGGGTTTTCTCACTATTCCTGTAATCTCCTCTATATGCAAATGACCTGTTTTTATAAATGACAAATGATTTATATATTATTGATGCTCTCGCAATACAATGAGCTCCTTAGATAAATAGGACAACTGCAGACTATTTAAGGGTAGACCTTCTTAAAAATATGACCTAGAGCATTTTATTTTTAATTGGACAATTGCGTTGCATTTTAGTGCCACAAAATGCTAGGTTTCAGACACATGCACTGCACACCTGCTATTTTGGTTCAGGTAGGCTCTCATTAATTTAAAACAGTTCTGTCATTCACAGTTAAAATCTGCACCCAAAGACACATGGAGTGGTTTTTAAATTATTTAATGAAAAAAAGATAATGTATTTGTGAAGCCATTTGTATGAATATATCACACTGACATCATTTTAGCAATAATTTAATGTCCTCTTGTACATGGTCACATAGTTTAGATCTGTTAATGGTAGCCAGTTCGATGTGTGTGTGTTTTTGTGTGTGTGTGTGTGTGTGTGTGTTGTTATTCTGTAGCAGCCTGGTGGTATTTTCAGGTGATTTATTGAAGGTAAATGCAGTAAACAGTCGTGCATGATGGCACTTTTAGAGGTTATGGATTTATCAACATATCTGTCTTGCTGCCTTCAGATGCTGCAGGGATTTAAAGAACTGATTGAACACAGTTTAACACTGTGTCTGTTGCCCACAGTTTAAACTTGGGCAACATCAATGTTCATTGATTTACTGCCTTGCCTTTAACTTTTTGGTTAGTTCCTCTATTTTTTCTGCCTTCTTTTTCTGATGGCTTCCTTCTCATCCTTTCATACATACATGACACCTGGATGCACCAAAATGTTATTTTTGCTGACCTTCCCATTGCAAAACCAAAATGGAAGCTAATCACGCTTACATACATACATTACATTACATACATACTAATTACATATCGGCACTCTTGAACCAGTTAGGGTTCAATGTGTTGTTCAAGGAGGTTTCAGTTCATACCTGCTAACAAGAGACTGGAAACCTTTTCCACCAGCTGGGTAATTTTAAAACCTGTTACCCCTCTAAACATTTTGTTCAATCATTTTTCTTGAGTGAGATTTAAGTGCTAACTTAATTTGACTTTTCTCACTGTACTGTGTTTCCTTTACAAACTTTTTTTTTTCTCTCTTCCTCTCCACCCTCATCTTGACTCTGTCTGCTCTGTGTTTGCAGGTGTTTCACTACTACATGCCGGTTTTAGACCTGGTTCAGTTGATTTCTCTGTCCGACCTGCCTGGCTTCCTGATGTCCAGCACCCAATTCGAACTGTATCCTCATTTGTGACGCTTCAGTGCGTGCGTGTATGACTCCTTTGAACACGATTCCATTTCCTTAAGAAAATGTGTTTTCGTTGTTATGTCCATTCGGATCATTCAGCTTCACCGTGCAGACTGTACATGACTTACAGTACTGACACTAAAATGCTGCTTTCACATTTATCTTCTGAGTAGCACGGACAAAGTTTCTCTGCTCACCTTAAGCTAAGCTTAAGACATATACTGTTTATTAAAGTATAACTTTCACTTTTCAGGGACATACTTTAAGAGGCATGTTCTGTCTTATAGTTAAAATTTAAGTTTGTATTGAAACATTGCATACCGTTGATCAAATAATAGCTGAGTTTCAATGAAACGTCTGGTCCCCTTTAACCCCGAATAATCATCTAACAGGTGTTTATTCAAGACCAACTTTCAAGTTTGTTACACTAGTAGATTAGTGATATTTTTTTCTATTAACTTACCTTGGCTCCCTGGCTTTGACCTGGATCATTTATCCGTACACTTACACTCCCATTTAAAAGTTTGGAGTCATCCAGATAATTTAGTGTTTTCCCATGAAAAGAAAGGGGGAAAAAAAAAAAAAAAAATAAGGACACTTCTAAGTGACCACAAACTTTTAAATGCTGGTGTATATTTTAACAAATTGCAACTTTTTTTCCCCTAAAAACGTGTTTGTTTGATTGTTCCTTCACGACCAACATACAGAGGTTTGTCCGGGAATTCACTGAAAGCTCAACTCCTGTTGGACCAGCTGAGGTCACTGACTGGAAAGGTATCTGCCCTGAAGCTTTTTTTCTTATCAGCTCGCATAATTGAGAAAAACGAGAAAGATTTAATGTTTAGCGAAGTAAAATACACAAACTGATTGTTTTTGAAATTGCATTAGTAAGCTTCCCTCTCACTACAAACAATATGTACATAAAGTGCTTGTTTGCAAAATTTCATATAGATGAATACAAGGTACTTTGCTTGTGGGAGTGTGTGTGGGTCTGTGTGACACACACACGCACTCGGAGTGAATATGTCTGTTTTTTTTTCTGTGGTTTCTTCAGGTTGGGGCGTTGTTCAGCTTGTCCTGTGTCATCACCCCCATTGCCCAGCCCCCTGCCAGCCAGCTCAGCTCCCAGCGCTGGAGGGAGTCTCTAGCCAGGAGACCAAAGGCCCTACCCAGTACGTCCTTTCATTACCTTGTTAAACTGACCCTTTGGCAACGACAGGGATGACTCATATCATCTTCCGTGGGGAAATAAATTGGTAACTAGAGCTGCATTGATACAGATAATAAAGCGTTCTGTAAGGGGGCGCAGACTCGGGAGAGGGAGTGAATCAATTTGGAAACACTGCTGGGAAAAGTATGATAAAAGAAGATGTACAGTGCATTCAGAAGTTATTCAGGCCCCTTCACTTTTTGTTACATCATGTTATGTTGCAGCCTTAGGGCCTGTGTCCATGTGGAGTTTTTTTTTTCTTCTCCTGATTGTTCATAAAGAGGAAAGAGTGTAGGAGGCCTCTGAGATGATAAGGCCTGCACCCAGTGAGTTCTCTGCTTTTTTGAGGGCAGCTCCGAACTATCTTAGTTGTAAAATCTCTGAACTTTCCAGAAGGCAGCTGGTGTCATCACTGCCGCTCCTGGGACTCATCACTCTGGTGACCGGGAAAATGGAGGTTCTGGCCTTGTCTATCCTTAACTTTATGGTATGTCAGAAAGTAACTATGATAACAAAGAAAGAAAAGGCTGTTTGTGTGGACATATCGGAAAGAAATTCTCAAGATAGTGCTGTCATAGAAACAAAACAACTGTGATGAGCAGTACCTGGTTTCCTCCAGACGTCATGCTTAAAATTGAGTCCAACAGTTCTGTCTTCTATTTAAGACTTATGGAGGCTACTGAGCTCTTGCTAACCTTCACAGCGTAAATTGTTTGTTGTTTTTCTCAGATCTGTGACCCAACACAACCCTGTCTGTCTGAGCTCTGCAGGAAGTTCGGTTGACCACAGAGCTTGATTTTACACAGATATCTGTCAGCAGTGAGCTCTTGTATATACGATAGTGTGTGCCTTTCCTAATGCTTTCTAAATGCACTGTAATTGATATAACCAAGTCCTTGATGCTTTAGCAACAAGTAAAGAAGAGCACTAAGAAGTTAGCAACAGAGGTTAAGGGTGTACTATATTGTTGCACTATTAAAAAAAAAAAAAAAAAACTATTGACCTAAGCCATTTTTTGAGGAAATTGAGTTTTTCGTCTCATGATAATGCTGCCATGTCTGTTAAAATCACCTTAATCCTGAGTTGAAAGCATCATACTCGCTATGATCAAAGTTTTTTGCCCATGTCAGAATAAATTTCCAATTAAACAAGCTGTTATGGTGGTGGCTGACTCAAAAAGCAAGAATTGACGGTGCAGAGTCTGATTTCCTGAGCATTCTGGAGAAGGTTTTTATCCAGGATATCCCTGTACTCGACCACATTCATCTTTCTTTCAATTGCAACAATCATCTTGTCCTGCAACTGGAAAACACCCCCACAGTTTGATGCTGCCACCACCACGCTTCACTATTGGGACTGTATTAGAGAGGTGATGAGCAGTGCTTGGTTTTCGCCACACATACAGCTTACAATTAAGGCCAAAAAGTTCTATCTTGGTCCAATCAGACCAGAGAATTTTATTTCTCACCATCTTGGAGTCCTTCAGGTGTTTTAAGAAAGCTCCACAGGGGCTTTCTTGTGACTTTCTCACATCTTACGAGAGCTCAGCCACAGTGATCTTTGGGTTCTTCTTTACCTCTTTCACCAAGGCTCTTCTCCCCTGATTGCTCAGTTTAGCCTGACAGACAGCTCTAGGAAGGGTTCTGGTTGTACCACAGCTCTTATCTTTAAGGATATGGAAGCCACTATGCTCTTAGAAACCTTAATGCAGCAGATTTATTTTTACCCATGGCCAGATCTGTGCCTTGCCACATTTCTGTCTCTTCAGGCACTTTCTTTGACCTCATGAGTCTCATTTGCTCTGACATGCACTGTGAGCTGTAGGGTCTTACATAAATGGTGTGTGGCTTTCCCAATAAAGTCCAATCAGTACAATCAAGCACAGCAATGGGGGTGTCAAGGATATTCAGAAGAAATGGACAGTGCCCGGATTAAAAATAGGAGTGTGACAGCAAAGGCTCTGAATACTTATGGCCATGTGAGTTTTTCTTTTTTAGTAATTCTGCTGTGTGTACATTAATGAGGGAAAAATGCGCTTAAATGATTTTAGCTAATGGTTGCAACTTAAAAAAAAAATAAGGATCTTTGAATGCTTTTACTTTTTGTCCTCACTGTATATCCATAGACATCCACTGTCGAAGCCTTTTTGATTGAAATGATTCTATAAATGGCATTATTATAATATACTTTACGCATTTCATTGCACACAACATACGATCCTAACCATATGGCAAAAAACTATCCCTCTTTGTTAATAATATAATTTTTTCCCTGTCTTATCCTGTAGTGCCAGACGTAGAAGTCAAAGGTGAGAGCGCACACTACTTCCTGTTGGTCCAGGGCTCAGATGATGCCGGGGCCTGCCGTGTCACGATGTTGCATTCAGACAGTCAAATTAACGGAGCGGCTGCCATGGCAACAGTCTCCGGTTTGCTGAGAGACTCATCACTACTGTCATCAGGTATATTATTTTGACAGATTCACCAGCGTGTGTGAGTAGGTGTGTGTCACCGTGAATGTTCTGCGGTGTCACTTTGAGTTTTTGCTAAACGCCTGAGTCTCTTTCTATGCGAGAGGCAGACAATAACTAAAAATGATAAAAGAGGTTTTCTGGTGTGCTTTTATGAAGTTTAAATATTGCTTTTTGTATTTAAGAAATTTATTAGAGGTTTTAAAAATGTCCAGCAGTGCATTGCCAGCCTGCAAGTGTTCTTCTCTGTTAAAGCTCTGCTCCTCAACATGATTGGAGTTGAAGCCCCTCTGGCTTCATTGCGTTCTGTTGAGGGTCTGTCATTATTCATCAGGATAGCCTGTGCTACAAAATCTGGTGGTATTATCAGCCCTTCTACGCTGTGAATTCTCAATATGTGAAACAGAGGCTAGAGCGTCTTTAGCATCTTTACTGCGACATATATTTTTTCCAAAGTGACATGGAATTTTTGTTGCAAAAAGGGATTTAAATTCTTCATGTCTGTTAGGGCTTCTAACCATTAGCAGAGCTTATAGTTTCACATCATACATATAGTTCATGCAGAACTACAGAGGAATATTTGCTCCATACACACTCAAAATGTTGTTACATCAGAGGATGAACCTAATTTAAATCATTTCTCATTAAGGAACAATAAAGTGTTGATATGAATGAATTAGACTTTAGTCACTTTGCTTTGGAAACACTTTTTCCACACTTACATTACAGTATCTCATAAGGTCTTTTTTTGGGCACTTTTTTCTATAAAGGGTTCTCAAACTAATAACCAAAATAAAATTATTACAAATCATTAAGATAATTTTGTTTTCAAAAACTGCTGAAGCAACTCAAAGCTTAATTCAGTTTTAGCTTTTTTTAAAATTTCTTGTAACTGTGGGTCGTGACATTTTTTATATTGATCTTGTATCTTTTTTTTTTACTGTAATTCCATGTTCCACTTATAGGTTGGAAACTAGCAATAGTTATTATAATCTGTATGCTAGAGTCTAGTGTCTTAGAGTTAAAATGATTCTATGTGATTTGCACTGTCCTGTGAGGCTGACATACACAGCATTGTGAATGAATTGATGGATGGGGATGAGCTAAACAAAAGTCTGTGGGCATGTGAAGCTCTGACTTGGTTTTCTCCTCTGATCTAAAAGGCTGTTTTCTGCTGTCTGATGTCTTTAAAATATACTTTAAATTCAGAGGAACACTATATGAGGTGCCCCAACTGCTGCAATGACTCAGCAGAGTTTTCACTTAAAATGAACATCTTAAATTGAACACCTGAGGGATGTTGCACCTGAACAGCAAAGGGATAAAATTTAATCAACTCATCAACTATATGTTTGCTGCAAAGTACTAGAGCAGCAATCTCAGCTTCAACTTTTTGTAAGCGTTTGCTAATCCTGCTACTTTACGACACCTTAAAATGAAGCATTACCTGCTTGCAACCCACAGCGGCATGTTGCATGATTCCTGACCTCCGCTGTAAAACATCTACAGGGTTCATCCCAGACAATTCAGTCGAGTTGGCTTGTCAACCCTTTATCTTTTCTTATTTTTCCATTATCGCCTTTTCTTTCTATCTCTAACCAGGAGGAGCGATGGGCGACATCATTCGCCTTCTGCCCTGTCTCCGAGGGGAGAGCCTGCTGAAGAGAGAGAGGAAGGTGACCCGGGTCCAGACACTGGTGCTTAAAGAATATCTCCGTAAGTGCTGGATTTTAAAGAGCTTGAGGGATGGGAAAAACAAAAAAGTGGGAGATGTACATGTAGAGGTCTGCTGCACTAAGTTATTACATACCATAGTAACCGAATTGATTGAATGTATTTTGAAGATTGTGCTTATTATTAAATGCTTGCATGTTAATGTATAATGATTGAATAGGCCCTTATCACATAGAGCTCACTGATATATAGCTTGATCATATGATAGTTATGTTAAAAGTGAATTATTATCGAGCTTTTATGAGAGCAGCTTTATCACAGATTTTACCTGTCTGATCCCTGCTATGTGCAGTCTCCTAAGCAGCATTGCCTGACATTTTCACTTGTTGACTTCAAGATGATCCACTGCAGGGGCAGCGAGAGGTTTAGTAGACATTTACGGTATAATGGGGATTATTTGAGAAGGATGTGTCGGCCTCGTGCTCCATACAGTAGCTAACCCTATACTGACCCTTAAGATGGCTGCTGGCTCAAATTTGCATCACACTCTTCTTTAATTAGCTCTTTCTCACCATCTCATCATCTTCATGTTATCCGCACCGTGGCCTCACATTAAATCAGTCTTCATGGTTCAGGGATCAAATTCACTGAATAATTTGCACTGTCATGGATGGTGTGAAAAGACATTGCTTAGTGCTATATTTTACTGCAAATCTCGTCAAAAACTGGTAGTAAAAACAACATATATTATTAAAAAAATACATTTCATTTTCTTTAGTGCATGTAAAATATTCTCATTTAAAACAGTTGTCCTCAAACTTTTTTTCCATCAAGGACCCTTAAACTTACAAAAACTAGACCATGGACCCCATCTAATAAGATATTTTATAAAAGAAAGTGTCAGAAACCCAAGGCCAAAGCTATGGAGGAATGAAAACCATAATCAAGAATGAATAAATAATGACTCCATACATAAATGAATATACCAAAGAATGTCCTAATTTATTTAATTTATTTATAAAATTTATTTGTTCTTTATTATTTCCACATTGATTTGATTTTTAATTTTATTTATTATTTTTTGAATGGATTTATTTGTTTATTCACCCGATTTATTTTTACCTCAATATATAAAATGGAAAACAAAATTGAAAATACATAATTTAATGTACAAAGAGTAAATAATACATAAATACTAGGAAATAAATACCATTTAATTAAACAGATGTTTTTACTTGAAAATATGTCCGTCCTCTCTACAAATGGTCCTACATTCTGTCATTATGGAATTTTAGTAAAAATAAATATGAATTATAGTGAAAATAATTAAAATAATAAAGCCAGCAGTACTTAAAATAACGTCGGTTACTTAAGAAAACGCATATACACCTCAGCCAAAGCCAAATAGCCAGAAGAGAGCGATCAGTGACCCCTCTCTTTGAGCTCTTGGCTCTTTAGCCCTCAGCACAGGCTGGTGCATAGAAAGACTCTGTTGAAATATGATTATTTTACAGAGACACATAATGTACCCTCGGCTGGTAAAGATAGTGAAACGCCAGTCGAGTGGAGCCAGATTAAAGAAAATGGAGAGAAATGCCTCAGACTTGAGGAAAAGCAATAGGGCGATTCTTTGAAAAGGTTGTGAGCAGAATGGAGAGCCTTGACGGGCCGCAGGAATGCATTGAATTATTTTAATGTGTTCTAACTTGGCATTAAATGGGAAAAGGCAAGTACTCCAAATTGTAAAAGTAAGAATTACAGTGCCAAATTTTCCAGATTAAGTGGGCGTGCATATATAGTACGAGAGCACAATCTAGGTCCCTCTTATGTCTTCTGGACTGTCATCGCTCTGTTTCTGTGATGCATTCTAGCTGATGTGTGTGAGTGCCAAAGACCTCATTTTTCACGGTTTCAATTTTCTCTGGATATCTACAGTAACTCTTTGGAACATTATTAAGCGTTTTTTTTTCATTGCCCCATCCCCATCACACTCTATCAGCCTAATAGGCTGAACTTGAAATAACATGTATAGGTTCCTACTGTACACTCTATCGCCACTAAGAAAACTGAATTGAACAGACGTGGGGCCTGAACGCCTCCGCTTTGAGGCAGGATCGCATCTCTGACTCAAAAGCTGCACGCCACCCTTTTCCGGCTGAGAACCAGGATCTTAAACTTGCAGGTGCTGATCCTCATTCCAGCTGCTTCACACTCTGCTGTGAACCCCTCCAGCGAGAGCTGAAGGTCACAGCCTGATGAAGCCAACAGAACAAGCTTTCTGCAAATATGTCCTATTATTTTCCTCCTAGATTCTTCATTTCATATGTTGTTTTCCTTTTTAATATATTTATGTGAAAATGAATCAATAAATAAATAATTTTATATAACAATGAATATAATGATGATATAAAAAATAAAATGGAAAATCTAATAAATGTGAAAATAATACTCAAATAAATAATTCATTAATTAATAATTAATCATTTTAATAAATAATACATTATTTAAGTAAATGTAATAATTATTTATTCTTGATAATGTAGGTAACTACTGTGTCTGTGTGCGGTGTTCATTATATTTTAATTTGACTTATTGTCCAGTCATTGCCTGTTATGTGATCCCGCCAATATCTATCACTAGTGTAGCGTTTAAATGAAACTAAAACAATTGAGCTTTTGGAGGAGAATCATCCATCAACAGTTTCAATATGTAACAAGGACATGGATGCCAAAAAATCCACCCCCATTGAGCCCTAAACTAAATCTAAAATGTGCCAAAATATATATATATATTTTTTTAAAAGTAGCATGCATTTGTGTCTCCAGGAAAGAAAGAAGAAGCCTCGCCCTCATGCTCAATACCTGTCAATGACTTGAAGGTCATTCTGAGTCTGGCGAGGGAGCAGTACCTGAAGATGATTGACTCCACTCTGCCCTGCGCCGCCCCCTGTTACACAGATGACCCGGAGAGCTCGCCCACCAAGAACTCAGGTACAGGTTTTTTTTTCCCTTACCCATTCAAAGATGAAAATGTAAATTTATGCACCGTGTGCGTGTGCGTCTGTGTGCGCGATGGGTCATTTGCAGAAGATCAATTTCCCCATGGTGATCAATAAAAGTACTCTGGCTTAGACTAGAGCTGCAATTAAAAAATATTTTAATTATAGATTAATCTCCTGATTATTTTGGGAATATGGGAATTGTGTGTCTTCACCAGCATTATATAATTAAAACACTTGAAAGATACAAAGGGTGAATAGAAACAGATGCAGCACTAAAGAACGTGTGACATTCGCAGGATGACGAGTATTAGGAAACAATGAAAGTTAATACTGTACTATAATATGCAAATAAATTGTAAGCAATAAAACCACTGCCAGCCTGCATCTAGAGCTTTATAGACCTGCATGTCAAGCAGGTATACCTCATAAATACTGTGGCACTATTTGGCAAATATTTATGTCATCTCTGCACAACATCCGAATGAGTACCACTTAACGTTTATCATTAAAAGTAAAAAAATAAATATATCCATATGAAGTCTGTCATTAAATCGAATGTTATCTCTAGTTTTGATGCAATTCAGTTTATTACCTTGTAAATCAATACAGTTAAATCGCAGGAATACCAATCTATTAAATGCATTATTACACCCACATATTCTTCCTATTTCATGCTGAATATTGTTTAAATTTAAATTGGGTTATAGAATTCATACAAAACACATGCATGGATGTCATGAAAGCTTCAGTGTCTCCGTAGAACACATTTACTACCATTGCTGTCATCTCGTCATTGAACCCGCTGTATTCAGGTTTATTGCCGTTCTGTCCTTCTTGAGATGACTCGCAATCTTTCTGCCCAAATGCAAGACGATATGATGAGTTGTTGATATCTGAGATGCTAAAGTTTGATCTGTTCATGGCCCTGTCTTTCAAGAGCTCATCATGGTGACCCTCCTCAAGTGAAAGTTCTGATAACTCTTGCAGTCCATCATGTCATACATGCCTATGTTAGAGAGTATTCACATAAAGGGAGCACTTTGGGTTTATTTATTTTCTTGCTGTGATCTGCTGTTGCTGTTATAAAAAGCTCCACTGCTCTAAAATACATTTCCACTAATCTTACTGTCTTCCTCATGACACAACAACTGTTTGAGGCATAACAAAGTTTAAGTGATGCATGAGCCAAGCTACACCAGACAATATAAAACTGATTACTAATTACCTAAAAAATGGAGCTCACAAGGCACACACAGTACTTAAGCTGCCTCTGGTGTGTGGCAAAAAAACTGGTTGCCTTCCCGGGGTGAAACACCTGAACAAACATAGGCCGGTTCCTATATATAGAACAGGTGCAATGATTGACTCTCACTCTTATTAATCGACTACTGGTCATATTTCCACTTGCTGAACTGTAGGAAAACAACGATTATATGGTTCATCCTTGATTTAATTATTTATTGGTGAGAGAAACTAAGCCTGGTTCTTTTTTTTTTCTCCCCATTATAGGTTTTCAGACCATTTCCCAGCAGACATCTGATTGGCCTGAGAAAAGTGTCCTCCACAACATAGAAAACCTGCAAAAGAGACGACAGAAGAAAAGGTAAGCAGGCCTTAGTGGCAGTATTGTTTGGACATCTCTGTGCTAGTGATGTATTTGATCTGTAGTGTGTTTGTTGTGTCCAAGGTTTGGTCTGTTAGGTCCAGGCTCCAGTGACAGCCTGCTGGGTCCTAAAGACGGTCAGAAGGGCTCCGCTGCTCTACTAGACGCCAAAGAGCTTCTGAGACATTTCACATCTGATGGTATGCCTGCGGGCGAGCTACAACCACTGGCTGTCATTAGAGGGTAGGTTCTGCCATATTTTCTAGCTACACAATGAGTAGCACATTGACATCATGTTTTAAATAAATGGCGAGAGTGAACATTGACTAAAGTGTTTTAACGGCCTAAAGATTTTTTCAGAAGAACATTTTTAGCCTAAATCAGAGTTTTAAGGATCATACTTGTATATCTTTTTCTATAAAGGGCTCTATAGATAAATAAATTCAATAAATATTTAGCCAGAAAGAAAGAAAGAAAGAAAGGAGGATGGATCTACAGTAAAACATGTCATCACTTGAAATTTTTCACGTTTCAGGCTTTAGAAAGTGGTCAAAACTGGATGTCGGAGAGGAGTGACTTTCAATAAAAAATGAAAAATAAGACCTGGAAAAGTGATGAAAAAGGGAACTGCTTCCTAACTGATTCAAATTAGTAGACGCTTGTTTAATTTTACTCCAGGTAATTCAAGCTTTGGGTTTGCACTATGAAATAAAAGGACATTTAAAGCCAGGTTTAAAGTTGCCTAGGGTTACACAAGATTGTCAAAGGAGTTACTTGTAACCAACTCCTTTGACACTACAATTACCTGAATGAATGAGAACAGACGCAAACAGACACAGACGTTACACTAGAATGTTCAAAATAGTCAATATATTCTTTAATGTTACATAAGCGAAACACAACCTTCTATGCATGTATGTCTACAGCCATCCACTGGCAAGGCCTCTTTGAATGAAATGACAAATATTTTTTTTTCTCCTAAAAAATTAAAATACTCAGGCCATTATTTAATAGGGTGATGATAAATGATCTTTACATCAGACATGGAGAGACCTATATAAGTAGATCAACTATGTAGACCGATGGCTCAGGCAGACATCCTCAGTCATAACAGACATATTTTTAGTTTGTGTCCAGACTTACAAATGAACATACTGTAGACAGGTAAATGGTATCTGTGTTGTTTGTTTCTGAGATGGTTCTGAATGGCAACAGTTAATGAGCCTGTAATGAGGATTTGATTATGATCATTAGTTTGTTTGTTTTTTACTGAGCTCACACTTCATTTCTATTTTATTTTCTTCCGAGTTGTTGCAAAATTAATTAGTGCTACTGAAAATTCAGTCCAACCAAATTCAGTCTGTCTTGTATCAATTAGCGTAATCTGATTTTGTTGTTTCATTGAAGAAAGTAAAAAATTGATGAGCAAAAAAACACTGTTGTCTTTAATAAATGAATGATTTCTTCTCCCTCTCTGTTTCACTTTAACCTGTCCCTTACCCCTCCTGTTATCCCCCATGTTTTTCTCTTCAGTAATAATGTGTTTCAGTTGTCACCTGACCTGTCTCCCAGGAAAGTCAGCCAAATGCCCTTCAACAAGGTCTCAGCCTCCCATTACCACGGCATAGAGTGAGTGTCTACCAACCATTCAGCTTGTTTAGGTACCTTCAGGGTACAGCTCCAGTAAATTGTATCATGGTTTACAATATGACAAGCTAATCAGAGCCTAAATAGTGAAGATATTGGCTGATATTGGAAATTACATTTGGATAGGAAACTGCTTCCGTCTGAGTTTTCTAATCTGAATACAGTGATAATCATTATTTCTTGAAAATCCTGCATGAGACATGATGAATGCTTTTAAAACTGTATTTTTGCTGTTTTTGACTTTGTCATCTTGCCAACCTTTACTTACTGACCTCAATATACGAAATGAGTTCTTTAATAATTAACCACACCATCGTTATCCAAACTAATATGGAAGTATCGTCAGTTTAAAAAAAAAAAAAAAAGTTAGGATAATTAGGGAGCCTGGACTGTAACCTCAATAAAGTTTTCTCATGACTTATTCCTTGAATTGTTATTACAGTTACTAAATTACATATCTTTTTTTTTGTTCATCAAGGTTTTGCCTGGATAACCAACGCTCCATGGACCGGGACCAAGCCTTTGTACGTCTCCAGTCCCGTCTGATTCGCTACGAGACACAAACCACCTGCTCTAAGGAACCCTGCGCCCTCCCCTTTGCCCTTAGCCCCGCCCCCTCCCCTGCTGTGATGTCGGAACCAGGAAGTGTGCCCGACGGAGAGACGCTGCAGAACGCTGACGTGGCGCGACTCAAACGCAGGTCCTGGGACACGGACATCATCGGAGGTTATTCTCGCAAAAGGTGCGATGAATCCATTGTGTCAGTGGAGTGGAGTTGTTGTTGTTTCAGTGTCAATAAAGTTATTTCTTTATCTGTCTGATTGATTCAGGCTGGTGAAGTCGGAGAGCAGTGACTCCCTCGGTTCCCAGAGCAGCGGCAGCAGCGGGACTCAGCCCACCATCAGGTCCCTACGGCAGCAGCCCAGCAGATCCCAGTCCACCTCCTCCGTCTCCTCTTCAGCCACAAGACGGGCAACCTCAGGTGAAATTAAACAACTGAACCTTGAATCGAAGTATGAGCCATGGCCAGTTCGCTGGGTTTTTTCCTATGGACGATATCATCCTCTCCTTGAAGGGCTCTCTCTAAAATAACTGCTTTGTTATCTGGGGTTACTTCCAGTTGGATCAGATTCTGATTGGTCAAAAAAATTATCTAAGTGCATTATAGGAAATCCCTATGTCCACTGCTAGATATATAATGCTAGGTATATAATTTATGAATAAATAAAAATAAAACGGTCAATATTGGATCTACCTGTATGGATTCATTTCAGAAAGTCTCCCAAAAAAATTCCAGCATGGAGAGAAAACCTACACGAATGTCACACCCCAGCTTTAAAGCTGCCTTAAGGAGCTTCAATTTATTAATCAGAAGTTGTTCAAAGGTAAATAAACTGTGCAGCATTTCACCACCCTCAATGACATTTTTAGAGGGTTAAAAAGATAGTCTGCTTGGATAGAATCTGAATTCTTACCATGCTTACCATCCTTACCAGCTTCATCAGACGCCAGATGAAATACATTTACTAATGATTTTTGCTTTTCATGTTAAACATGAGACAAAATTTCACTCTTAATCACTGACTGGGATTCCATTAACACGCATTTTTTGTGGACAAAAAAAGACAAATTTACTACTAAAAAATAAAACTGAACAAAAACATTGGACAAGGATGTATATTTGCCTGCCTGCTAAAAAGATTCTAGTGGGATTTGGCTTTAGCCAGTTGCCTATTTTACTTCAGACGTCACTTTGCAAAAGCATGCAATCAGAACATTGATATGTGCCGTTTCTATAAATATCAGACCAGGCAAATTTAGCCATGCCGCAGTCCTAATCATTCTGTCAACATGTGGAGATACTTTCTCAGGTCATAATGACATAATAAAACACAAAAATGACAAATTTTGATTAACATTACCATCAACCTGCTGTCAAAGACTAAAGAAAGACTTTCAACTAAAACTAGACTAAAATGCCAGAGCTTTTCATCAACTATAATGTGACTAAACAGAAAAGGACACAAGTTGACCAAATATAAAAATAAATGCATGTTTGACACAAGGTTTAGACTAAAACTAAACAGAGAAAAAGCCTATGAATTACCAAATTTACAGAATCTAATAGGAAAATTAAGAAGTCTCAGTCAAGCTCACACTATTGGGACCACTTTTTTAAAATATTTATTTGTAAGCTTATTTCAATGATGAAAACTACTTTATATTTCAAATAAATATTGATATAATATGTATGTATATATATATATATATATATATATATATATATATATATATATATATATATATATATATATATATATATATATATATATATATATATATATATATATATAATATGGATATATCACTATAGTGGCATTGCTTTATGGCAGATTTTTTTTCCTGATATTACTATCCAGGTTTGGTGAATGTCTCCTCTGCTGATCAGCCGCCACAACAGAAGACACATCAGGAGCCAACAGAGGGAAAACCTGCCAAGGAATCACGTTCCCAGAAGCACAACAGGGTGAGCCTGCATTAGTTTACAATAAATTGCATGCTATTTTTTAATTATTTTAGCCTTCGAGTTAGTGTAACCCAGTATTTAACTCAGTGAATCATTTCTCTTTTGAAAACATGTTCACAACATTTAATTGCTGAAATTAATTAAGTATAACATTCACCTGAAAAACGTGTCAGAACTGTTTATAAAGGGCTTTGCATTTGGACAAATTTCTCTATATCTATTTCAAAAGAAAACAAGCTGAATCCCACATGAGTAGTAAGTGAGATTTTAAAGGTTATGCACTTTTCTGTGGTTTTATTTGAGGTTTTGATACTACTCACATGCAGTTTGTGGTTAAAAGTACATAAATTAAACTCTATAGTAAACATCATACTAAAAGCTGGCAATATATACTACTATACTATATATACTATACTATATATACTTTCAATATACATTAACGTAATATTGATTCAAAACTATTTAGACTTTAAACACACCCTTAAATGAAACTTCACAACTCTTTACTATTTGAAGTTTTTTATCTAAGATTGTTTAGAGAATTATTTGTGATTATAGCTAACCCAGTCAGAAACACATTTTCTATGACTTTAACATCCTGTTCATTTAATTAAGTCCAGTCATTATGGCTGTTAGTTATCTATTTATTAGTTGTTTGGTTTAATAAATGGTGTAAAATGTCGATCATGTTTCCCAAAGCTGAAGATTCAACCTCAAATGTTTTTTTTGTCCAGGCCAACAGTCCAAACCCGAACGAACATCAGTTTACTATTAAAGAAGACTCTTCCTATAAATGACTCGCATCAAATAATCGATTATGAAAATGGTTGGTGATTTTTGTAATAGCTGACAACGAATTGGTTAATCAACTAATCATTTCTTTAGATGATTTGTCATCATAGATATATCAAAAAAAAAGTCTGAGATTAGAATAGTTTTAATAAGGCAATACCTTATTGATTTATTGGCCTCATCCTTAAAACAGAATTGTGTCTCTGGAAATAATGGCGTCCTTGTTTCCATGCGAGGAAGGGAGAATGGAAGAGAGAATGTCTGTTTCAAAGGCAGCCAAGTCCTTTTTGGTCAGATCTTGTTGGTCAGAGACCCTTGTTGGCTTTTAATGATCCTGTCTGGGTGATGACCTGACCCCCGAGCGAGTTTCTCCTTAAGAATGGTTGTTTTTATCAACACTCTGTATTTGTCTCTGGGGTTGTCACGGTGTTGGGAAGTTAACCAGTTTTTGTGAACTTCTCCAAATGCCTTTTTTGACCTCAGTCGGGTTATCTTGTCTTAAATAAAATGTTCCTTTTATACATAAAGCTTTGGTAGACTTCCCCCCCCCCCACTCTTTTCAAACACGAACAGGCCTGCAGACTACTGGGATCACACACTTTATGTAGAGTGTGTTTACAACTGCACATTCTTCTCTCTGTCCTGCACACAGCTCACAGTCTAAATCCTGACCTTGACTTGTTCTGATTCCTGATTACTATGTACACAGGCTTATCAACCAATCCCACGTATAAGAAAGAACAGTTGGTGTGATTTAGAAATAATGGTATCAGTTATTTCTGGACAGAGATTAAAAAACTGCCTTTCCACTCCTCGTGAGACTGAATGGCACCAATGAGTCCTCACAGTATATTTAGGATGCTCCCTCTGAACAGTCGCTGTGACAAGATTAAAAGCAGAGCTATTTATTTCAGGAATGTGTGTTCGCCATTGATGCTACCATAAAACCATTGTATGTTTGTGCCTAAGAGCTTGTACTGTGAATGTAAAAGGTTGCAAGTTCTGTTCAAGGATAGGATTTTGACGTTCCTTCCTTTTTTTTAAAAAAAAAAAAAAAAAAAAAAAAAGGAAGCCTTGCTACAATTGGTTCCCGAGCCAGGGTTAGTTGGTGAGGGAATAAACACAACTAGATTTAATGTTTTCACTATTGTGCCCTTGTAATGCGGGTGTGTGTCTGTGTGTGTGTGTATGTGGTGTCTTCGGTGTCCTCAGATGCTGCAGGAGGTGGTGGCTAAAACACTCAAACACCACGGGATCGCTGTCGAGCATAAATGCTTTGAGGCCTGCAGCAAAAGACTTTTTGATATCTCCAAATTCTATCTCAAGGTTAGTCCTTCTCCTGCCCACACACAGCCACCACTGTCCTCTCTTTGACTGTAAAGTTGTCTATATTTGACTAAATATAAATATTCATATTTGCTATAGTTCCATGGAACGAATCAGATAAACATTTTAGAGAAATCACTGCCTTGTTTAGCTTTTTTTCCAGTTAACATATTTTCCTCTAATAAATTCCTCAAAACTTTACACTTTGACCCTATTTGTACTTTTGCAGTTTTGCTAACAATTTATAGCAACGATCCATTATCCCTAGTTAAAAGATTATAAAACACTTAATTAATTATTTATTATTAATTTGTTTAACAGTTAAACGTTTTATAACAATGTCTTTTTTTTAAGTAAAGAGGCATTAATAAACTGTTATTTATAAAGAGTAAAGACAGATGGCCAATTGATAACTTATCAGATAAATTTGTAACTAACCTAACAATTATACCTTTTAAATTATTACAATTATTACAAATGACTACACTTGATGTGTATTAGTTAGTGGTTTATATATGTTATTGGGACAGTTAGTAAATAAGCAATAGCTACTTTAGAATAATGCCTCAATAAGTCATTTATAACTTATTAACAGTTCTAAATAAATATAGTGTAAATTTAATTATAAATCCATAACAAACACATAACAATTAAGTCATTAATACCTCATTAATTATCTGTTTATTAATGATTTATTAACTAGTTATAAAGGATAGTTATTGGTGTATTATAGTCATATATGATAAAGTGTAAAGTGTTACCGAAACTCTTTCTTAGTCCTTCCTGCAGTTAAATGAAGTTCTACTGTGACTTCTAGGTTGCGTTAGTATGATGTAAAGCCCGAGTGGCTAAACCTAACTGTGTCAAAATGAGTGATCCTCTTCTTTGTTGACTGATCCCAGGATCTGAAGACATCTCGGGGTCTGCACGACGAGATGAAGAAGGCAGCCCACAGCAATGTGAAACAGGTAGCACCACTTTACTAAAGTTTAGCATCCTGACCTAACCCCGAACGGGCAGAGTGTTTACAGATGACATAGGTTTTAGACCAAAAAATAATAATATTGTGATGTATTTCTGTTCTCCAGAAGGAGCCTTTAAATTTTGTACATAACATATTTCCTGTTATTGAAGGTCATCGACTGGGTGCTGGAGAAAACCTCAATGACGTGAAATTGAGCCTGAAGGAAAAATCTAAAGAAAGCAATCTCTTTTGACATTATCAAATCTAAAGAAGAGAAACACAACCATGCGTCAGTTAATCAACATCTGTTCTTTTCTCTTCTGCTATTGTTTTCAGTGGTAAAGCAAGATTTCACCATTTAAAAGATTCATAGCACTTCTTGTCACATTTCAACAGATTAATTTGTGTTTACTCTTTGAGCCTTCACAATCAGTTTTAAACCATTTAATCAACCTTGTTTTAATCACTGTAATCCTTTATTATTTTGTTCCGTCTCTCTCTAAGGAAATCATACACATGACATACAGTGTTTTCGAACCATATCTAGATTTGTGAGCTTTACTTGTTTAGCAGTTGTGTGTACTCTCCCCCTGATGCAGAGCTTTGACAGAAAAAGAGACAAACACTTCAACACAGTAGACCCAAGAGGCCATGAGGGCTTTGGTGTTGGCGGAAACACAGCAGGTTGCAGTCATCATTTCTTTTTAGTTTTTAGTTTCTTGTGTCACTTTAATCCTCTCCTACGTGTTTGTTTTATTTAAAGTTCTATATTTTGTATGGGTTTAAAGATGTACGTATTTTATCTTTGTTTCATATTTTAATGTTGGAAACACAATAAAGTGTGTTTTTTAATTTTGCTTTGTGCACGGTTTGTCACTCTGATATGTGTGTGGGTATTAGCATTGCCGAGAGCCGTCAGTCCAGTCTGGATAGTAGCTGTTATTCAGACAATGGAAACAAAGCCACAATCAGTGCGGCACATTATGCTGATTACCATTAATTGTCACATTTGTCCTGTTCTAGTGTCCTTCGTGGGTCAGGAACTCTTCGAAAAAAAGTCTTCTCTCATCCTTCTTTGTGAAGTTGAACTACACAACAGTTGTTGTACTAACATAATGAGGCGTCTTTAAACTCCACATATACTTTTCTTCTTATTCTTATGCATGAACAGCAAAAAGAATAACCTTGTGTTTTGGCACTTAATTTGGGTTGTTGTGTATTCTCAGTGTAGTATAAATTTCAACAGGATGCTGGAAGCGATATTTAGAGCAGTGATTCCTAAACAAAGATACTGGAACTGATATGTTGGTTAAAAATTATTAGAAGCAATTCCTTTTTTTCTCTTTTTAAAACAATTTAGTGTTAACTACATGAGGCCAGGACTATTTTTCAGTTTTCTGCTATAAATGACAATAAATATGGAATATCCCTACAACCACAGAGGTTAATGTATGAGAGGTGGCTACACAATACTTTTTGTTGCTGTTACAGAGCAAATATAGTTAGAATATTGCAAAAATGTATATGGTTTGGTTTTACTACAGAAGTAGTAACTACTTTATTGAAAACTTAAAACAAGATGAAATTCTCTAAAATAGGTACAAAGTTTAACAATTAATATGGATCATTACATAAATGGCGATCATTAGCGCATGCAGAGGACTGGGATTGAATGTAACGTCCAGGGAAACTGTTTTAAACCAAACCCGTGTTGGGTGGCACAGTGAAAACAGCCGTGTGTTTAGTGTTAGGTCCACATTAACATTACCTGTGATAATATGCTACAGAATCATAGGAATGTGTGTTTTTTTAAACATGTAGAGCTAGTATTGAGTCAGCTGAGAGCTGATATCATCAGTCATAGCACAGATACTCTGTCAAAGGGGTATAAAAGGGTCGTGTACATAGCCTGATGTTTTTTGTGTGTGTTTTGTGAAAATGCCCAGGGTGTGTTTCCGTCAGTGCGTGGGAGCGCCGATGATTGTCAGGATGAATGCAGATAACAAGAAGTGTTTTATCTGCATGTTCTGCTTGTATCTCCGTCGTGCGGCACAGCCACAGTAGAGATAATACAGTTTACATTGTACCTTGTACGTCTGCGTCGCCAAAATCACAGAAGAAAATGACCAGAAAAGGAGAATACTTTGTTCACTGAGCAGAGCAGGAGTAATTTATCTGGAACAAAATGATAGAAGTAATCTAGCGTCAACCTCCTGGTATGATGGCTAGACCAAAACACGCCTTTATATCTGGTGCTGTGTCATAACCGAGTATCGGGTATGTTTATGTATAGATATCAACAAAAGTGACGGAAATCTGATAGGATTGTCTAATGTAGTGCATTGTCATAGCAGACGTGTTTTTTGTTTTTAATATCAGTACCTTAAATAATTTACCGACTTGTTCTGTTGGGCCTGTTAACAGACTGAATCTGAAATAAAAATAAATGTTATTAATAGCTGTGGGAGGTTCTGGATTCAGGGACCTGGGTTGTTTCTGCCGATAGAGCAATGGGGAAATAAAGGTAGAGACATGTATAATGTGTAAAAAATAGGCTGAAGCTTAGGCAGCACATTTATTAAGAGAAGTGAGTGGGCAAAATACAATTTAATGTCTTATTCCTAAATTGATTTATTAGGAAAACCAAAGATGTGATGTTGGGTTAAACAAGAAAGTAATTTCTTCATAAAACATCAATTAAAGCTTTACTTCCCTGCTTCATGTCTGCTTTTACCTTAACATAAAGTCCCATCTTTCCTCTCAAAATGTCAAGGTAATATATTTTTGTCTCATTTGAGCATCAATTCTTATTTTTCTATATTGTCAAAATAAACAGTGACGAGTATAGAAGTTTACAAGGAGATGGTGAACACGTTTATGATGAAAATCCAACTTTTATCTTTCAGTTCATCCCCCCCCCCCCATCCGATATATGTCATCACTGCTCTCCAGGTCATTAAAGCCCAAATCTCCCTGAAATGCAGCTCTGCAGCATATTGTGGCGCGGGTCATGATTCAAGCTACATTTAAGTAAATAGACATAAGTGCTTTAACTGAAATCAAGAATAAGAGGATTGGACAGGCTAATGACGCTTCCCGCGCCATAATCGGCGGGACCTGCTGTTGTTTTGTAGGCAGCCGTTTGACCCCGTGTATGAAAAGCACATTCCCGCGTCATGATTGATACCTTTACTCTGACAGTAATGAGCGGGAAGTTGAAAGAAGCCGCGGTCCCGGGAGAAAGCGGCTGACACACACTGCTGCACTCGCACTTTTTATTGAATAGTAATTAGCGCCGGCACATCTATAGGAAGCCACTCCAGCGGCCACAGTTGTGTGTTTTAATTTAGTTCGCAGTAGCATAGTGTGACAGACAGGACGACGTCGACGGACGTTTTATAAAACCAGAGGAAAAGGAGGGGCTATTATGTTGAAATTGCAATCTTGATGATGTAGCCTAGGGTACTGAAAATGGCTTGTGGCCGTGGTTTGTGTTATTTATTCATTTATTTTTTCGGTTTTGTTTTCTCAGTGAAATATACAGGATTGCTTATGGTGTGTGATGTGAAATATGAACATAACAATCATTGTTATTCTGTCGTCCGCGTCCATGTCCCTCTGGAAATATCTTTTCCGTTGCGGCTGCTTGTCACTCATCACAACTTTGATGGGGGAAGACAGTTCATTAAAGATAGGGCGGATTTCTTCAGTTTCTGTCTTATTGTTAATTACTTCTAGGCCTGAGCAGCTTTGTCATATTGACCGATGACATTCAATTTACTATACACACAAACAAAAAAGACAGTTGGAGTCAGATATTAAATACAACTGATTACCCTGGACACCTCTCTTATGCAGGAATAAAGCTGATGTCGGGTGGAAGGATGAAGTCATTACGTTCAACAATGGTAAAAAACTTTTCCTGTTTTTTCCTTGATGCTGGATCAATAAAATTTGTACTAATTAACATATAGACTCCAGCATGATCTGCTTTTACACCTGCAAATAAACCAAAATTTGTCCGATTGACGTTTCATCATTGTTAGTCTTCCTGTAGAAATAAGCGCTAATTGTGACTCATTATGGAGTGATATATTCACACATTGCTATTTGCTCTTATCTTTGTGTATTACATCATCTGTGTTGGCTGTTTTTGCCAAAATAACCAATTCCAAAATGAGTCACAACTGCGAGAGAACAATCTGAGGATTGTTGTTCTCAACAGAGTTTGTCATTTGGGGCAGGGTCAAGCAGGTTGAGACCACCTCATTTTGGAGGTGTCAATCTGCTCGAGGTCGTGATTGATTGAGCGCATTTGTCTCATATGTTGGTGTGAGAGCACCCTCAGTGTCAGGAAACAGCTTCTCTGGCTCCGTGGGATCGGATTCCACCTACTACCACCTCTGAAGCTCACTAATAACACAATATACATCCTGCCTGCGTGTCAGTGAGAAGGCATTCTGTGACAAGCATGTTGACAAGTAGTTGAGATCCTGCACTGCTGATCAAATGATCCACTCTCCTTGTAGTTCCTGTGTTGTTCAAACAGAATCAAACCATCACCACTTCAAACTCCAGTTGGTACTGTTTCATGACTACATGCCATACCTATGGGATTCCTTCTCTTATGCAGGAATGCAAGGCTCTCTCTCTCTCTCTCTCTCTCACACACACACACACACACACACAATTTATCAATCCATGTGTATAGGTTTGCAGGACAGAAGTAGCACAAAGATACTGTTCCAATGTGTTTGTGTGTGAGAAAGAGAGATGAAGGGTGCATTCAGAGGTGCTGCAGGGACTTGGCAAAAGCATCCTGAAAACATTCCTTTGTCTCTCTCTCTCTCTCTCTCTCTCTCTCTTTCTCTCTTACACACACACCCCACATCTCTTTTATTGTCATGAGACTGGAACTTTGTATTTTCACGTGAGAGACAAAGACAGAGGAACATAGGAAGACACAATGTCTCTCCTTCGCTACCAAACTGATAAAGAGAAGGTTGCATTCAGCTAGAACAGAGTCTGAGGATTTAAAGCTGCATGTACATGCAGGTGAAGTGTGTGTTTGAAGGGTTACGCCAGCAGTATCACCTCTCAAACTTTTCTCCTCTGTGTGCGTCCCCCTGTGCATGTGTAATTAGTGTGCGTCTGCTGCCGAGGTGGTTACTCATCCCCTTCTCCGCTGTTAGCAGATAATAACAGGGACAGAGCGAGGAGGTGACCCACTTCCTCTCTCGGGCGCTGCCTCTAGTCTGCTTTTGTCTCGGCGATTCTTTGTCAACGCTCTCACGAGTTGTTAGATTTGATTCAGCCTTCCTGTCGCTGCACTAAGTGTAAGATCAGCCTAATACATAGTTTAGTTATCACATTAGACAGAGAGTGGTGCTAAAGCCCCACAGGTCATTTAAAAACACTAACCTCATAGGAAAAGTAAATACACACATGCATCTAACTTTTTTTTTGTTTTAAAAAGGTTTATTGCACAACATACTTTTCATCACACTGAACACGTTTTGTTTTTCAGTGCTTTTAGGGATAAAAGCTCAGACAGAAAATCACATCGGTTAACCTTTGCTTGTTTGTTGAGTCTACCAAAGAAGTTAATGGACTTTTGAGCAGGACTTTGTACACAGCAAGTCAATGAACCCTGTCACACACCCAGTGGTATCTGCCTCTTTTCACCTATTGAGTTGTTTTGGTCTCTGGATGGAGGGCAGATGTTGTAATAGGGAAGAGATCAGTGTAAACAAATAAGATTGTTGAAATTAAAACGAAATGAGCCAAATAACCACAGCGGTCCTGGAACCTCACAACAGCATGCAGCATGACTTCCTCTCTCCAACTATACCCAATACATAGAATTCTTTTGTTTGTTTTGTTTCTAAACATTTACATACCCTAAAGAAATCTTAAGGCATTTTCAAGACTTAGTTTTTTCATTTGTAGATCTGTGTTTAGTGAACTTTAAAAATCGAATATCTGAAATAATCATCATATCTAATATATATATCAACATTATCCACATCATCAATAGAATAAGAAAACAGTTTAATATAATATCAGTAGTAGGGCTGCAACTAACCACTATTTTGTTCTTTAATTTCAACTTAATCTCCTTTTTAATCAATTTACAGACTATATTCTTAATGTTTTCTAAAGAGCCTCAGTGTGATTTCAATGATTCTATGGATAATTGATCTTTGAACGCTTATCTTATTAATCATTATTCTTTGCATTGCAGATAATTGAGCTTATTTCAAGTTTTTTTTTGTTTGCGATTTGGGTCAGTTTGGATTTGCATAAAGTATTTTTATCTGTAGCAAAACACAATGTTAGATTTTTTTTTTATAATAATATAACTATATTTGCTCTGTCACATCATCATAATGATATTGATTCAGACACTTCTGTAGCCCCCCTTACATGTTTCTTTTGATCCAATGTTTATGATTGTGGAGATATTCTATTATATTTTATATTTATTGTAATTTATAGCAGGAAAACTAAAAAAAAATCCTGGTGCATTAGTTTAGTGCGCGTGTGTACTGTTCTAATTTGAAGGATTGTAAAGCTTGTGACCTAAACTTTTTCTTTTTTCCAGAAAAATAATCCTTAAATGTGGTTTCAGCTGAAGTTGGGCTTGTTAAACTCCTGCTGCTGACTTTCTGCTTTGCCCACCCCATTCTCTCCCTTCCCCAAATTAAAGCATACAAACATACATACCTCACACAGGCAGCCCAAAACCTGTGAGGACCTGCCACAGGCAAGGAATGCAACAAGAGACCCAGTCAAGAGAAAAGCTTTTCATTCAGAGGCGCTTCACACACACACAAACAAAACAATTTAGCATAATGTATTTGCATGTCACTGAGAGAAGTAGCCACTGTGCATGCACGATTGCAACCCTGGGTATTTATTAGCTCACACACACACACACACACACACACACACACACACACACACACACACACACTCACACACAGAGTTTATGGCTGATTGCTAATTGATCTGGCTGCCATCCAGCCCCTAAAATGAAAAGCTGACCATCTCAGTCAATATGACACTTTCTCGTTCCCTCTGTCTCTCTGTCAATGGTAAATCTGACTATTAGTGACTGATGTTTGTTGTGTATCAGTAACTGTGTGTGTGTGTGCGCGTGTCTGTGTGTTGATCCATCTAAGGATCGATAGGTTAACAAGTCTCTGTTGACCCACATTGATTCCTGCCTCTCAGTGGGAAAGTTAACCTGGAAAAAAGTCCTTTCTTTGTGCTTTACCTTCATATGATGCAACACTTGCTGTGTGCAGACATGATACATGATTTATGTGCACCGTTTTAGTTCAAAACTAAGCTTCATCATTCTGAGTGACAGTACAGTAGCTGCCCAAGGCATCGGAGTTTTCTCCATGTCAAAGCAGCCTTTACTCACAGAGCTTTTTGTTTTTTACACTTGAGGTTATCCGTAAGTGCTAGAATCATCGCCGAACACGTAGTGTTACAACTCTGCCGCTATATTTTAGTAACAGCAAAACAGGTATTCCCTCTACAGTGTGGTATGATTATAACGTGTAAATCATTGTTCACAGTGTTACTGTGCTTAACAAAAGGTCATCGGAGATGTGTGTATGTGTGTTTAATATGAGGAAGAAAGGAAATACAATAGTAAACCGAGCACTGGCTGAGAATCTCCGTGCTCGTAACCAAACACCATAGCCATCATAGAAGTCATGTCAATGCTCCAGAACCATGCTGTGATTTATTTATTTCAAAATCAAGTTTTTTTTTCCTTGCAGTCATCTGAAGGCACAAAGTAAAACCTGGCAGCTGCAGGATAAAAAAACAAAAAAAAACGAACTGTTCAGTGGCTGCTGCAGGATTCAAACAGACTAATATGATGGCTACTTCTCTGCCGTGAATTGACAGACAAATAATACTTGACGGGGCGATTGTGTCGGTTTTCACTATGAACGTTAGATGTTCTCTCAGGCAGATGTTCGCTTGATGGGGCAGAACATGACTTCGGCTTTGTCAGTTTAACACTGTCCATAATTCATCATGAATTTAAAAGGATTTCAGTCGGTAAAGGGATGAACAGTCACTGCTCCCCCTGAAATGAACAAATGAGGAAGAAGGGAACCTCATCGCGGACTTTGATTGATGCACCGATTCCCTCTCTTGCTGCGAGTTAGGTGAGAAGATCACAATCACTTTTATGTCTATCTATTAAACACAATCTATAGCCAGTAGCTATTATGTGAGGTGTTAAATCCATAAACTGTTTAAATGAGATAAAGTCTAAAAACTGACATTGTGGCATGTGTTTTTTTTATTTTTACAGCTGAACTGAATTAGTGGGGCTTGCATAGTTTGCCTATCAACAAGAGCATCAGTTTCAAACAGTCTTATTGGTTATTTAAATAATGCTTCATTATTATATGATTCACAGAGGCCTATGAGTTAGGGTTTGGTCTTATTGGAATTGTGCACTATGTATTGTTAAACTTTAAGTAAACTTAAACTGATTAAAAACAATATTTATAATTTGTATTTAATGAAATTAGACATATTTAAGGAAAGAGGGTGGAATTTCCCCTTTATTCTAATCTTTATAAACTTAACAAACCAGTTAAACTTATAATAAACAGAAGAGAAGTTTTGATCTTCTCATCTACCTCTCAACAAGAAAATAAATACATGTATTAATGTGTCAAACTACATCTTAAAACGATTCAAAACATCTTTTCATCAAAATATCACTTAGTTCTGGTTGCATTCGGGACACATTATATATTTTTATATTATATGCATATGCCAGTTTTAGAGTTAAATGCATCTGAGAAACAAAAGTGAACAATAAGCAAGGTTGAGTTTGTTATAAATGATAAATGACAGCAATGATTTTCATGTTTCAATACATCAAAGTTATCAAATATTGTGACAACTACAAACTGATTCGGCTTTCCCGTCGTGGGAAACGTGACTGCGGACCGCTGGGCCTCCCCAGCTCCAATGATGAATGCTGACACTGCCAACGAGAAGTCTAGACAGGGACACTTAAAACAAACGCTTAAAGTTTTTTGGTGAAGATTAATGACTGATTACACAATGTCCTTTCAGAGCTAATGGAGAATAAATTATATAAATGGAAGGCCGTTTGCCATTACATTGTGATTTAATTAAAAGTGAATTCATCTGAACCCCCGCTGCACGTATCCAGTCTTTCCTCTGTGGTTCCTCGGTGAACGCCTCAGTCATCGCAGCTGTTAAAAGGGAAAGTTTAACACCTGAAAAAAAAAACCTGTGCGTCAGGAGCACATTCCACCAATCTGGATTGGTTTCTCCAGTGTTGCTCTAATATGGAGTTTGGAGACCCAGACATGGGTACGTTTTTTCTACAGAGAGGCTACATTCAACTCAGCCGGGGTCTCTCGGCTGTAGTTTAACAAGGTGCACTGCATGCGGCCTGCAGAGAGAGGTGGAGAAACACTGTGGATTTCTGTTTTCAAAGCAGATGAAACATGTCCTCGGGACAGGCGTCAGGCCACCAGACCCAGGCGGGAGATCTTGGCCGAGAGGAAGGAGTGGAGGATGAAGACGATCGGCTTCGGACATGAGTGGAGGTCCAGTTGCTGGAGAAGGATGGGGATAGAAAAGAATTTAAACAAATAGAAGAACCAGATATCATTTAGGATAATATGACAGGCATAAAGAGAAAAGAATATGAGGAGGAGGAGAAGTAGGAAACTAAAACAAAGAGCTTAATAAGACACATAAAACCATCAAAAATATATTAAAGCCAAACTCCATAGTCATCAGTTCCCCCCGTGCGGCAAGGATTAAATAATCCGAGCTGGAGCTTAGCTCTGCATACACACAAACACTACATCATTGTGAACAAAGAGCTTTCATAGCCTGAATCAACAGCGGGGCGGTGACTCACATCCTGTTCCTAAGGCCCATAGGGAAATCTAACATATAAAATAACTTAAACCACTGTTTGGTCTGTCAAATGAGCCACTGAGGTACTTTAAATGACTACCTCTACTTCTCCAGTGAGCTGTACAATTTTTTTATTTTATTTTACAATTTTATTTCTATTCCGACTTGGACAAAAAACTTGGATTTAGGCAAAAAATCAAATGTTCTATGTTCATTGTCCTATAGGGTACAAAGAGGCTGATCCTTAAGGATAAAAAGGTGATTTTACCAGATGTGGCAGCATCACCAAGACACGATTTAGGCTAAAAAATTACTTTCAACAAAAAATGACCATGGCCAGGCCATTATTTTAGTAATGTGATGATATGGGATCCTTAAATCAGCAGATTAGCAGTCTCCTTGTGCACGTGTGCTTGCTGATCTTAGCATTTATATCTTAAAGCTGCTTGCATGTAGCCTTATGCATTTTGTTATTTTCACACTAATCTGCCTAATCTGCATAACATTTTTTTCTTCCCACGCCATGATCAGTGGTTTGCTTTGGTCAACACGTTGAGCGAAACTGTCAATTGCTGAGACTGGGACAGATTTAGACATGGGCTGCTGCGACGTTCCTGCCAAATAAAGACAGTTTAGTCGACACTGAAAAAGTAGACCCAGCTGATTCGGCTTTCAAATGATGAGTTAATGAGCGCCATGAGCCACACTTAAGTGCCTTGGGATTTTTATAAAGCCTCTTCTATAGCTGTGCAGGGATTTCAGAAACGCTACAGAATCCCAAATCTGTCCCGCTAAGGTAGCCAACAGAGGGGTTGGAATCAGAGCCGCCAGGTATTTGCTTGTTTGTTTCAGCATAAACTACAGTCAAACAGGAGTGTGTCCGACAGGCTTTATTCAGAGCTGTATATGGACTGATTGTGACAGATTGTGGCGATGACTTGATTAAATGTCTCAGTTTCTAAATCCCCTAAACCTGGAGAATAAGTATTTAGTTTTTCAGTACAGTAAATATTAATGCTACTGTTCTTCATGAATGATGGAATAATAATTTGTTTTTTTCTGTTTGTATAAGTGCCAGATAACTCATCCAAGATACTACTAGAGCTCTGTCTCCTGACAACCACATAGTAAAAAATGTTTTTTTTAATACAAAAATTCCACATATGTAGGCTAATAGGAGTTAAAAACAACTGGTTCTGAATGCTAAAGAAATGCAAGCAGATTTAAAGTTAGTATTGTTTTTTTAATAAAACTCCCCTTTCAATGCCCTACCCCTTAAACAGATGTGTAAAGTGTTTCAATTTACTTTCTGTTTTCCCCTCTGCCTGTCTGAAATGCTTGTAGTCTGGTGTACTTCATTTCCCAGATGCCTTCTGAAACCCCTAGGGATGGATATTAACTTGTTCTGTTTAGTGCGGATTGTACATCACGCAGTAGTAGGCTATTGTTTTTTCCCATTTGTAAAGCAAATAGAAAATAGATAATAGCTCACAACAGGCTTTAATCTATGGTTAAATTCATGTAGAGTTAAACAACTTACCTTTGCTGTTATATAATGACTAAATATCACGGCCTGCAGAAAGCAATTGCTTTTAGAAATCAGCTAACTAAGTATGTTACACAGTTTGTATTAATAAACACTGAAAATGGAAAAAAATAAAATAGGTCTTTTGTTACCTTCTGCATAATACATACAACAGGGAGCATACCACATGCTTAAAAATGCAGGACATGTTGTAGTAGTTAAATCCATCCATAAAAAATATGTTTGTCAGCAGATACCTTAGATACAAGATTGAGCTGAGAAGGAAAATTTGCATTTATATGTGTGATATTTATTCAGCATCAGTGATACTGAATTGTGTAAGAACCAGAATTGTGCAGAATTGGAAGCCACGGTGTATGCTAATCATACCACAGCCAATCAGATAACTCAATATGACATATCCATTTTAATAGATTATAACTTGTTATATTATTAATAATTATCAATAATTCTATATAAATAAATAATTCTAAAGGCAAAACATAACATTTAAATTTAATACATCTATTAAAATTCTAGTTTATTTCGTGTATTTGTTCATTGGAACGGGACAAGTGTGCACTTCTTTTCGTTTAATAAATAAAATGATGGGTGCACCAGATTTAGCAGTAAGATGTTTCCCATCTGTTGTCCAACATAAAAGATCAGATCATGTTGAAGAGTTCTGTCCCGTAGGGTTGTTGAGAAAATTTATTAGCACATTAGAACACTTTCATTCAATGAAAACTATAAACTAATGTTCGAATTTAAAATTCACAACAGGCCGTGCTGTGCTACTAAAAAAGCAGAAGCATTATGGATTCATTTTGTTAAGTGGTAAAATTAGTCTCTTTTGTGACAAAAATTTTATTGCCTTAATATTTTATCTTGTCACTCAAGTGAGGCAGGAGATTATAAATGGTAAAAATATCCATTCTACAATTTCTAATTTATAGGCTACGCAGGTTGTCTTTGAATTAAATCCAACCAACTAGACGGTTTGTTCGGATTCATTTGACCTTTTTCCACCCTTTTAAAACAAGTGATATTCCTGCCACCATATATGCAAAATGCACTGAGATTATTACTGGAGCAGAAGGTGGAACAGCATCCTTTTCTATGATTGTTTTATACCTTGTTGAACATTATTCTCCTGTCATAGCTGAACAAACATCACCACGTTATACACCACAAAGGTCAAGTCACACACATTATGCATTGTCTTTTTGAGAAAAAATAAAAGTTGACACTCACAATCTCCCCCTCTTTCCCTCCAAAATCAAGAAAGAGCATCCGAACCCCATCATCTGAGGACATCTTTAGCTTTTCATAGGGGTAGGAGAGCAGCACCCGTGGCCCGGTCGGAGTGTGAGCTCCTCTTTCCTCGCCATTCTCCCCATCGCCTACGGGTTCGGCCAACACAGAGAAGCCCTTTTCATAGTGAACCATCAGCCGGCACTCCTGACCCCGGTAAAGACAACCTGTGAAACAGAAAGATGGTTTCATACTTTTCTCTAAATTAAGTGACTATAGAGCTTCAAACCAGACTGTTCCTCTTGTTCAAATCCACATTTTCCTGTATTAATTAAATGCAGATGACAGAAATAGAATCATATAGAAATGCTTTATTGTCTGCTTTTTACAAGCAAAAGGCTTAAATTTGTCTTGCCTGACTTTGAAAACACAATTACATAAAACAGGAGCACAAAGTAGTGAAAGTTGTGCTGAGGTCGCCGGGCTACAGTCCTGGCTGATTAAAATGTGTCATGGCAACAGGGTTAAATGATTTTCTAGAGATGTTTTTCATTACACAGGGGACTGTGGACCTTTCCCCTGAGGGCAGTAGCTAAAAATGGTCGTTCAAGGGTTGGCTTGTAGTCGTCCAAAATTCTTAGGATGCTTGAGCCTTTGCAGTGCTCTGCCATAGTGATCGGACAGTAAAGTTGGTGTGCAGCCTGTGATTGTCCTGCACAGATTGACCAAGTAGGAAATCTTTGCTTTGTCATGACCCTTAAGGTGTTTCTAACAAGACACAATGTCAAAAGTGAGTTTACTTTCAAATAGGGAATGGTATAAGTTAAAGAGTTGTCAATGATTCACATGTCATGATGTGAATCATTGTCCTGCTACATTTTTACTTTATTTAATGTGATTCAGACCATAATCATATGGCACGTAGCATAAACAGATCATACAATTACAAATAGCCAAAATGACAGCAAACACCATGGCCAACATACATCATTGTGAAAATGGTGAAGTTGTAGGAGAGAAGCATGGCCCCTGAGGAAAAAGAGAAATAGAATTTCCTGACAGGAGAAATTGAAACACTAGGGTTTCAAGGCGGAAGCCAGATGGGCACAATCTTCTGAATTATGTCCTTCAGAGTGATGATGATGGCATAAAATAAAATGGAGACTTAGGCTGCAATAACAGGCAGTGAATGGTTTGTCTGAGATAAGGAGTGTGGCTAAGGTAAAACAATACATAGATTGACAGTAAAGTTGATGCAGAAGAATAAGAGACTGGAAGGAAAAGAAGGAAAGAAGATGAGGACAAAAACTACTTGAAACTTGTTGCAATTATTGGATAACTATCCATAGGTGGGATACTTCCAAAACAATAAATGAGTCAGTCAGTCAGTCAGGCATTTTCTAGACCTGTTTATCCCTCATTAGGGTCTCAGGGGTCTGCTGGGGTCAAATTTTAGCACATTACAGGGGAAAGGTCACCCACCTATGGGCAATCTAGACTCTCCAACCAACCTCAGCATGTTTTTGGAACCTGGAGAGAACCCATGCAGACACAGGGAGAAACTTCCCAATATTGCATTGTGTCACCTCTACTTCCAAAAGAGTTTGATTTCAATATAGGGATTCCCTTATACTCCACTATTAGGACATATACAGGATACAAAGTGTCATTTTAAAACATTTGGCCAATGCATTAAAATGTGTGCGTAAACAACCTGGACAACATTCTCACTTGAGACCAAGAGAGCTTCTGTTCATTTTCTTCTCTGCAAGTTTTCAACATACAGAGGAAACTTTGAAAGTGGCGTAGCAAACTGCAAGATGCATGACACGTCAGTCTGTGGCTGAGCAGCCCCGGATCCTCCTTCAGTCCAACAGTCTTTCATGGTCCCTAAAGCGCATCAAGGCACAAGCCGGGGGCACAACAGGAAGCCTTGGCCCCAGTGGTGTGCACAGACTTTTTGAAGGGCAGAGGCGAAAAGGGAAAAAAGGGCACACATAGCCTGTCCTCGCCGTTAAAGAGGACACTTTTTCACAAATGGTCACTTTAACATGCATTTTAGCTTCAACGAGGGCACTTTAACATGTGTTTTACCTCCCAAGAGGACAGTTTAAAATGCGTTTTAGCTCCAAAGAGGAAACTGTAACATGCTTACATGTTACATGACACGTTAACACGAGAGAGAGCACTGATCACATGATTTTGGTACCAAGAGGGCACTTTACATGCATTTTAGCTCCCAAGAAAGCACTTTAACACGTGTTTTTCAAAAATTGGGCCATGTGTGCATGCCACTTCTTTGCCCTGATATCAATAGTAAATGGACTGAATTCATGAGGCGCTTTGGCAACTGAATCCACTTTACATTACATGGCGCTATTTGCCATCATTAACAAACACATTTACATGTTGATGGTAGGGGAGGCCACACAAGGTGCTCATTAGGAGGATGTCAAACATTCAGGGGTTCCATTCGAGGTTGTAAGGACATTTTAAAGGAGCCGTGAATCAAACCGATTAGCGGACGACCCCCTTTACCCCCGGACTGCAGGGTTTTTCCTAAATATTGCAGCCCCGGCTCCAATAGTCATGGTTCACTTCTTGTTAACACATTAGTGATGTATCTAAGGGCCCTTCTCTCACATGTCCTGTGTCTACCAGACATTACATTCTACCACATTTCACAGACAGCCCGTTCTCTTCAGTCCATCTAGTTGAAAGCCCAGTGTCATTATCCATTCAACAAAATTTCCCATTACTTTCTCGTGCTCTCATCTTTTCTCACAGCATGTGTCTGGGCTGAAAGCTGGGTGTATACTTCATCTACTCTCCCATTTTACATTTTTTTTTATCACTTTCCTCTGCTTTAATGACAGACCTGACTCATCTACATGCATACATCTAAGCTGCGTTTATTATTATTTTTCAGCGCCCCCAGACAACAGACATCTCTCTCCGCCTGCAAACATGAAGGCTGCAAACTGAAAACTTAATTTACAGCATAAGCGCTGTCTCTCTTGATGACATCTGATCTCCTGAGTGGCGTGTTTGTGTGACAAAGACAGCAAGCGAGAAGAGAGTTGTTATCATTTCATTGTTTGCTGACAGCCTGAACAGGATGTGTGCATATGGCACAAACTAGGAAGGGGGGGGTGTTTGCATATCTATACATATGACAGTGAAAATGTATTTTGTAGCTTGCCTATGATAGAATGAGTAGATTTGATACAATACGGCTTATTTTTTCCAAAAATGTTGATTAAAATCCCCCCCCCCCCCCCCCCCCCCCGTAAAATAAGCAAGTAAATATATAAAAATGGAGATGCATATGTGTGTGTCCTGTCTCCCTGAGGGCTATCTCAGTGTGTGTGTGTGTGTGTGTGTGTGTGTGTGTGTGTGTGTGTGTGTGTGTGTTACACATGTTTGTGTGTGTTGCTGCTCTCTGTGCCTTCCTCCTCTCAGCCTCTTTTGTCCAACTATCAACAGGCTGATTCTTTGACTACTTAGCCGTGTTGTCAGTCAAACCTCACTAATCGCCACGTACACACCCGAATCCCTTCCTCGTCTGCTCTTTATCTAGAGGCGATTACAGAACCAAGGTTGGCAAATGTGTACACTGTGCCACACACACACACACACACACACACACACACACACACACACACACACGCCTATGGTCAAATAGATCTCACAAATATTCTTGTGAGTCTAATTTATCCCGCACAGAGTAGCAGATGGATTGGTTGTGCTGCACAGTAATGCAATCAGGTCATAAAAATGCGTGCTGAATTGATTTAGATTTTCTGTGACGGTTTTGGAATTTTTTGGCACCTTATATGTGTTCTGCACAGTTTAACTCTAATATAATTTCATCACTTACTTAGATGTGAGCTGTTTGTGCTTCTATGAATGTTCTCCTCTCTTACTCACGATCACTAACGCTGCTACAATATGCAATAGGTTTCTTAGCTGTGAAAGAGGGATAGTAATTATCGCTCCAAAAGGAAAGATTTCAAAGCTGGCAGGGTGTCAGAGGCAAAAAAAAATTACAGCCAAAATTGCAGGTGCACTGGTAAGTGCAATTTAAAAAATTGTGTCAAGTCGGTAGTTTTATATAACCTGAAGTTTTAAGGTTTTTACTCTTTGATTTCTTACAGATTAAACATGTTTTCTCTACAAACATTAGAATGGTTTCAATCTCCTCATGTTCCTCTCAGCAAGAAAGCAATTAAGGATATTTTCAGAGTCCGTGATAACTTCATATCCTTATTAAGATCATGTGATATAATCAGAAGCTTGAGAGCAGTCAATAACAGTGCTTTATAGTTGTTTTCTCAACCAGTGTTTTGAATGTTTTTTTTTTTAGGAGATCAACATATGCTTATTTTGCCTCATTAAATACTGCATCAATTTCTTCATTATCTTCATCATCTTCAGCATCAGTGGCTCATTAATCAGCTGCTTGTCATCCCGCTGAGTAGTAATGCCCAGTCACATTCATGCAGGTGTTTAGTGACTATTATAACCACAGATTTTTCATTACTTATATGCTGCTACACTTATATAAGCGACGACCTCTGCTGCCACAGGTCACTCCTCCTCTTTTACTTCTTCTAAGGGTGCAAAGTGTTTACTCTGGCTGAATTACCTGAGATATAATGTTCATATAAAATAAAGTAGATAAGTTCTCCAATCTGAGTCTTTGAAGGTTCTTTTTATTTAATGGCTGCACAACAAAATTGTATTGCTATAAAACAAAAATATATATTTATTGATGGAAGTGTTTAACAATACTGTTTCTTTTTTAAATGTCTCTCAAATCTGGCTGAATATTATGGACTGACCAATGATGTTAAAGGTCCCATATCATACATTCCTGGGCGTCTCCTCTCTCAAGCTTTTCCCTGGGCCTCTAGAAACATAAGAGCATTCTCTCCTTTGATTGGCTGATTTGAATGGCTTGGACGGGTGTACAGCTGTGACATCACAAAGTCCTGATGGCTTGTTTTAAGGCACATTTTCTGAATCCTAGCTATGTGCATTTCTCTGCGGATTGAGCATTCGTAAACACAGATCAGTATTCATACACCTAGACATTCATTACAATAAAATTAGCAATTTCACTTTCTACAAAATGAGACCTTCAAATGATTGCAACCAAGTATAACTCAACTTCTTTTCGCAGTCTAGTTGGTGCAATGCTGATTTTGTTTTCCTGAAAGTGTAGGTCTTATTTCTTCCTGTTGCTTATGTAATGTGAAAACTTTCTTATAGGTTAGTGAGGACAAGCTGTGACAGTACTACTGAACTACATTATTGGACTAATTAATTGATTATAAAATATTCAGCATTCTTTTAAAAATTGCATAGCACCACAGAAGTAGCTCAAAAACGATCTTAGCTTAAAAGGATTTCAGTCAGATGTGGTGTTGGCAGCAACATGGAACAGGTCAACCGCCAGGTGACCTCCTGAGCTTCTCTCTCCCCTTTCTCTCTCCATCTCTCCGCACTTCTGTCTCTTTAACATATATATAATACTAACTTGGCATCTTCCCCTGAATTCAGTGCTTTCTTGTTCTCGTCTCTCTGGGTTCTATGGATCTGACTTCCTGCTGGTTCTGTCTGACGCCCACTGCTGCTACTAATTTTATTTATCATTAGTCATATTTCTTACATTTTAATTGCAACTCTCTTTTTCTCTCTCTCTCTCTCACCTTAAGGCAGATGGCCACCCACCTAAAGCCGGTGTTTGAGTTTTTTTTTTTCCTGTTAAAGGGGAGTTTATCCTTGCCACTTCTTGCTCATGAGGAAACATTTGGGTCTGAGTTTAGACCTGCTCCTGTTCCAATTGAAAAGTGTAGCTTTTTGTTTATGATTTATATAAATAAGTAGACCTGACATCAGAAGTGCTAATGAGCGTTTTAGGCTTTTTGTGCCAGGTGCAGTGTGGTATATTAATCCCCTTATCAAGGGTAAAACAACACAGGCATGTTGATTAGAAACCAAGAAGTGATGACAATATAAAACTAAATCAGAAAATGAGAAACACACACACACACGCACAGACACACACACACACACACACACACGTCTCAGCATTTATACACACACACACACACACACACACACACACACACACACACACACACACACACAGCACTAAAGTAATATCCCAGGAACCCTGAAGACCAGCCTTTTAATGATGACGAATGAGTCTTATAAGTCTTATGCTAATATATAAATAATTTGCCAAGACAAATGTTTCCCTAATGGAGGAACAGTTGGTGAATGGTGCGAAGACTGCAGGGTTTTTTGTTTCCTTCACGGGCAAAAATTAAAAGTGAAACTCAACCCTTCCACCTGAGAACCTTGATCTGTGCCGCGAGCAGGATTTCCCACCAGAGCGCGCACACACACACACACACACACACACTCTCCCACACACACACAGATTGAAAGCGGGTTTTCAGGCTGCAACAAAAGGCCTTCTATCAGCCTGACAGTGAGAGGGAAAGACAGAAGGAGGTTGAGAAGGGCAGGGAGTAATAAATTAGGAGATGAGGGACAGAGAGAAGAACAGAAATGAATGTGAGACAACGAGAGAGGAGGGAGCCAATAATTCAGTTACCCGAACGCAGAGGTGGAAACGTTAAAAGGTTATAATGGGACAGGAGCTAAATTGTCACTGTCATGTTTCAGCGTCTAAATGACAGTAGCAGCAGGTAACATTTTCAAACCGCATCCCATGGTGCTAAATTTGGGTGTCACAGCGGGTTAATTATGTTAATTTCCCAGTGCCACTGTGACAAGTCATTAAGCTGTTTACCTGTTCACTGAGGAGACCTGATCAACCTCTAAAACAATCCGGAAAGTTTCGCACGCCTCACCTTTGACTACGACATTAAGTTAACGCCAAGCCTGCGGTAAGACAGGGACCGGGAGGAGGGGAATTAATGAGAGCAGCTACAGCTGGAACTGATTACCAGACGATGTCTGGAATCAGCATTTCAAAGTTCACCCAACAGCTGATGAGAAATCCCAAGGTTCATTAGAACCTGCTCTGGTGTTTTCTTTTTTAAGTTACGGGCTAGTTTAGCTCAGCTAAGCTTATAAAGTAGAAGATATTCCATGCACATAAACATAAAAAAAATCTACTTGAGGTTTTCACACTTCAGTTGTTGAACAGATTAAACAAAAGTAGATATATCATGACGATTTATAAGAGCTTTAGATGTTTTGATTTTGTTATGTCTGGGCAGAGCCAGGCTAGCTGTTCCCTGTCTTTATGCTAAGCTAAGCTAACCTGTTGCTGGTTGTAGCCACGGATGTATTATAGACCTTGAAACAGCTGGAAACAGCAGGATACAGCTCTGCCTCTCGCCAACAAGCTGATTTCTCCTAGTTGCCAATCCTGATACTGCCCAAAAACATTTTTTCCCATAGATTGCAATAGTAAAAGAGAAGCTTGTAAAACACAGGACTCCCACAGCTATAACTCTTTAACTACCCATCTTTGTATCCTAGATCCTAGAAGTCATGGTTAATTAAAAAATATATATATATTTTTTTTCCCTGGACATTTTTTAATGTGGTTGGCGAAGTGAAATAAATAACTCAAAGATGATTTTTTTTCTCCGCAATTTGCACATTTTCATCACCCAGGGCATGATGGGAGGCCCCAGAGCATCATCTAAGATGCAGGCTCTATGGGTGGCATCAGGCGGTAGTAAACCCAGAGCTTTTTTGGCACATGCACCAGGCAAGCAGCTCCTTTTGAGTTTAACAGCAGCCATTTTTCAGTCTGATATCCACTTCTTATAAAACTTATGGTTGTAGCGTCACATTCACCACACAGACATAAGTTAGGTACTGATCATCTAACTCAGAAGGTACTTAAGCTCATTATTATCCAAAATGTCATATTATTTCTTCAACAAATGTAACTTTGAAAACTTCATTTGTTAACCAATCAAGCCTTAGTTTTTCAGTTTTCTATAAAAAACTGAAAAACTATAAATAATAATTATTCTCTACATTTCAACAAGGCTTATGTAGTCAAGCCCGGTATTAAATGAAATCTACATGTGAGGTGACTACAGAAGAGTCAATTACAGATCAATTATTGTTGTTGTGACAGAGCAAATATAGTTGGAATAATTGCAAAAAATGGCGTATAAAAATAATTTGTTTTAAAACAAGACCAAATTGACGCTAAATTATTGGCAATGTAAAGTTCAATGATTAAAATAGGAGTTCAAAGGTCACTTACTTTGCCATAAAATCATAGAAATCACAAGATCAGTACAGAACATAAAGATTATATTCTGTAAGATTTTTAAAAGGGGAATTATAAAGGACCCAATTAAATAACTGCACAAACAGCTACTGATAATATATTAACTATTATCCTATTGTATTGATGATGTGGAATATATATATTGATACTGTTTCAGTAACATTGTTATTTACAACAGGTAAAAATACTTTAGTGTTATAGCTGAGGTTTTCTTATGCAATATATGCATAAAACTCAAGGCTGTCCCCATATCAGGGTTTTAGATATTTACAAGTTCAATAAAGATCATACAATAAATTTATCTTGTGGTGATTTTCTCAATGAGTGTCAAACGTTTTACAAGACCAGCCTATTTATATTCTGCCTCATGAAGCGCAGCACAGAGCTGTCAGATTATTGATTTCTGTCAAATCGGTCAATACCACAGTGAAGACAGACCAACACAATAGACAAATAGCTGCAGTAGACAGGGTTCAAACTTTGACACTGTGACGGCATGATGTGCACTACATCATTCTGTTAAATTAATACATATCAATATGACCTTTGAAGTTCATGTCACCTTGGACATAATAATAACATAAACGACAGCAGGCCGCTGAAATATGATCTCAGAGCCCCCTTTAAAAAACCTCCAGGAATGGCCTGCTGCCCGGTGAGTGATTGAGAGTTAATCTATCTTCCGACCAAATCTTTATCACGAGCCATGACAGTGAATAAACCGTCACAATGATTTATCGGAATGTCACACAGATGAAAAGCTGACAAGGTCAGCGCAATGACTGCTCGAGTGGCTACTGCTGAAAAATGAGTAAATGCACTTTGGTATGCATTATCATACTCCTCCTCGGGCAGGTGTAAATTACTTTCCTACTTTCACAACAATAAAACCGAGGGCTCGGTGCTAACGTCAATCTGTTTCAGGAAAGTGTCACTGACCTGTATCCTAAATCAGGATTACAAATTTAAATAGGCCGTAATAAATATCCCTAAATTACAGATGAATCAAAAGACTTCATTAAACGTGTCGCTCGTAGTCACAGACCGACAGCGTCTCTACAGAGCCTGTCAGCGTCTGTCAGCTGTTTGACGGAGTCTCAAAGTTTCGAGTCAGTCTCATCACTTTCAGACGTAGCGGAGGAAAACGCGCTCTATGTTCCTCAGCTCGCCATCAAACAGCAAAACTGAGGTAGTCGGCGAACATAGCGGAGCAATTAGCAGCTGAAAGGCCTGTGATGTTTCCATCAGACGGGAGAAAACAGATGAGACTAAAAAGGGAGTAAATATTGGACTTAGGTTCACCAGGTTGCTAGAAACATGACTACAAATGAGTGATTTAAACTTTATTGAACTTCCCTCAACATCTATCAGTTGTTACACTTAGTACACACATTAGTTCCCTGTAATGACTCAACCTGCTGTTTAATGTTGTTCAGGATATGATGTGGAACATGAGCGTTATTTTTGTTCTCCATACAAAACCTAACAGCCTATTTTTTTCTCTTAAGCACCAGTACTATTTTCCCTGCTATAAATAATAATAAAAATGCAATATTTCAACAACCACAAGGCTTCTGTAAAAAACCTGGTATCGAAAGAAATCATGTGAGGTGAGTACAGAAGTGTCAGAATCAATTTGTTACTGTGACAGAGCAAATATAGCTAGAATAATGCAAATATACATATCCAAAATATTGTACACATATACAAAATAAAATTGTGTTTTACGATAGATAAAAACTTTATTTAAAACAAGCCCAAATTGACCCAAATCTGGGAAAAAAATCTTTAAATAAGATAAATTATGTGTAGTGCAAAATTCAGATTAATAAGATAAGAGTTCAAAGATTCTGTAAGAAGAAGTTCTGTAAGAGATTATAAAGGACCCAATTAAATATTTGCACAAATGGTTTAAATCTAAATTAAAATATATCATAGTATTATATTATTATAATACTATATTATAGTATTATATGGATATTGATGATATATATTGATGCTGTACCAGTAACATGATGTTTTACTCCAGGTAAAAATACTTTACTTAGTGTTGTAGCTGATGTTTTCTCATGCAATATATGAATAAAATTTGTTGTACATTAGTGCATATATGCTGCTTGAGACTACTGACTTATGTTTTTTGGTTCAGGGCTTAGCAGGTCACTCACTGATAATGTTGTGTGACCAAAAAATGATTGGAGCACATGGCATTGTTGACAGCTTTCATTCAGGGCAAACATCGGGATTTATGGCCATTTAATAAAACGCCTGGATTTATTGGTCGTGATCTGTAAATGCTTGCTGTCTTTTCAGATTACAGGATGTAATCGTTCAGAATTATGAGCTATCCTTTTGTTAAGATGACTGGAGTTGAGGAAACACCTGTTCACTTATTATCCATATCCTGTTTATGAGTCTCACGCTGCAGTGAATCATATTATGATGTTTACATGGAACATATAACCTGGTATCACACAAATGAACTAATGGGTGACAAAATTACAAGTCACAGCTCTTGAGTTTCCCTCAGCAGAGCTTGTGGACGAAGAGTATATCAGGTAACGCAGACTGAGCAGAAGGGTTTTTTTTTTTTAACAACAAAATGCACAATTTAGTCTTCAGTGAAGGTCTCTAAAAAGTAAATTTGAAGACCATAATAAAAGGTTTATATGATTTAAATCAGCAGCTGTTTGCTAGCAATTTGTAAAAAGTGAAAATACATCAGTGTGTTATTTACAGATTCTTGCTTTTAAGTTGCTAAAAAAAAAAAAAAAAATCAATGGGTGGAGGTTTAAAGATTAGCTGTTGATCTATTGAAGCAGCAGAAAAGCTACAGCAGGTCAGATGTGAGCGGCCTGTTTCAGGCTGGTAGTGATCTGTAATGTCTTTCAATAAGATGTCCTTTCAACATTCAATTTAACAAACCATGACGTATAAAATCTGATAATCGCACAACCTAAAGTTTTTTACTCCAACCAAGCTCTGGAAACATGAACAAAGCCTTGCTATGCTCATTACGGTGTAAAATTTACACCTGGACGAAATGGCTGCAGGAAGCGAGACTTTCTGAGAGTTCAGAATTGGAAACGACGACAATGAACGCCGTCGCCGTGCATCGGTTCCCTACTGAAACATGCCGTTTCATATAGGAGCGCAGAATGAAATGAAACTCAATTTGGCACAAATTTTATAGATGGGGAGAGGAGGGGGACCCGGGGGAGAAGTGCAGTTCCCAGGACATTTTGTGCTTACAGAGAACAAGGAGGCAAAGAGGGAGGGGGGGGGGCGTTCTACTGGAATTCCCTGGACAGCCAATATACAATGCCAAACATCCACACACACACACACACACACACACACACACACACACACACACACACACACACACACACACACACACACAGACACACACACACATTATTGCACACTAGAATAGCATTCCTATCTATAAATAGCAAGTGCTTTGTCCACATCTTCCATATGGCTGTGAAATTATCTCTCAACTCCTCTTCTTCCAGTGTATGAGTGGACATGGGAGCCCGTTTTACACATTGGATTTAGGCATTATTTTAAGGATTCCAAAACCTCAGGGACTACTAGCCCCATGCATCCTCTTAAATCCCTCAGTATCTGTTTCTGAAGCACGCTCCAACACGTCCGAGGAGGCATCATAGAAGCCAGAACCTGTTGCAGCTCACAGGTCAGCACCATTCCAGACCCCGTGTCAGTTCATAGGGGTCAAGAATGTGTGTGTTTCCACGTTTATTCACCCACATTAGAGCTGCCTATGTGAGTGAACTTTGCGTGTTTGGGTGTACGTTATCTGGACTCACTCGTAGTGACTTCTTTGATCATCTCTGCTGAAGCGTGACACCCGTTGACTATGTGCCGGGTCCACATGGACAGGTCCTTAGTGGTCTCGGCCCGGAAAAGGTACGTCTCGATGCCGAGGCGTGTGCCGGTCCGCGTGGCAAAAAACAGCTCCGTGCCGGAGTGAGGAGACCCCCGGTCAGGGCCGGAGTGGACCAGCCTGGAAAACACAGATATTATGAATATATAAATAAATATGCTAAAAAGATATTTTCTTTTTTAAAGTGCTATTAAAATGCTAAAATGCTATGCTATAAAGTAGTTAAAAAAGTATTGTTAAAATGTAAAACAGTAAGCAAATCAATTCTCCCGTTCAGGAAAGTACATAGTTAAAAACATAACATCAGAAGTAATTCTAAAGTTTTTTTTTTTTTTTTTTAAAGCACTAATTTCTACTTCATTGTGATTTGCTGATTGAATGATCTGTTATCTGCTACTCTGGTCTTCTAGACAAACAAGCATAGAGTGATAAGATGCAAGGGATAATCTGTGTTTAAAACCAAATTGTAAAGATATTTCATGTTTTCAGTACAATGCTTTATTTTTTAACTGAGCAATCTTTTGAGATAGCAGTTGCTATAACAGGTGCTGATTTGATAGGAATTTATTGTTGAGAACAATTTCATTGATTGAAGCAACCTTGTGCCTGTGCTTTTCATTGATTATTCCTTGTTACAGAGGAGAAACACGCACCATCATATAGTGTAGAATATTCAAATATTCACAGCTGGTAGTAGTTAATCTGTAGAAGCATTTTCCTATCAAACAGTTAATCAAATCTTAAAATTACTTTCATAAAAATGACATAACGACAAGCTGTGCAGGAGTTACTTGATCGAGGCTGTATTTCTAAAGTCACAGTAAACTATGCTGTAAGACGGCTAAAGCCTTGCAAACATGCTCACAGTGACAATGGTCCTCATTTATCAATCCAGCATACAAACCGGTGCAGATCTGTGTGCAGAAATCACAGTGTGAAGGGTTCACGTGTGATTTATGAAATGTACTTATCCCCCCCATCAGCATAAGAATGATGGGGTATTGATAAACGCGACGGCTGAAAACAGACGTCATTTAAATATCATGCCCCTCTATATTTATGGTTTTGGAGGCCTCAACGTGGAGATGTGATTTATGGCCAAGAAGAGAAACTTCTCTGATCCTAGCTTGACCAAATGAGAAGTAGTAGATAGTGATGTGGCAGCCTGAAAAGTGACATTAAAGGAACACAAAACTATGGAAAGAAATCACATTGCTGGACACTGTGTGGATAATCAGTCTAGCACAATATTGTACCGACCCTTGATGAACAGACTGATCCTCAACTAATGTTTGAGTGGTTAGAGCAGTCGGTTGTGGTTTGGAGCATGGAAAAATAAATATTTTTTTAGATCACATTGTTATGTCAAATGAATGTATAAACATACAAGATTACATTTTAAACTGCTCATGTCCAATCTAAATCTTGCATGAACAATTATAAAATCCGTCCCGTTTTCCTGCTGTATGTTCCTTTGGTAAATAAGGGCCTGTGTGAACATGCTGATGTCCAGCAGGCATGTTTAACATGTTCTCCTTTTTAGATTAGTGTGTTAACATGCTGACAGGCAAATAAACGCAAAACACATTCCTGCTGAGACGGACAGGGATGTCTTTATTCTGCAGGTATTTGCCTACAAACCTTAAGTAGTGAACAATACAACACAAGAAATTGTCCTAAGAAATTACTACAATGAGAAAATTTATGCTGAGGGGATTATGAACATCTGTACCAAACCGTGGAAATCATTTTTTTTATGTAACTGATAACACAATCCTTCACATTTGTTTGTTCAATAACCATGTTTGTGACTCCCTTGGGTTGAACTGTGGACCCACCGTGTTGCTAACAGTGGATACGTGTGTGCCGGACTCTGCCAGGCCTCCTTGCCTCGCGGCAGGCTGTCGTACAGCAGCAGGTCTTTCTCTGACACCACCACCAGCACCGGCTTCCAGCACTCCTTTTCACTTTCTGTCTGCAGCACAAACAAACAAACACACATCACACAACTGTATCCATACATCTATTTTCTGTACCTGCCTAATGTATCTGGTGCAGGTCGACCATATTGTGCGGTGTCAAATTATTTACTGTCAGCTTTATTCTTAATAGGTTATTCCACTGTTTAGCAGAGCTTTAAGCAATATTTTAGCATTGCTCACTGAGTGTTAAGTAATATATTTATATATTCAATTCAAACATATGTGCATTATTGCGATGATGGACCCTATAAACGTTCAATAGATTCACTTAACAAGTGATTAGTTGGGTTCTAATGTAATTTTAGTGGATCGCCTAAACAACAATCAATCCTGCAAAAGCTGCCCCATTTGAATTTCAATCTGAATAAAGCACAACCTCCATTACATTGACGCTGCAGAACCGCTCTCCTCCATTTGTCACAACACTGAAATCTTCCTTAGGTGGAGGCAGGTGTTTTATCAGCGATATCAATGGCTGTGCGGAGGCGAGTTTCTTCATGGGACTAAAGTTATGTCAACGAGATGAATAGAGTGAGTGTGTGTTTGTGTGTGTGTGTCTGTGTGTGGGTGGGGTGGGGGGGGGGGGGGGCGTATATTTCTTAAATATGTAAAAGCAACCTCTCAACATAATCCATGGCTGGATATGCAAACATTACTTTTTATATTTTTCAGTCTAACAATATCTTTCTCTATTACCTGTTGAAGGGAAAAACTAATGTGGTTGTTCTAAGGCATTATAATTATTTAGTTATTTGGTACAGTCTGTTGTGTATTTCTTAGGAAATTTACAAAAAAATTAAAGATAACTGGTGTGCAGGTGCAGGTACAGTTCTACATATTTGCTTTACTGTGCCCCCTTGCCCACCCATCCCTCATATTAAGCAAACCCCATCGCTTTCACACACACACACACACACACACACACACACACACACACACACACACACACACACACACACACACACACACACACACACACAAACACGCACACGCAGCCTGTCTTATATTTCACTTGACAATGCTCCATAACTATTCTCATTATGAGAGCTTATCTGCAGCCCAGCCATGGAATCCTAAGCTGCTCTTTGAAGTTCTGCCTCAGCCAATCATATCGTGGGATTTAAAGGGTCATGGGTCATCTTTTTAACATAATGAGAATATGCTGCTAAGTAACAGTATTGTACTGCATTTGAAGGATTAAGTAAAAATCCTGGCAAATTCAGGACTAAATTAGACAGGTATGTATGTGTGTGTGTGTGTGTGTGTGTGTGTGTGTGTGTGTGTGTGTTTGCACAGGTATGTGCCTGTGCATGAAAAAGTAGGAAACTAAGTATGTACATTTTATTTATATAGCACTTTTCAAAACAAGCACCTCACAGTTGATAATAAAAATGCATAATAGTACACAGCATGAAAACAGCAAGTCAATTTATAAAAAACAATCAACACTGGAGGGAATAGGAAAAAAAACAAGATTAAAAGAAAAAAATTAAACTAATAGGAATTGCACCAAACTTCTAATAATGACAGCCTATGAAACTGGGTTTTTAAACTTTTTAAAAAGGTGCTATGGACTACGGACTCAGCTCATCTGTCCAATCAGGGAGATGATTGTGAAAAAAAATAAAAATGTAAAAAGTGGACAGAAGATCAGAGTAATGTTAATGCAGATTATCTGGTTATAAACTTAGAAACATGAGGGTGCCACGGAGTGAGAGAAGTGAGAGTGCAAAGATTTAACTGTATTTTTACTTGTTTGCGTGAATTTCAAAGATGTGTCCACACAGGTGCGCACACGTACACACCAACAAACCCACCAGCTCCTACCTTCCCTGCCAGCCATCCCAGGTGTCGTATCTCTTTGCTGCCAGCCACCCCCATCCTGGCTGTGTTTTGGATGACCTCTGCCAGCCCTCGCTGTGGTGGAATGACAACTTCTTTTAGCATGTGTGATTGCTCAGAACATTCGATTCCGATGACCTGAATTACCTGCGTGCAATCGCTTAAATTTCTCGCCCTAATAGTCGCGACGATAATGATAATTACCTGAAAATCAATTAGACCAAAGACAGACCTGTGTCAGAGTGGATGTGACATGGTGCATGGCAGAGAACCAGGCCAGGGCAGATGGTTGGTCCGGGCAGCGTAGCACCACTGTGTGCCTGGCGTCGGGGGAGTGCAGCTCCAGTTGTCTGCAAGACAAAAAGTAAACTGATTATGCTATGTTATCACAGGTTGGTTGTGATCTTTTGTTCTTTTGTAGTGCGAAATTGTTTGTTAGTCCTGGAAAGCTGCTGCAAACCTTATCAGGCCGGCCCAATTTGAACCAGTTTGGACGAAGACCCCTGTAGCTTCACCAAAATGTTTTATTTTTTTGTCTCGCCTACCAGATGCTTGTTTGTCTCGTTCGCTTGAAGACGGAGACTCAGTAAGAACAATGAAATGAATGCATTGAAATTTGAGTTCATTCAGGATGTGAAAAAAGGAAAAAGAATTGCTCAGGCGTTCTCTGTGGGCCGTTTGACACAATGCTGTCTCCCGCTAAATTTCCATAACTAATCTCCTCGCATCATATGGGAGTCTTCTTGGCCTCGGGAGTAATGCATCTGTAGGATTTCTCTCTATCACACTTCAAATGTGCAAATTAAAAAGGTGCATGTTCCAGCCTCCACGCTGCAAACTGCAGTGTGCCTTGTACTGTAGTATCAGTAAAGTTATGTGTCCTCTTTCCTTCTTCAAGGAAGTGAGAAAATATGCAAAGTGAACAGTGATATTACAATTACCTCGATGCGCGAGGCATGAATTATAACTGAGAGGTTCAGAGGATAAGATATGTTAAATGACTCTTCTGGTGCAGCCCCCTGCTTAAAGTGGGTCTTGTTTGAAGAATATGATCTTGTGATCTTGAAGAGCTAGTGACACGTACATATACTTCTATGATCAGGCTGATTATTATATGTACTACAACAGCATTCATGGTAGAGCAACAAAAAAACAAGCTAAGAAGAGTAAGATGTCATGTATATATTATCACAGTGTGTTACATGGAGCTTCTGTTTGGTGAATGAGATGATAGTAAATATTTGCCATAGGAGTCACCTGGGATGATTCGCTGGGAATACAGGTTCAGTTTCAACTTTAAAACTCAACAACACGAATGGAACTGCATTCTTTGTGTATTGTGTTTACCGTGCCACCAAGTATGAAACAAACCAGAATCGCTGTTGACATCTTTCTACTGTCCAGTCTCCCAGTGTCTCAGGCTGGTTTCAACTTTGCAAATATACTTTCTGTGCAGCTTTATTTGCCTGCACCAGGGACCTGGAAAAGCCCCCAGCTGAACATGATATATTCTCTCTTCCGTCAAACCCTTGAAAAGCGGGAGAGCCCATCTACAGTAGATGAGATGCAGGTGTTACTCTGGGTTAAAAATAGAACTAATGCCTATAAAAGGCCAGTTGATTAAGGACAGGCCAGAGGAGGAGGAGAGGAAGGTTGATGGCCTCCAGATGTGTATGGTAATCTTAAAGGATGGTTTGTGTTTCAGCGACATCATGACCCCGTTTCCATTGTACAGTACTAGGGAGGTTTATCTGTCTTCTGACAAAGTCTCAGAGTGATAATGGGGCTAAATTAACATCTCTCGCTTTAATGGCAGAGCCCCTAACAAAGGGGAACACCTATAGACGAGCACATAAAGTAGATGACCAGCAGATAGTCTTGAATGTTACATAAGTCTGGTTCTGCTTGATTGAAGATCACTCACTTGATCAAAGGGTAGTTGTTCTCACAGGAATATCACCATATATATAAAATATGTAGATCCAAGCTTGGTAGGTCTGTTCCAGCATACAGATGTGATGCATCTGCATTGGCTGCATTCCACAGAGCAGTGTATGCACACACTGTACATTAGTGACATGTAAGAAGTGACAAAATGTAAATATTGAAGTTATAACACAAGTAGGATTTTTGCTGAAAAGATTGTGTATAGAATATAATTATTCAACATGGAACCACGTCTATTTATACCAAAATAGCACATTTGTATTGATTTTGAGATTAATCCAAAAAACATTGATGTGGACTGAGACTGTCTTCAATCTAAAAGCTCTGCAATCAGTTATTCACATCCTAAGTCTTCTCGTCCCTATTGAACTGAACTCTTTGCCTTTTGATTTTACTTACTTTTTACTTAACTTATTGAATATTTTGCCAAAAAGCAGAACCGTAAATTTTAGCATGAAACTTTTTAGAAGTAGCCCTGCAGGTGAACATTTTATTCACTTATACCTATAATAACGGCATTGGTGTTCCAGTGTATGCATAGTATATGAATACAGATATATCCACACAGATAGATGCATACAAACACACACAACATAAAAATCCAGTAATCCCACAGACAATTCCTTCAGGAAACTAACCAGATTTTAGAGATAGTTGCGGAAAACACCGGAAATCTCAATTCCTGGTATTTAACCTCATCAAAAATAAACACCAACCAAGCAGATGCAGGGTGTTTTTTTTTTTTTTTTTTTTACTAAGTCTGGCTTAAAGGAAATCCAGTATGCTTGTGGGTAAATATTTGTACCAACATAGTGAAGTGTTTCGTCTCAAGCAGCGTTTACCAGGTGTGAGGTCAGCTCAGAAATTGCAGCCCTCAGGTGAGTCAAAAAGTTCATTGTGGATACTGGTCTCAAGTAAATGAAGAGTAAGGTCAGAGAGGGCTACAGACACACATTCCACTCATTTCATGGGAAATCTACATCTTTTGCTAGATTTACCATGAGCATCCACACAACTTTCTGTGTTTTATACCTAACAAAAAAAAACAAGATGTTGAAAAAAGTTGCTGACATGATGCTTTTCTGGAAGATAATAAACAACATCAGTTCCGAACAAAAGTAGCTGCATGTTTTATTATTTGAACATTAAGTAGCTGCATGTTTTATTATTATTATTAAGTATGTTTTATTGCATGAGTGTAATACTTTCGGACAATCTCACAGATTCCTTCAGCGATGGATAATGCTCCTGGTGCAACTCTATTAATGTAAATTACCATATAATAGCTGGAGAATTTATTTGTTTCAATCACTTTACAGATCATGTGTTTATTTGAGACCAGGCTACAATTTGGGACAGAAGATTATTCCTTCTGGACAAAAGTCATGCTCAAAATTCAGGAGCAAAACTCCCAAAAATATGGTAATTTACTAAAATGTGTTAAAACCAGTATAACTACCATATACCTTAAATTTTCAAAGGTCAGATTATAGTACTGAAGTTAAACCTCTCATGGCTGCTTTTCCCATTTTCCTCTGAATATATTAACACAGAGAGTTTGAATTTCATGTCGTACGTAGCCATGGTGATCAGAAATTATTCAATATAGTATGAGTCAGGACTGAGGCGAAAAAAAAAGTAAAAGAAGAAAATGTGTAGTGTCGCTCTTCTTGCTTGATTTTTTTGTAATAAAACTTGCTTCTGTGTTTATTTGGACTTGGAAACTTGAAACACTATTATTTGGTGATTTATGGTATGTCATTGTATTTACTTTGCAGCCTGTGATTTCTGCCACCTTGGAAATTTGCATTTTGCCCAGTATACATGACTTTGTGCTTTTAGGGGTTAATTAAAAAAAACTCATGTTCTATATGTAGCTGTCTCACTCTAATCCCACAGCTTTGGTCTACAGTTCTTCCTCCAACAACAAGTTTCCTACACTAAAGTGTATGTCAATATTGGGCCAGTGTCACAGGGCCACAAAGTGCCCTCTCTCTAATAAAAATGCTGTAAATGTGCAGGGTTAAGGTTTGACTTCTGTGGACGCAAAAAAACTGCATTTTTTAAAAGGTAAAAGACAAAATGTGGACAATAAATGCAGGAGACAACTTCAAAAGTAATTGTAAAAAAGCCCTGAGGGAGTAGCAAAAAAACACAATAACAGGTCATATCACTGCAGTTAAGATATTTTACTGCAATAGTATTTGGGCATAATCATATATAATATGCAGGTTAACACCTGACCGAGCTATGAGAAGAGATTTAGAAAGAGTGTGTTTTTCATCCATTGAACTTGTCAAGGTTAAAGAAGGACAATGTCCTGCGGTGAGAAACCATGCTGGTTCAGCTGGGAGTCATCTCAACCATTTTGAAGGTTTTCTGCAGTTATTCAAATTTCACATGCTGATGCTGAGGTGTTTTAAAGTGTGTTGGGACCCACTGTGTCACATTGGTGACTTTCCATTTCTTAACATCTCTGTCTTCTTTATTTTTCTTTATTCATCCATTTTCCTTCACTACTCTCTTTCCAAGCCTCCTCATAACATTTTTTTAATGCACACTGTAAATGATAAAGTGGCGCTCACATCATTGTTGAATTTCATATATCACTAATGTTGCAGAAAGCTAGATTTTATTTCCTTGCATATGGTGTATGCCTCTCTCCTCTTGGATTGTCTTTTATCATCTCTCCTCATCGCTGTGCCGCTCTATTCCTCACACACTTATTCCTTCCAGTTTCATACACAGTTTAAACAACATCTGCTAAAATGAGGAGAGAAATCCTCAGAGTGATGCAGCATTGATCTGAGTCTTGTAAAATAGAGTCATGTTTGCTGTCACTTGCAGTAGCAGAAAGCCCAATGAAACATCCATCCATCCATTTTCTATCCCGCTTATTCCTTTTCAGGGTCGCAGGGGTCTGCTGGAGCCTATCCCAGCGCGTTAAGGCAGGGATACACCCCAGATGGTCGCCAGCCAATCGTGGGGCACACACACCATTCACTCACACACACACTCACACCTACGGGCAATTTAGAGTTTACCAATTAACCTGAGCATGTTTTTTGTATTGTGGGAGGAAACCGGAGTACCCGGTGAGAACCCACGCAGACACGGGGAGAACATGCAAACTCCACACAGAAAGGTCCCAGACCCAGGCCCAAGGAGGTCTTGAACCTGCGACCTTCTTGCTGTGAGGCATCAGCGCTACCCACTTCGCCACCATGCCGCCCCCAATGAAACATTTCAGGATTAAAATAAAAAACACTGAGTGAGTGTAATCTTTAAACATCCACCCATTTAAACATTTACTTAATATTTACAAGTAAATAAAAGCGTTATGTAATCTGGCTGCACGGATTAGGTGGGATCTTCATAAAAAAACACGTGGGTCAAGGTAAATTTGCCCACAGGGTTTATGTGTGTTTAATAATTTGCCCTTTATCCAACCACAGAATGCAGCGTTATCTAAAACTCACCTTGGCAGTCGTCAATAGATAAAATTTCTTCCTGTACTTTGTCTACAACTTGCTGACTAATAAAGTTAAAGTTATGGCCAACAGAGTGAATAGCTAGGTTTCCATTGCAGGAGTTTCTGGTGAGGGGAGAGGGTGTCTCCACTGCGGAGTAGGAGCCCTCGCAGTTTCCATAATCTTGAGCAACAGTTTTGACCGTGACGTCACCCAGGTGTGTCACAAAAATTTGTTTTTATTTCTTTTTTTTTTTTTGGACGAAACCATTCCTGTTGTTGTGGTTGCAGTTTCTTATGCACGGAGAAAGACAGTGGGAGAGAAAGTGAGAGAGGATCTTTTCAGGGCTGAGCCCTGGAGTAGGTTCTCTGTTGGTTCCCGCAGTGGAGACAAACACCAATGTGGCCTGGCCCCATAAAAATTACCCAGAAGTTCATGGAATGGAAATGGAAAAATGGAAATGCAGCTAATGTTCAACCATATATTGTTCTTTTAAATGGATCCATACTTTAACTGAGATGCGGGTTTCACCAGACAGATTCTTTCTAATCTAATTTAACACATGTTTACATTTTCCAGAAAACCACAACTGTAAGGTGTAGTGACAGCCAGAATTTCCTGTCCAAACTCACCTTTTCATATCAGCTTTTGAAAGCTGTCAACACCAACCTGCTTTCTTTTATTTACTGAGTTCAAACTATTAAAAATGTAGAAGAAAAAAACACTTAAGTTTAAGTTAAGGTTTAGAGTATTTCATGTATATATATATATATATACACACACATATATACATTATATTAATTGTATCTCTAGAATTTTGTATATTCAATATAAATGAAGCTTGCTTCATTTTTCATTTTGACTTTTTCCTTTGTGTTAATGTTATTGATTGTGTATTTTACATTCTACATGCTGCAGTTTGAGCAATGAGCATTCTAACAATGTCTATATGAACGCTGCGGGCGCTGCTCACTGTAGCGACTTAACTCTGATGTTTTCTCTGTCGCCTCAAGCTTTGAAGTTTACTGAGGTTCAACTATCTCAGACTTTTAATATCAAACATATGAGGGCGACACACTTGTGTGGAGGAAGAAGATGATATGAATATACAGAATATATAGAAGTGGATAGTGTGAGACACACTGAACAGGAGCAAGAGTAAAGAAAACAAATCAATTTATTCACCTAATTTCCATCCTTAGTTTTTAATCAAATCCTAGGGGACAAAAGTATTGGCAGTATATTTAGTGCAAAATTGTTACTGATTGAGAAATTCAAACTGAACCAACTTGCATGCATCATGGGAGATGTATGCAAGAATAAAATTTTCTGAATCAGCCAGTTCTGAATCAGACTTTAACCTGTTGCCCCCGAGGGCCCAGCCTGCGGGCAATTTAACAAGCACCAATATGCATGTTAAGCACACCAAAATGTCAACAAGAAACTCAGCAACAAGTCTATATCAAATATAATTAGCTTAACAAAACACAATGTCAACCCCAAGCAATAATATTGGCATATAGCGAAACAATAAACCTGTACATTTCTGAATTTGTGATAATATTTTTCCAAAACTCATTTAAAAGTTCACACACTGACCTATACAGTACCAAGCTTGTATATCTATCTATAGGATGAACATTCACTCGACAGTCTTTCAAAAAATAAACCTTTCCTTTTTACTGATAAAACTATAAAATATCTCTTACCTATCTTGTTTTTCAATAAAAAATTGTGTTTGAGCTCATTAAATGCTGTAGTTATTATTTTTACAGCCCGAAATGTTCATAATGTCATAGAGCACATTATTTTACATAGTGTGAAGTTGCTTCATGTGCCCTATCTTTGTAAAACATGTCCTGACATATAACTATAATACATGATTCATATAATTAGACCACATGACTTCATTCTATTGGTTCCACAGAGGTGATGAAGGAGTTCTCCATATATATCATTGGTAATTTACTTGTACTTTTATTAGTGTATTCTGTAATCTGCGCCAGTTGGAGACATTCCATTTTCTTTCTATGCTTTTTGTATGGTAAAATGTAGGCTAGAGGCTAGATAGGCTCAAGTATATAAATACCTACAATGAAATGTTATTGGAACTACATACCTGTACTAAAACATCTCTAAAATTGGTCTGGTTCACCCTGTAAGGCTGACATTTTGTGCAATTACTTATAAGACATTACTATATTGCACCATAGATGAAATGGGCTACTAAAGCATGATTTTCAGTTAGGTTTCATCCTACAAAGTTGTTTTTTGGGGGGCAGGGCTATTTTTTTTTTTTTTTGCTTTATTCTAGCGGGATGTACATATAAATTACCTTTGACGCTTCTACAACTATCTCACAAGTGTTAGGTTTATAATGAATCCCCAATCAATAAAAGAAAAAAAAACTGTAGTTGTAGAGATATACTGCATTAAGTTCAGGCAGGTAAGCTGAGAAATAAACTTAGAGGTAGGCTGAGAAATAAACTTAGCAGTCAGCCCCTTTTCATAGAATCTGCACTGCTTATTCCACAGCTACATGCTAACTTAGCTCTGGCAACTCTGGCTGACTCGCTTTAATATCCGGTGACTATGCTTCTAGGAAAAATGGCAAGCATTAAAACCAATTTTACTACTGGCCAAACCATGGACATGGCCATTAGGCCCAAAAAGCAATTTTCCCATTAATTATCATGGGGAAAAGTAGTCATTGTGTCACAACCCCTTGCAAAATGACTCATTTCACTTTCAGCATTTATTCCATTTAGTTTGCTAATATTTTGAAAATCTTGAAGAGCTGCAAGATTAAATTATATGAACCCAGTTATAGGTAACCAGGAGCTAAACTGGAAGGGGTCGGCAGAAGTCTCCGGTGAGGATGATGCAGAGGAAAAATGGCACAAAAATACCGCACAGTGTTTCCAGTCATGACACTAAAAGAGCAAATCGTTTTCTGCCCCCATGCTGCTTGATTGGGCCATTGTCATATTACCAAGCAATTAACTCGACGACACCTCCTCACAGGCCACCCCCCGCTGACTGGGAATTATCTAAGTGCTACTTCAAACGTCTGCCTTTAAGAACAACTGGAAAACAGAATTGAGTAATCCTTTCAGGATAGTGGAAGAAGGCTCTCACCCCAGGAGAAGACTATTCTGTTCAATAATGTCTCACTGTTGGGCTAAAGAGCAGGACTTTTGGTTAATTAAGGTAAATCGTGTTTTGGATGATTCATAGTTGAACTTTGGAGCATTGGGCAAGAACAATAGCAGCAGTTGAAACTCAGGGCAATAAACTAGGGACTAAAATCTAATCAGACAGTCTGACACAAAAACACACATCAAGAAAAACAACTTGTGCTGCTACTAGGGCTTGCACTGTTTAAGGAAAAAAATGAATTGTGATTTTTCATTTAAGATTTTCTTCAAAATCAAGTTTCAATGCACAAAAACATTTTAAGCATCACAGAAACTTACATCATGCCAATAAATGCCATAACTCTAATGCAAAAATGAAAATGAAAGAATTAATTAAGAATTAATTAGGGGTAAACAAGTAGTTTTCATTTTAAATTCCATAAGAATCTTCTGCATGGACACAACAAAATGGCTCTGTACCACCCCGTGGAAATTAAAGAAAAAACTTGTGTTTCGTGTGATCGCCACAAAGTTCGGTATGCCAAGATGCACAGAAAAGTGAATGTCATGGTGAAATCCCAACAGGAAGTCAGCCATCTTGAATTGAACTTTTGTGATTTTGGTGATTTTGGCGTCACATCTGAACAAACTCAGATTTTACCAACCTCAAACTTCGTCAGTGTGCTTTCAGGGCATGTGTGATTAACAATAATAAAAGCTTTTGGTTAAAAGACCATGGTTTGGCCCTGGTGGCCCCACCATTTCTGGTCATTGTACTGGAGCTCGCCATCTAACTTTGACCAGCTCTCACACCAACATCCTTTGTCTAATCAACTGGACTAGACGATGGCTCAGACACAAGTGTTTTAATATCATGACTTGCCACTTTGTTTGTGGAACCCCCGGTGGTGACAGGAAGTATCCTGGTTTTAACTTTAACATTAACTGATGACACTTTGTTGACCTCATTAACTTTGTTCCATTTGAAGCTATTTCATGATGGTGTGAGGCTACAACCTATGGGTTTTTGTGACAACGCAGTGACCTAGCAATAATCAATCACTCGCCGTGAAAATATGTTTAGCTTTCTGATGGCTTCAGGAAACTCACACAGGTCAAAGGTGGCATGCTCTATGATCTGTTAGGAGAGACACGTGTGGGCGGGGCGGAATACCTCTATAGTATCCACTTCAAATGTTCAAAAGCCAATCTCCATAGGTTTCTTCTTTACAGTACAAACATGAAATTCTGTACACGCGTGTATCTTGTCCAGACAAACAAAAATGTTTCCTGCAATGGTCTACGTCAAACAGGAAGTCTGCTTCCCAGCGGTGAACACACCTTTGACTTATTATAACTCTGTGCCACAGTAACAGATGTGCCCACATATGTAATCAGGAGGTGTCCCTGAAAACAGTGGCCCACGTTTGGTTATGGCGCCACATCCTCTACATGTTGGTGTGCGTAGCAGCAGCAATGAAGGCGATGACGAAAGGAGCTCATTAGCATTAAAGGTACAGACTCAGAAACAGCCTGTTCTTAGAGAAGAGCAAGTAAGAAACTTTTAGACTACTGTAGTTTATGATACGGATCATCTTTGTATGTTGAGAGAGAGAGCTGTGAAATTGACTTAAAAGAGTATAATTTGGGCTCTTTAGGTCAGGGAGGTGGTGTATAATGCAAAAGATGATGAAAACAAAACCTGGGTTAGGAAAACTTAAGCACAGCTTTGAGGATCTCAAGATGGCATTGCCTGAAATCATTATTTTTCGGCCTGAAAAGATGCATCATTCAGGTCGTCAAATGCCACTCACATCTCATGCAGCACAATCATCCAAAAAATCCTTTTCACTATTGTGGTGTACAAAATGGATGAGACTAAACAAGTCCTTTCCTCATAACCTCCCATCTACGTCATTGTTCAGCCTCAGTCCAGTAGTTCCTTCTTAAAATGTAAATGTAAAAAAAAAAAGCCAAAACAGTCATAAACTAAAAGGCTAACTTATTTTGGAAAACAACTGGCCTCTGCCATTTTTTATTTTTTTTGTTTTTGCAAACATTACTCTAATAGGAGGAAATTGTGCATTTGTTGTGAACTATTTTCAGTGGTGCATTAATACATATTTGGAGCACTAATGAGCTTTTAAAGCACCACAATGGTGCATGTGGGATTGACGAAAACTAAATACCCATGTTCATCATAATGAGCAAACACATATTCCAGTTCATCAGTGAGTCTCCTTCATAAGCTCCATCAGGGATAGGATACACAGGCAATTCATCTCTTTAAAGCGGTAATGCTCTTCTCTGTCGTTTGTTGTGATATCTGCTGCTCACCTGAAAGTAAACCTGAAACTGCTGCTGCTGCTGCTGTCCACATATTAGCATTTTATACTGTAAGCACCTCATCCCCTGCAGCATCCAAATGAGCTCAGCTTCGCTTTGGAGGAAAGTTATTGCAACTCCCCGCTCCTTGCTGGTGTTTTCCCTTTGACAATTGATGAGGTCAGATAATGAAAAAAATACTTTCCTCCTGGTTTTTCTCCTGCTATAAGTGTGTGTGTGTGAGAGAGATTGTGTGAGTCTCACCTACCTGTTCTCGGGGTCTGGCGTGGTCATGGCTCTGGTTACATAACACATTCTGAGTGGTATGCACCTCCTGTCACCCTGCAAGGAGAGGGCGGGTTGGAGAGGGGGGCTGGGAGGCTCCGAGGAGGAGGTGATGGGGACGCTGCCCAGCCTGGGAGACTCCGGGGGGAGGGTTTCCCATCCTATCTCTGACACAGGGGACCCCTTCCTGACGTACGGCGTTGCCTCACGCATGTATTTGACTGGAAAGAGAGGAAAGTGGGGGATGTTCAGCTGGCTCATGGTTGAACATTTAGAGATTTGTGGCACATCATGCAGGTACAGTATAAATCATCTTATTGTTTGAAACCACAGATTGCTGACTTCACTTCCCTTTCTTTGCACAACAGTGAGAACCTTTTACTTATTAAAAGATATGAATTAATTATGATTATTTTTTCTAAAAAATATAAACTGATTATTTATTATTCGTTAAGTGGCACAATATAAGGACTATACAAATGATCCTAAATATTGGGATGATCTTAAATGATATAAGAATAATTACAATCACAGAATTTAAACCATCAAGGCCAACTGTAACACTGAAGGTACTTAGCACTGGCATTGTTTTAACATTATTTTACACAGAACCCAATTAAAAAATCCCAGGCTCTGTCTGCCTGTTGTGTAACCTTGAGGTAATCTTTTGATGTGAGTATCAGCAGTAATAAGTAAAGAGAAACATGCTGCTCTGAAACTAGTTTGTCTCTGCTATACATAAGAGGAAGGATGTGTGAATACCAAAGACAGATGGTTAGATACACGGCTGAAATAGAAACCGTTTAATTACTGCATCGCCGAGGCGTTCGGAACAGTGAGTGTCACAGGGCAGCGGATAGCACGCAAACTGTCAGCAATAGCTCTGTGAATTAATGATGCTTCAGCTCTGATGACAACGCCCGTGAAAGTGTGCGGCTCCTTTGAAACGTGCCAATATGATTGATATGACATTTCTTTAGTAACAAAAGTTATAGCTACAGCAGAGGTCTGTATTTTCCTATGATGTATTGTTTCAGGTTTGAGAGAAAAAGATGAATAGACTTTCTATAATGATGTGGTATAAAATAGAAAAAAATGCTGATTATTTTAAACGTATCTGTGACATTTATTTCTCTCAGTCATATGTTCTCTCACAGCCCACATTCCCCTTTGTCAGCAGGATGTTATAGGAAGCTATTTACAAAAAACTTGAATTATAAATGACCACTTCCTTGATTGGCCACCTCCAGCCAATTGGAAAACAACTTAAAGAATATTTATTTAGAATGTGATTACTTATATATTAATGAATACAGAATGTTCCCTCACACTGCATCTTTACTTGGAGTAATGGCTGCAGCTGGAAGAGCCTGCGGTTGCACATTTGAGGTTTCTAAGTTGTTTCTAAGTTTCCTAATACAGGAAAAGTCAAAACAAAGTCAAAAAAACAAATCCATAAAGCCCACCTAATTAATGTTAAAAGCGAAAATAAACACTTGCGACGACTGCGGGTCTATTTTTAGAATGAATCAGAAGATGCATCGTGAGAGGCTGCATCATCAATCAAAGTTCACATTTCTTCCAGCAAGAAAGGCAGAGGATGACTAGGCAAAGAAGAGGAAAGGTGGAAACTGTAATATCATAAGAAACTAAGAAAAATAGTGAAGTAACCTACAGATGCATCAACAGCTAAACTGCTGTAAATAAAGCCTAGGATAAAATGTAAAGGAACATGCAAAGAGTACATGATTTGGATGTGATTAAGTGATTAATTATGATTTATGTGATTGATTAAGTAGTAAATAATGTGACTAAACATGGCAATAACACATTTCATATTTTCACATATATGCTTATAATCTAATTATAACCCAGTGTGCCAGTATATTGTATATTATACATAGAATATTGACTCTAATATTTAATAAATTCTAGCTACGGCCGGGCCACAATAGTTTGTTTAAATGTTTGTTGACTTATCTTCCCAACCAATCAGAAGTCATTCAAAAGACAGGCGCTAATATTAAAAGGTTCAGTGATAAGACTGGTCTGTGAAGGTGAATAAATGGTTAGCCTCCTGATGTGTGGTCAGCACCTTTTATGGCACCACCATCAGTGTATAAATGTGTGTGAATGGGTGAATGGACACTTGTTGTGGAGAGTGCTGTAAACAGTTGATGCAAGCTTTGGAAAGCCTGTATCAACTTTTTTCTTGTTTTCCACAATATCAAACCTTTAAATTGAATTGAGCAAAAGTAAAGCAAATAATGTGTGCTGTACAGACAGCAGAAAGCTCAGTCATTGAAATAATTACCTTTTGTTGAGCCATCACAACCTGTCACATCCTCTGCTTTCAATTTGAAGTGACACCAACACATTTCAAAACACTAATAACCAAAACAGACTTTTTTTTCCCCAAAATGCTAGTATTCTTGCTGTAAGACAGACTAATGGTAGACAGACCCCTTCTGTCAGTTTGTGCTACTGTGGCGAGTGGCGTCATCAGAATTAAAGCACTAAACCCACTGGGGTACCAGCCCAAAGCCCCCAATATTTCCTGATAAGACACTCACAGCTGCTGGAAACTTTCCAACCAATGAAACCGGATGCTTTACTCGTTAAACCCTGAATCACTGGAGGCTCGATAGTGATTTTAAGCCGTTTTTATTAAACGTCTGAGGAGGGGGGAGGGGAGGAAGAGATAAGACAGGACACATGTTTCAGGGAAAGACAGAAATAGACAGGCAGAGATAACATGGGTATGCTCCTGATTGTTCTTGGATCTGTGGTGTGGCCTGGATGTGTAATTGGCATATCCCAATGTACAGGCAGCATATAATTGGTCATATGGCTGGTGGCATTTGTAGTCCAGGATGTGAACTATTCTTGGTAAAAGCACGGGGGGCCACTATGAGCCCGCAGTAACACGCCAACCTGTAGAGGGATGATAGAGAAGACGGGGGTGATGTGCACTGCGATTCAATTGCAGAAGAATAGCCCACACACTCAGATCTGCAGCTATCAGATTAGGGGGCTGGAGGATTTGTTAAACCGCATCACACATCAATAGATTGAAAAGAAATCTGCCGCAGTCAAACACTGACTATCTTCTTCTTCTTTAAAAAGCAGGAGGTTGGTTTTGTTTGTTAAACGCGATGCGTTCCCGAGACTAACGTGACATGAGAACACATGGGAGATTTAAATTTAGGAGCTGAGAAACACTTGTGCAAATATGAAGTCACCTTCTGTGTTGCGAAGCATAATGAAAGGTAAACAAGGGAATATCTCAGATCCACAGTTTGTAATTGAGTGCGTGTGAGGACATTTTTGGGAAATGAGAACTCTCTGGCTGGTGTTGTGTAAATGCTTCCTACTCATCGAGGTATCCTACCAACGCCCCACTGCACAAACACACAACGCAAGGTAATTAAAAGTGCTTTATATAAAACATTAAAAGCATCAAAAACGATTGTTCGATGGAGGGGCAGATTCAAAAATAAAATGTTAAGAATAAAAAATTAAAAACCCAAAACAAGAAGAAAGTTATAGTGCAGTGAAAAACAATTTAAAAAATGGCAATCAATCAACAATAATCAATAAACACAATATGTTATTTCTTGGGTCCTGGTCAGATTTTCATCCCACTGGTCAGCTATGCTGCACAAATTCCAAAATTGGAAACTGTAAATAGTTTTTTTTTTATTATTAATTAGATTTGTGAATTTTATGAATGTAAATAGTGTGCTGTGTTTCTTCATATAATTGATAAATTAAAATAAAAAAAAATTCAGTACAATTTGAAATGTTCTTGTATATTATTTGGGAATCCTTCGTAGGCATCCAAAAAGCTGATTCAAATAAGGTTTGTGTATATAACAGAACATAGTTGGATAGGTAAGTAAGAATATATTCTAAGGGGATAATTTGAGTTGTCAGAATTTCTGACCTGTATATAACAACATGGAACCAGAACATCCTACCAGGGCCAGTGAAAGTATGAAACTATAGATCACCTGAAGCGTGTGTTTTTCATGCCAGAAGATGCTTCACAAACAAGTGGAATGCTGGGACGTTGTCTGAGTTCATTGGGGAAAATGAATCCCATGAGGCCCTTCACGTCTTTAAGCCCCTTCCTGTCGTATATGGGTCAATGACGAATAACAAATAATAAGAGAGTCAAAAACCTTTTAAAACACAGTTTTAAAAGCATTTATCAGCTCTCTCAAAATGTACATTGTTGTTTTTTGTTTCATGTCATTTAAAGGAATATTTATTTTTTAAAAACCTTTCTAAGCTTAATTAAATATATAAATAAAATAAATATATGTACATTTTTTATAAAAAAAAGTTTTTATGGTAACACCACTTTCATAAAATTGTACTTTCGCTCACTAATCTGAATCATACTCTGAATTGGTAGTTAAAATAGTCAGAACAACCTGCATATCTGTGTATCTTTGAACCTCCTACGTTAGAGGAAAAAAACAGATGACAAACAATGAAACTGGAAGTGCACATTTTCCGAAATTTTCGAAAGTGCACTTTCCAGTTTACAAATTTCTGACCAGGATGGGCAGACATGTCATTTCATCCTACGGTAGGACGTTTTGCGGAAGTAGGATAATACAACAGAACACTGGTTCTAAGTTTGGGAATTTTTCGTGAACAAGGTCAGTATCAGGTTCAGGTTCAGATCAAGGACATTTAGAGCTGGTATTTAGTTGGTAAAAACCAACAGGGTCCACAAAGTTTGTCATGTGTGTTAGATCAACAAAGCGTGTGTGTGTATGTGTGTGTGTGTGTGTGTGTGTGTGTATCATCTAAAGTCCAAAGTCCAGAGATATTGCGCACACACACACACACACACACACACACACGCACACACACACACACACACACACACACACACACACATAAGCGTTTTATTTGACTGCTACTATCAATCATTTCAGGATAGTGTCAAACAGAAGCAAAATCAGATTGTGCTGAGCTGCTGATAAAAGTGGACGTAAAGATTTGTTTGATTTTACAGAGGCTTCATTGAAGGAATAATTCATTTTGAGAAATGTACTTATTGGCTTTTTTAGCAGCGGGTCTGAAGAGAAGATTTATAGCACCCTCATGTCTGCATGGTTCATATGAATCCACAGCCAGCAGCAGATTATCTTAGTTTGGAATTAAGACTGGAAGCCCAGGGAAACAGCTTGGCTCCGTCCAAAGGTTAAAAAAATGTGCTGCTGCACAACCTTCAGAAAGATTTGAACGCTTCAGGAAGTCAAGGAATATTCCTGCACATAACTCCACTTTTTTTCTTTTTACATATCAAATAAGATATGATGTGTTGATTCATGAGCCTTCAAGACTCAAGATTAGATTAGAGAAAAACATACATATGGTATTTGCAAAAAATGTCACACTATTCCTTTAAGTGATGCATTGTCAAGAAAACAAATAAGTTAAGTTAATAACTTCAAAAAAATGTATTTCCAAAAATGTAAAAAAACAATTTCTTGAATACTGTTAGACAAGAGAGACAAAGAAAAAACTAATTGCAAAGGCTATCCTATTCATCACAATTCAAATTTGCCATATACTCACTATTTTTGCTGCTTTTGTATCTTTTTGTAATAATTGTAATAATCTTTTGAGTGTTGGAACAAAACAAGCAGTTTTATAACTGTGGGATATGGTGATGAATTTGTTAACCAACTAATGCGCTAGTTTATATTCAGAATAATCATTATTTCCAGCATGAAGAGGAAGATAAGGGGCAATTTTAATTTGGAAACAACACTTTTCTAATGAAAAAAAAGCCAAGTCATTCATTTACAGCCCTGACCAACAAAATCCAACTATTGCACAAATTGAATGTTAAGTACAGTGGGTCATTTGTTTTCCAGTTAACATTTTCAAAGACAGCCTGGCAATAGGAAATGTAAACTCATTGACCAGCGTCACTGTTCCCCGAAATAGAGCTGTAAGTGTTTCCAGCGGAGGGGAAAATAAACGGGGTGGAGTCCATGCGATCATTACACTGGAAGTGTGCAAATGTGTGTCCGTTCCCCTGGGTCATGTTTCTATTCCATTACAGCAGCAACACAGCCAACTTCATGCAATAACCTCAATAGTATGATAAGAAACCGGAGAGCCGCGGTCTTCTTTGTGCCGGAGCTTTTTCATTTGAGGGTTCTGCCGTTACATAAGTCAAACTGCCTCCGCTCACCTCTGCCTGATTTGATACGTACGTTTGTATTTTCCTTTTCATCGTGACCTACTCTCCATTTCATTGAGGAAACGGCGGCTTGCCGTGACAGCACGATGCAGATGGTTGAATGACCCGTGAATCACCACACACCAGCTGCTCGGCTCCCCATTAAGAATCCCATTCATTCCCGGTGATGACAGTTGAAAACCATTTGCTCATTTTGAAACTGTATTCCCCATTCAATTACACATTACAACAAATGCGGGGATTCGCTTGCCGGGACTTGCGAGAGCTCGTTGTTTTGACGGCAGGGACCGCACGACTTAAGACTGCAATTGCGTCGACTGCACACACTCACGATGAGCTCACACACTTGACACATACTTCATCATGTGTGTTTATGCAGCGCAGCCCCCTTCACACTCACATGCACTCTCGTCTTCTCTATAACATCAGGTATAATTACTATATCATGATGTCTTCTTCACCTAATGATCCTTAGCAGTATTTAATGAGGTCTGAAGTCAATGGACTTTTTACCATATGCTGCGATCTTTAATTGGTGAGAAAGGGAACCAAATGAAAGAAGAAACCTCCTCTCATTAAGCCTGTGAAAGAGAAAGGCGATGGTTTAACAGGGTTTGGAAAGAGAACAGACCTGGACAAAGAGGCAGAAAAGAGAAAGAGGGCTCCTCTGCAGCAGCACAGAGGTCCTTTACAAATCCACCAAGATTTGGAGGCATATCTCAAAGAGTTCAAATATTGCCTTAACTCAAGAGTGAGAAGTGACTGTTCTTTATTGTTGTTGTTTTTACAGAAGATAAAAAAGCTGTGAAATAAACAGAGGACCACAGGGCATAACGAGTTTGGTGAGATTGTTATCATGGCTGGCCTCCAGAAGAAGTAGATCAGTAGCGATTGTTCTCAGACTGTGAGGGAAAGCTCAACTTCTCCTAAAATGCCCAAAAAATAAGTGTTCAAATATGTTACTATGGTGTTTACGTTTCATGACTAAATAATGTGCCAGAACACGTTCAACTTTGGTTTAGAGTCAGGATCAGTGCAATAATCAGGAAGCCAATAGACTCGAATAGGGAAGCAGTGAAACTAGATGCTCATTGGATAAATGGGGAGTGGGTGTGGCCTCAGCGAGCTTGGACAATGAACTCTTGCATGATGATTGGACGATCTGTCTGAGGCTGTGTCTCATTTTGATTGAGAGCGAAGTGAGCAAATCCGCAGTCTTGAACTATAACGGGTAATGTCAAAAATGTGGTGTGAGAAAAACACAAAAAAACTTGGTACCAGATAATTCAACTTTCTTAAAAAAAAAAAAAAATATGGTATTAACTACTACTCGAAAATCTGTGTAAAAAATCATGCATTATGTGTTATATTTTTGGGAGTTTCTAATCTTCCCAGCCATTATTCGTGACTAAGCCATAAACCACCACCACTGGAGTGTTGAAGTTTCTTTCTGTTGTTCCGAGACGAGTTGATCTAAAGACTTTTCAAATCTTCAAATCAACAAGGACAAAACTAAACTAAACTCGAAAACAGCAGCAGCAACACATCATCAGCTGCATATGTTTATGGGTTTATATGTGTGTGCTGTATTTAAAACTCCTTTATACAATTTAACGTTTCTTTGTGAAATCAAGACCTATTGTTTAAAACCTTTCTGCAAAACGGGATGCACAGCCATGCAAGAGGAGAAAGCTTGAAAAGGCATAATGACAAGGGAGGATCCGCTTAGAGAACGGTTATTTAGACCTACTGCATTCAACCTCCATAGGAGCCGGATGTAAGTGCATCATCCTAAAATCCTGACAAACAAGGTACTTATCCAATATTTGCTTAATAAAGACCATAATTTTGAAGAGGCAAAAAAAAACATGGTTGCATGAAGTCACCCTCTCTTAAAAAGATGTGGAAAAAATGAAAGGCACAATATCTTAAATATCATCAGGCACCAAATTCGAAAGCTGTGTGGTACATGCCACATTATTTCCATTATTAGAAACTTAAACCACAGCACTTCCTCCAAACCACAGAAAGTGTGAGCAGATGGTAGCTTTTTCCCCAGCCGGCTGTTGACTCATTGACACCGACATGAATTCAGCAGAAGTCAGGGAGGCTGCGTCACCGCCCGACGGGCCTTTATTATGGGTCAGTTTCGGTGACCCGGAGTTTTTTGGTTTTTCCGCTCTGAGCGCTACACTCGTACAAGAACTCTGGCTTTTACGATGGCCGCTATGAGAATACCGGCGCACAACCAACACAATAGGCACAAACACAATGATTACACCTGGAGGGGAAATTAGTTTTTGTCTTCTTCTGACTAAGCAAACATGGAAAAAACAGATGAGCTTTAGCTCAGGGTCTCTGCCTTTGTTGTGGCTGTATAAACATCCACAGAGGAGAGGAACGAATGATTCAATCTATTATCGTCGCAACAACAATCACTCCCGCAACACCACACTTGTTGTTATTATAATCACCATCATCCGCTCAGAGTCAGACTATGTAAACAGCAGCAGAGGAGATGATAGCTCCTTTAATGACATAGACAGGCAACTGGTAGACACATCTCGCTCTTTCTTTCTCCCTCTCTCTCACACACATACACACACATACACACACGCACACACTGACTAACACCAGTCTTGACTTCCCTGCTGATGACTGGCCATGATGACACAAACCTGCACACACACACACACACACACACACAAACACTAACAGGTAGATACTTGATACTTGCACTTAGATGCATACACACTCTGCATCAGGCAGCTGACACATACACATGCACACACACGCGCGTGCATGCACATCCAGATGTTGGGGTGGTGACAGGTACAGCTTGTTAAGAGCTTAAGAGGACAGCTCACAGGATGTTGACTCATTTCCTGTCTGCTGCAGTCGGGCAGATGTTTTTTTTATTGTATTTTTGTGACTTTTCATTTCTAAAGTTTTTTTCTAATGTGTCGCATTAATGTCTTTATATTTTATTTTGTGTTAATCTATTCTGTCCAAAAGCATTCTTTGTTATTTATGGGTCCTTAAAATGACATACTTTCCAATAAATATTGGGTTGGACAGGATAAACACTACTCCACTGTAGATTTGGCAACTGAACTCTTACTTGACCTGCCGTAACTGCTTTTTTTTGCCACCTAAGAGGCAGCAGGAGCGAGTTCCGACCACAGCATTGATATATTTCCAGCTTTAGAGTTCATATGATGAAGGGAACAGTGCCTTATTTACACATCCAGGAGTTTCTGGTGTTTGTGATCACCTGGGAAATGTAAGGGCGGGGGGAAAAAATGTGGGGAAAAAAATCTGGCTCCCTGGTTGCTAAATGCTCCATTGTGTTCACCAGCTAGACACTAACTGCCTGTTTGCCATTTGGTTCTGAGCAGGTATTGTACAGTGATATTTTAGGTTTTTTTTTCCCTGAACACACTATGGGAATAAGCTGCAGATTCATGTGATAATTCTCTGCATGTTAAAGTAATACGTGAGTCACGCGGCTCTCATTTAATTCATTGTTCTCACAGTGCAATAAATAATAATAATTTACTGTACATTATCACATTATTTGGTTGCTATGATAACAGTTAGCAAACTGTTTCCTATTTATGCATTCTGCAGATGGAGCAAGCGTAACTATTAAAGTTGTTTTTCTAACAACCTGACAAATGTCAGTAACTAGTGATGCACCATTTGTGAAATTCAAGGCAGATACCAATGTTACAAAATAAGAATTTAGCTGATGGCTGATGTCGCTACCAATGTTCTCTTTGCATTCTTTTTGCTTTTCGTTGTCATTTATTCCACCCTTTGTGCCAGGCGAAATAGGGAGGGAAAAAATACAAAACTGAAGTGTTTTAAAGACCGTCAGCAACAAATTTCCCACATCAGGTTCACTGCGTCTCCTCTGCCCCGCTGTGTGGAGAGGAGAGGCAGCGCTGAGACAGAGGAGAGGAGGGACTCCTCACACTGAGCCAACATGAAACGAGAGCACATAAATTAGGTAAACAGCTTAGAAAAAACAGTCTCTACTCCCTATTGCTGCCATTTATTCTTGCACTGAACTTCTTTCTGTTCCTTTGTTGCAGGGCGGGGAAGGGCAGGGCTGCGCACACACACACACACACACACACACACACACACACACACACACACACACACACACACACACACACACACACACACACACACACACACACACACACACACACACACACACACACACATATAATGTTTTTAAGTCAAATCAATTTTATTTGTATAGCCTGAAATCACAAATCACACTTCGCCATGATTTTCTGTACATTTTCTAAACATATTATACGTACTAGTCCGGGGGGGGGGGGGGGGCATATATAGTAGACTAATAGTGAGCAACCAGCAAAAAATGTATGCAACAACACAGATAAAAATCTGATCTCATATGCTGATAAGCCAATGGCACTCCAATACAAATGTTCTGCTGTACTCCTTTTATTTTATTATTATTAGTTATGGTCTCGTCCTTTAGTCCTATTTAATCTAATCATCATGTATTTTTACAGCAATTGCTCTGAAATATTTAGCACATTAGAGAGAGACTAAACAGTTGAACTTGACAGGGAGGAAGCAAGTTTTGACAACAAAGCTTCTTCTGTCAGGAAGACAGTGCCCTTCTCCAGTAAATATACCGAGCTCCAATTTGAACATAAATTAATATATACACAATATAGTTCTTCCAATTGAATAATTCTCACCTAGCTCGATTTGGAGAAACAATGCAATACAACCAATATACTGGAAAATACCAAACAGCCAGGTTGTTTATTTGCTTCGGTCACTTAACAGCCCAGGCGTTTATTTGAGACCAGGTGGCAGTGTGGGACAGGCGATTGCCAATTAATTAATAAGATACTTTCCACAAAAAATTGTGTTCTGCAAAACTGGAAAAAATAGTAATTTACTCAAATATTTATTACAGTAGCGCAGCACCGTGTCTGCATTATCAGCAAAAAGTGTAGCAGTGAAGAGTAGCAGTGCTCACATCTCTTTCCTTGATTTTTTAAAAATAAATAAATTACATATTTGGAATAAACATATACACCTGTACTTGGCATTTAAAAGGAGCCTGGAGGTTCATTTAAACCTGGCTATTATTTGGTATTTTAGGGTAAAAACAAATATTATCTCAAATATTACATAAAGCATTGGATCCAACTTCACTGTCTAATCTAAATTTAGAAGCAAGACTCCTGATTGTTATTCATACAAGTGAACTGAAAAACACAATTCTCCATATGAATTGTTCTCATCTCTTTTTTTTTTTTTTAATCTTACCCAATTTCCGTATTATGCACGGGAGGAAAATTAACTTCGCACCCACACGGTCGGGCTGTAATATCAATCATCACTGCATAAAACAACAATGGAAAATGCATAGGAGGAAAAGAAAAGTGTGCAACAATAACAGCTGTGGACAATTATAAGCAGTCATCCATCTGTGATCTCCTCCTCTAGGCCACGTACAGCTGTCTCTCATCGCCTTAACGACATTAAGGCCACCGGTAGGCGAGGGGACCATGTTATTATGTACTGATGCCGCCTCGTCGGGTGCTTCTTATCAGCAGTGGAAGGAGACTAAACACCACAGTCAGATTGAAGTGCACTCCTCATTCATGTCTATGTGGAACGGGGCGAGACCCATTCATTTCCTGTTGTGAAGTGACCCGCCTCTTTTGCTTTGCCACACTGTTCAGGCAGAGTGAACTTTGACTCGTGAAACTCCGAAGAACTCCCCAGGGGAGCAGCTAGGTTCAGTGTGTGTGTGTGTGTGTGTGTGTGTGTGTGCGTGTGTGTGTGCGTTGGGGGGACGGAGAGACGGGGGTTTAGTGGCTGACCTGACCTTCAGGAAATATTGTTTTATATCTGCACTGCAAAAACAATAATTAGGTAATAATTGTGCCTTTGCATCCTATGGTAATTATTGTAAATACCAAAAAAACAGCAATCAAAATTGCACATGAACGCCCACTTACATTGTAATTTTACTGTAAAACTGGAGGATTTTTATAATACATGACGAGATGAGATAAATTTTGACCTTTCATACTGTGTGGTAGAATGCAATTTCATCACGTAAAGTTATTTATATATTTTTCCCATATCACATGAAGGCAGCTTAAAGTTTGACTTGAGAATCCCTCAGTGATGTGTGTGTGTTCAGTACTTTGAACTGGATTTTATGACGTGTTGTCTAAACACTTGGCTCCAGACAATTTTCATGATACAACAGTTCCCTAAGACACAAACATCCGACTCACGAACATCCGTAGATATGAACAACCTCTGACTGATGTCCATAAATGTTCATAAAAAAAGATCTTCAGCTTATGAACAGCCTCTTGGAACAATTATATTTGTATGTTGGGCACTGTCTCTATATTGAAATATCACAATATTTTCACATGAACAACTCTCCCCTGTACTCTGATGTGTCATTAAAATATTTTTATGCTCCACATATCTGGAAGAAAGTCTCAGGGAACTAAAAGTCTGCTGCAACTGTCGTTTTTTTTCTCCAATCAAGGCTGCACAGAAAATAACTGAAAAATAAAGTACAATACAATTATACTGTTGTGTCTGAAAAATTGAAATGGGAGAAACAGTGCGGACTGTCAAACACTTTTGTGGCATTGCACACACACACAGTCTGCCTTTAATAGAATACTTGGAGGAAAAGTGTGTGCAATAACAGGGCCCTGAAACTGAAAAGATTAAAAAACGAGTCCAACCTGTCCTTAAATCTATTATTTACACTTTGGCTTTTTCCTGCTGTGCCATGTCAAAATATCTTTTTGTGAATGCGAAACACAGAGAAGTGTCCGAGTGTGGCCGGCGCGCCGTGAATTACCGGTGACCAGCCTGGGCAGCGTTCCAGCGGGTCCTCATTAGCTCATCTAACCATCTTCCTAAACGTCTCATCACTGGACCTCCATAATGGCATCGGCTGCGGTTGCTAGGAGCTCAGTGACACAGCCTTGATTGATCCCCATAGGGACAAAAAAAATTTAAAATCACTTCTGGCCAGACTTCACGCTGAGCCACAGGAACAGAGCCAGAAGGGAGTCAGTGTCTGACTCGGGGGACACTTTAGCAAAGCGGCCACTCTCTGACATGGGGCGTGGACCCTGGACCCCTCTAACCACCGGTATGGTGTAAACCCCTTGGGGGTCCCGGGGGGGTGGGGGGGGTGGGGGGTGCGCCCCCATCTTTCTACAAAGTGGTGTAAACACAAGTAAATCATTTTAAATATTAAAGAAATGTTAAATAATGCACAAGTGCTGCCAAATGTAAAACAATGTGTCTCTAAATTGTTGAAAAATGATGACCCCCCCCCCATTCCTCAAAGTGATTTCATCCAGATTTTCCAGTGGGTGGGGCCAACAGACAGCTCATAGCTAGCTATGTGGAAGAAAGCAATATGTAGAAGCCAGTGAGTCATCTATCAAACCACTTATTCAAGATTTGTTCAAAAATCAGCTTCTAACAGTCTGCTGGTTAGGATCAGACCTAAATATAGTTAACCACCTCGAATGATGTAAATTATGGGGGGGGGGGGGACAGGAGGGTCCTCCATCAATGATTTTAATGTTTTTTCCCCTCATTGAATCATGATCTCATTTACCTTACATATAAATAAATAAATATGGAACAATTCTATAAACATTTGAAGATGCCCAGGGCTCACATCTGCAAGGCAAGTTGTGAAGGAGTGTTAGAGAAGAAGATAGAATCACGGTATAGATTTTTTTCATGTCCGCTCTAGAAATTACGCTCTTAAAATGTACTATTTATTCGATAAAATGGGATTTTTCCCCTCTGACCACCGGGTGCATCTGCTGCGTGGTTGCTGTCTGTTTTAGCTCAGTTTATCCTCCATCTTTCCTAATGAGTTTCCAAGACGGCCGGTGGAACACACAGGACGGCGCACGTACGCAACACACCACGCAGGCACACACACACACACACACACACACACACACACGCTCCCTCTCCCGCCACTGCTGCCTCCTAACAGCTGAAATCAGGTGTTTCCACATGATCCCGTTCTTCAGGACGCTACGGCTTCCTGTCAAATCTTAGACGATGGTTTACACTGAAGAATGAGCGGGTTCAAGGGAACATATCTGAATTCAGAGTGAAACCTTGCGTGCTTGATAAAAAAGTTAAGGGAAACCTTTTGAAAAAAAGGCACTTTGTCAGTTCCTCCGTTTTTCGCTGCTTCCTCAAATGCAAATGATCCCCGTGAGAGTGCAGCCGAGTGAACTCCTGTTACCCCGAAGTGTCCATAACCCCGGCTGTCATCTTTATATCAGCTTCTCTCGGTTGGTTGCCTCTCCTTCTGCTCCACTCACTTCCCACCTCTCTCTCCCTTCTCAGCATTTCCCTTATTAAATTCACATTTTCAGCTCCACCCCGCCTGCTCCCCCTCCTCTTTTCTTTTTTTTTTCTTTTTTTTTTTCGTCTTATCACCGTAAGTTTTCAGCTGGGACCTGTCTGTCCCTGTGCAGCGTAGCCCCTTGTACCCCTGGGAAGGATCATCGCGATGTTTGCATGCACGTGTGTGCCTGTGAGAGGGAGACAGAGACACTTTGTTCTTACTATCTTGGGTCCACGAGTCCTCACAGGAACGGGAATTAAAAACTGTGAAGTGGCCACTTGTGTGAAACATTTCCCGGCGTGTGCGTGTGTGTGTGCACGCGTGTGTGTTTGTGCTTGAAAGGGGGAAAAAAAAATTGAGCGTAATCTGCCAGCCACCAGCCTAATTTTCATCCTCACTTTTGCCAAAAAAGCAGCAGTGTGAGTGAAAACTGAGCGCAAACACGTGCCAGACGCCTGAGGAAATGAAAACCTAGATTAGTTTGGGTGGCCTTCCTTGGAGAAGATTAGGGGGAGAAAGGTAGGTGCTAGGAGTTTGATCCTGCATGGATCTCCCATGGAACTTCCACTGTTTTGTAATAATTGTTTCCTCTGGAAATGTGAATCATCCTATTGTGGGAAGAAAAAAAAAACAGCCAGACAGTCACTTGTTGTTTCCCAATATTGCATAAACCGAGCGGCCTGATTACGTCTGATGAAGTTACACTGCATAAGAGTTTCACTTCTCTTCAATTTGGTGCTCTGGGAGAGACTGTAAGGCGACAATGAATTGCCACTTTCTAAATGAAAAAGAATGAGATGAAATGAGATCTAAATAGGAGAGGCTGGTGCAAAACTAATAGCTTATTTTTCTTTTCTTGGCTTTAGTCATCAACCAGCATTTCCTTCCTCTAATGGGGAATAAATCCCAACCTGTACAGCAGAGGTTTCTCAGCACTCATAGCCCTGCTGCTTTTCATTCTGGTCTAATCAGAGTGATTTATACTTCAGATACTAAGTGGATACAATCAAGAATAGAGAACCTGCCACACTTTGTATGCAGAGGTGCAGGATGAAGGACCACTTACCCCTGGATGTGCGTCAGCCGTGGAGCGACTCATGTGAGACGGCAACTAACCATTATTTTAACTGTTGATTAAACTTCTGATAATTAAACTGATTACGACATTATTTGCTTGCTCTTTGAAACATCAATCACTGTTTCCTAAAGCTCAAGAAGATCTGACCAACAGTCCACAACCCAAAGATTTTCAGCCTGATTTTAAGACATGACAATAAAAAACTGAAAATCTGAGAAGTTTGATGCTTCTTTCTTTCAAAAACAACTCCAAACGTAATATTGATTATCCAAACAGTTGTTGCAACTCAACACCGCAACATGTTTCCTTTCCTGCTGGAGGAATTTGAAAAAAAAAGAACTGAAAATCTGAGAAGTTTGATGCTTTTTCCTTTAAAAAAAACTCCAAAAGATATATTGATGAACAACAACACAGCTGCTAGAGGAGTGAGGTCAAGAGTCTCCACTTTGAGGATCTTTGACTTATTTAACTTTTGGGGGGCTTGAAAACTTCACTGACATTTCTGAAATGCTTCCCAAAAAAAACACACAGACTGGCCTCGACTTGTGTTTCGTCTCCTGTTGCACAGAAAAAACACAAAACAGGTGGGATCTCTAAACAACATGGGGACCCAGTGGGAGTTCATCGATTGAATGGAAGAGTCTGGGAGTCGCTGACCCATGACCTCTCCTCCTGCTCACACACACACACACACACACACACACACACACACACACACACACACACACACACACACACACACACACACACACACCTACCTTCCAGGGTCACCTCTCTCCCGGCCCGTTTCAGCGCCTGCACCGCCTCGTCATGGGTCGCGTCCCGCAGGTTCATCCCGTTCACCGCCAGGATGGCGTCCCCCACGTACAGCGCCTGGGTCTGGTCGGCCGCCAGCGCCTTGAAGATCTTGCTGATGAGGATGGGCATCTTGTTCTCCTTGCCCCCCTTGATGCTGATCCCGAGCCCGCCGACCTCCTGCTTGCTCACCTTGACGCACCGCTTTCTGTTGGCGATGGCCTCGGGCACGCGCTCCGGCAGGTCCGTGAAGGCGGTGCGCGCGGCGTGGGGGCCGTTGTTGGAGTTGGCGTTGTTGTTGTCGAGGTAGGAGCCGTTGGTGACGCCGTTGGAGCCGCTGTCCCCGCCGCTGCGGCTCTCCTCGCAGCTCAGCGTGAGCGCGGCCTCGCTCAAGTTCACCAAAACTTTGTGCCACCGCTCGCGCACCAACACCTCCACAAATCCACTTTTTTGCACTCCAGAAAGTCCGCTCGCGATTACCACCGCCATCTTTGGAGCATTTCTTTAAAAATGTACATGTGATTGTTTTTTCTGTGTGTGTGTGTGTGTGTTCCTGCCGCGCTCCCCCACGCGTTAACTCGCAGTCCTCCCCCCGCACGCCCGGGCCGGACTTTGCCCTCCTCGCAAGTTTTCTGCGGGACTTGTGCAGCGGAGCCCTCTCGACGCGAGCTGCGCTCCGCCCGCCACAGATCCTCTCTGATGGGTGGAGTTAGCTCCCCCCGCCGAGCCCAGCTCCAGCTCCAGCTCCCGCACCCCGACTCCGCTCATCACTTCCCCACAACATCTGATGAGAGCCGAGTCAGAGAGGAACCATGAGCACGTTCACGCAAAGCTGATCTTTAACAACATGCGCCATATGGATCGGCGTTTCCTTCTCTTCTTTACCACCGTCGCTGAGGATGTTTAATATTGATTACAGCCTACTTCAGAAGAAAAAAAAAATGACGATAAAGATTTCCGAGAAAAGAAATGACTGGAGCTGAAGTGTAAATACAATCTTCACATGTCCAGAGTTCTGGTTCAAATCCGCCGCGCGCTCACGCCGGTGATCAGGTCGGTCCCGCGCGCACAGGAATGCGCTTGTGCCGGTTCTGATGTTTCAGAAAGCGAGAAACGGAGAAATAGAGGAACAGAGAGAGAGAGCTGTGACCTGGAGCCCCCTCCCTCCCTCGTTACTCCACATCTATGTTATTATTATTATTATTACAATTCCTGTTATAATAAAGCGCCTCCTCCAGACTCCCTGAGCCGCTGCTCCGTCCTCGTGTGAGTGACAGGGAGGCTGAGAGATGACAGGAGACGGATTGAGTCACCAACGCCACATGACAGGAAAAAAAACTCACACCAAACAGCTGCTGTGACTTCAGTGAAGGCCAGATGCTTCTCAGGCGCTAATACTCTTCAACTCTACAGGGCTGCTGCGCAGCTTCTGGATCTGAGGACACCGAGGACTATGAATATGTATTCCCTTTCACTCTGGGCAGCAGCTTTCACTCTGAAGACTGACATCCTGCTCGATAGAAAAACTCTGATCACACACGATCCTCCAGCGATGTGGTGTCGACACCTGCTGGTGGAACTTTGAACTGCTCTTTATCTGTCTTGTCTTGTTCTGACATCCTGAAAACCAGTAAAAACCCAGAGGAACAAAGACATAAATCTAATTATAGATCAACCACTTCAGTCCAAAAAAAAGCTGCATGGCCATATCTGCATGGTGGGAGATTTCAATTGCATGAAACAAATCACTTTGTGCATGTACTGTGTATTGCTGTAGGCTATTGATGATGGCTTCTGTGTGTGTGCGTGTGTCTATTCTTTATTATAATTGCCTTATGTTCTTTCATTCAGTGTGTGCCTCACACTTCCCGCCTCAGTGCAACTCTATTCTATTCTATTCTAGAAGTTTAGCAGTATCCTGAGGCCACTCTGTGCCAACTGACACATATATGACTATAGAGCCTATATTTACTCTACTACCCAAATCCCCTCTTTAAACATGTGCATTTAATAATAATATGAGAGTTTGAATGCATGACTTGACCACAATGTTTAAAGGATAGGTTCACAATTTCCTTAAAATACATTCTTCAGCTTGGGTGCAGAACAGTTACAAAAAGGGACTTTACCAATAAAACGACAATTATTTAAAATATATTGAAGGATCTGACTCGTAATATATACAATGAAAAACAAATCATTGACTTTATATTATTTCATGTTATTTAATTTTCTGTTACATTGAGCAACAGTTTGTATTTATTGCATAGTGAGTTTATCATTATTAGGTCATTATTATGAATTGAAATGAGTCGAAAACAACAATTGCATATATCAAAACATATATGCAAATGTAATGAGATATAGGGGCAATATATACAATCATATTTTAATATATGTTGCATTTGCCATGATAACAAAACTGTATAATAATACACAGGCTCATGCCTTAGTGCTGAACTGCACCAAAGAGGGATTAGCTCATTTATTTTGAGAAAGACCAGAAATTCTAAGAATATTTTGGTTTAATGAGGCAAAGGAAATACAATTGATTTTTACTTTCATATGGAAATGAGCTATCAGATGGAATTCTTTGTTGTGGTAATGACCTTCAGAAACAAACAAACAAAGAGCGAATACGGTCTTGTGAAAGGTATTTAAAGGTTCTTAATGAATCTTTTTTTAGTGCTCATTCGTTGACTCTACAGTTTTTCTCTTCAGCAGGGAGCAGCTGCAGAGAGCAAACATACACACACACATACACACACACACACACACACACACACACACACACACACACGGTTTGTATTGCAGGTCCAGGAGCTGGCCTGTGTCCTGATCCATAACGTCAGTGACAGTGTTTCAGGAAGGGATTCACTCTTTCTGCCTGAATGCTTTTAGTTACGGTTGAATTCTGATATTGAATTCTGCTTTAGGCAGTGGCTTCATTTCAGTTTAAGGCAAAGAATACTCCTAGAGGGGTCCAGAGGTCAGGGTAATCAAATTTTTACAATTGTTAATTTAAATGCAGTAATCTGGTGCAATATGATAGAAAGATTAAGAAGCTGCGGTCTTTCAATAATTACTATTAATGCATGATATCAGCTTTCAATTTGAGCTTATTGCCTTTTGTAATTGAATTGCATTTTTAATGTAATCAATGTACCTTAAAGGGATATTTTGATAAAAAAAAATGTAAAATTATTACAGGCCCATTGATACCCTGCATAAAAGACAGAAAGGAGTATGTAGTGTTTAAATGTCCTATCTATTTATTTTGTCAATACTTTGACACAAAAGCATGGAGCTTCAGAAGAAATAGAGGAATACCACTGGGAAAAATGAGGGCGTGTACAAAACACATAACAAATTAATGAAGATTATCTATCAGGTCCTTAAACAATGGCAGGATTTGAGAAGTGATTAGGGGAGCTTGTCCTCAATTACCTCATATTTACCATGCAGCATGTCACAGGGATAAGCAGCAGTAGTTTTGATGAGATCAGGAGGGATTTTTGTACGATTTTTAAATTCCCCATCAGTTGAGGTTTAGTCGTCTCATGTTCTACTACTGCTTTTATTTTATTTTTTTCTTTCTTTCACAAATACAAACAATGATATCATCTCCTGGACAGTTTGCCATTATTATTATTATTATTATTATTATTATTATTATTGTTGTTGTTGTTGTTGTTATTATTATTATTGTTATTGTTATTATTATCATCATTATTATTAATGTTGTTGTTGTTGTTAATATTATGTTATTATTATTATTATTAATGGTAATTATGTCCAGCACTGCTATCTAGAGGGAAATATTGTGTATTGCACACCAAAACAGATGGTGTTGTATTATCTCACAAATAGAAATAATGGACATAATTGATACACAAAGGGTGTATATATAACATGTGATTGGACAAATCACAAAAAAGAAAGACTTAGGCCATTATTTTAATAGGCTGAAAATATACTGCACCATCACATAATTAGTTCTTTCAGTATTTAACACTGGAGCCACGAGGTAGCATTATAGATGGCATTTACAGGCAAATAAACAATTGAGGATATTTGAACTGAAAATAACACATTTAAAGGAGGTTCTGTTAGCACTTAAACACCAAAACAACCTCCGCAGGCCAATTACCAAGATTTCTATAGTTACCAACAGCTTGTTATGCAGAAACAGTTGATTTTTCTCAGGGAAATGTTGGAGGTTCTAAAACTTCAGGTATAAATGACGTTGCCCTGTTGTTCACATGTTCGACTGATTACAGCACATCCTTAAATATACATGATTAGCAACAGCTAAAACATCACAAACATTTATGCTGTTTTTTTTTACTTTGACTTTTACTTTTTTTCTGATTACTGACTGATTTCCAGATTTTGCTTAAGACTAGTTTTAAAGTAACAAAATTCTGCTTGTGCAAAATAAAATGACATGAGCTACTAGAATGTATACAATGTTTTCTCCCTCATATTCAGGAATGATGAAAACGCTGTTGAGTCAATAATCAAAGCAGCAGGAATTCAGGGCTGATATATATATAATATGATGTTACATTAACCCTAACCCTAACCCTCTCCCTCTCACCCTCAGCCCCAGTCAGAAGGAACACCAGGCTGGCAGACCAAGTCTAGGTCACTGGACTGTCTCCCCCCACCCACTCACCTAAATTGACACTCTGCAAATGCAAAAATTTGCACACACTTGCTGCTGCTATATTTATACCTATATTGTTATTGCACTAGCCATTACATTACAACAACAACTACCTCATAATGCACATAGCTGGGACAATCAGTGTTATATTGTTTTGTCTTGTTGAATTTGTCTTTCCATACCCTACTACTTATGTCTTGTCCTGTCATACCTGTTTGTTTGTTTCAACAATAGTCAAAAGTAGCCTTAAGCTACTGCACTTTACCATTGTAGTTTAAGATTGTCTCATCTTGCGCACCTGCACTTTAATGTTTTCGTACATGTAAAACGCATAGGATAGTGAGAAACGCAATTTCGATTCCTTTGTATGTCAAGTACATGTGAAGAAATTGACAATAAAATTGACTTTGACTTGACTAATTATTCTTGTGCTGGCACAAGCAATGGTGGACTTAATAGTGAGTTTTTGGGGTAAAACTGGAATGAAAACTGAATTTAATTTATTTCAGACCTGAGCTTGCGTCCCAAGCCCAATTGGTCACAGCAGTTGCTTTGCTAGTTAGTGGCAGAACTCTCAGGGGGGGACTATGTATAGCAGGGGTGTCTGGTGTCCGGTTCCCTGAGTCAATTCAATTTAATTCATCCATCCATCCATTTTCTATCCCGCTTATTCCTTTTCAGGGTCGCAGGGGTCTGCTGGAGCCTATCCCAGCGCATTTTATGGCGAGAGGCAGGGATACACCCCAGATGGTCGCCAGCCAATCGTGGGGCACACACACCATTCACACACCATTCACACACACACTCACACCTATGGGCAATTTAGATTTGCCAATTAACCTGAGCATGTTTTGTATTGTGGGAGGAAGCCGGAGTACCCGGTGAAAACCCACGCAGACACGGGGAGAACATGCAAACTCCACACAGAAAGGTCCCAGACCCAGGCCCCAAGGCGGTCTTGAACCTGCGACCTTCTTGCTGTGAGGCAACAGTGCTACCCACTGCTCCACCGTGTCGCCCCTCAATTTAATTCAATTCATCCATCCATCCATTTTCTATCCCGCTTATTCCTTTTCAGGGTCGCAGGGGTCTGCTGGAGCCTATCCCAGCGCATTTTATGGCGAGAGGCAGGGATACACCCCAGATGGTCGCCAGCCAATCGTGGGGCACACACACCATTCACACACCATTCACACACACACTCACACCTATGGGCAATTTAGATTTGCCAATTAACCTGAGCATGTTTTGTATTGTGGGAGGAAACCGGAGTACCCGGTGAAAACCCACGCAGACACGGGGAGAACATGCAAACTCCACACAGAAAGGTCCCAGACCCAGGCCCCAAGGCGGTCTTGAACCTGCGACCTTCTTGCTGTGAGGCAACAGTGCTACCCACTGCTCCACCGTGTCGCCCCTCAATTTAATTCAATTCAATTCATCCATCCATCCATCCATTTTCTATCCCGCTTATTCCTTTTCAGGGTCGCAGGGGTCTGCTGGAGCCTATCCCAGCGCATTTTATGGCGAGAGGCAGGGATACACCCCAGATGGTCGCCAGCCAATCGTGGGGCACACACACCATTCACACACCATTCACACACACACTCACACCTATGGGCAATTTAGATTTGCCAATTAACCTGAGCATGTTTTGTATTGTGGGAGGAAACCGGAGTACCCGGTGAAAACCCACGCAGACACGGGGAGAACATGCAAACTCCACACAGAAAGGTCCCAGACCCAGGCCCCAAGGCGGTCTTGAACCTGCGACCTTCTTGCTGTGAGGCAACAGTGCTACCCACTGCTCCACCGTGTCGCCCCTCAATTTAATTCAATTCAATTCAATTCAATTCAATTCAATTCAATTCAATTCAATTCAATTCAATTCAATTCACTATCATTTGTATAACCCAGAATCACAAATCACAGATTTGTCCCAAAAGGCTTTACAGATGGACAAAAGCAACACAACATCCCCTGTCCTTAGACCCTCACATCGTACAACGTAAAACTCCCTACAAACCCCTTTAACAGGGACAAAAAAAATGGAAAAACCCCTCAGGAAGAGAAACAGAGGAGGGATCCCTCTTCCAGGACGGACAGGCTGCAGTAGATGATGTGTGCAGGTGGAAACATTACAGGGAAAATTGGACATTACAAAACAGAAAACAGAAAAACATAAATGTAATGACTTCAACACACTACTTCTTGTCCTGTTACCTGGGAGTCCAATTGGGGTCATTCCTGTTCAGCCATAGCCAGTGGCTGCTTCTTTCCGCTGCTTCTGACATGACTTTGATGGCTGCGGGCTGTCCCCTGACCCCCATGTCCCTCAGAAGTTTTGTGCGGGATGTTCCCACAAATCCTCTGCACCCAACCTCAACGGGGCGGACTTGAGCGTTCCAGCCACGATGTTGCTCTTCAGCAGCCAGTTCAAAGTAGCGCAGGTTTTTTCACTCATACGCCTCTTCTATGGATTCCTCCCAAGGTACAGTGAGCTCAATGATGTAAACCTTCTTAAAGGAAGGGGACCAGAGCACCAGGTCAGGCCTTAGGGTGATAGTGGAGATCTCTGCGGGGAACACCAGCTGTTTGGCGACAACTGCCAGCATCTTCCACGTGGCAGAGCGTTGATGTTACTTTGATTTCCCTCCAGCATGAAAGCAAGGCTCTTCAACACTTGGTTGTGGCGTCAAGTGTACCGCCCTTGGACAAGGCCGGTTTTGCACCCTGTGAGTATGTGTCTTAGGGAGGCTGGCTTGGTACACAAGAAATTAGTTGGTGTTGGAAGGACATCATAGATGGCCCTGACGGCAAAGCTCAGTCTCCTCACCTCCAAAGCCAGTACGTCCCTCCAACTCAACTTCCTCCTTTCAACACCTTCCCACCGTGTCCACCGGTGTTTTCCAAGGGCGACTGCCTTGGCCCACCTTGCTGCCTCCTCCTGCCGCCGCACTTCCTCCTCCACCATTCCTTTCGTGCTGGTGCAGCGGCACTTCTCCAGGCTGGGCGGCTGGCTGTTAGCCCAAGACCTTCCCTTCCTTGCTGGACATTTCCCACAATGTCAGCATGTTTGAGAGCTTCTGTTGCCTCCTTCACTGCTCTTGCTGGTATCCACTTGCGTCCAGTAGCCAAAGTAGGTGCATTTTCCCTAATCGCTGGATCCTGGGTCATGAGTCATATGGTACATCTGGCCATGATGTCTACCCCCAGGTGCTGCCACGAGGTGGTAAATTCAGGTGTAGAGAAGCAGAACTGCAGGTCCTGAAAGTAGTTCTTGACCCGGGTGGTGATGGTGTCTGGGATATTGAAAAACTTGAAGGCGGTCCAGAGGCGGTCCGAAGGCATTCGCAAGATTCAAGAAGATTGCATGGAGGTCCCTTTTCTCCTGTCCTGCTCTTTGGATCTGGTGCCAGATCATGCTGGTGTGTTCCAAGCACCCAGAGAAGCCCAATATTCCTGCCTTCTGGACAGATGTATCCACATACCCGTTTCTGTGTAGGTACTCAAGCATCCGTTGTGCAATCACCCCAAAGAAGATCTTGCCCTCCAGGTTGAGCAAGGCAATGGGGCGGTACTGACTGCATTTTTCTCCTTTGGAATGAGAATCCCCCTTGCCCTACGCCATGCTTTGGGAATGGTCTTCTTCTGCCACACCGTCCTCATGAAGCTCCAGAGAAACCAACATACGTCTGGTGCGTTTTTAAAAAACCTTGTATGGGACTCCGTTTGGCCTAGGAGCAGATGCTGATCTTGACCGATGGACAAGCTTCTCCACCTCTTTCCATGTCGAAAGACCAGTCTCAAACTGATGTTCTGGCGGGTCAATAAGTGGAATGTCTGGAGGAATGGCCAGGTGTTCATGGTGCCTTGGACCTGAGTGGGTTGCTCTCAGGTGCTGCTCCAGATCTTTCTTTGACTTTTTCAGAACTCCACTTTTCTCCTTAGTGAAGAGAGTCTTTAGAAACTTAAAAGGATCTTCGTAGAACCTTGTTCTTATCTGTTCTTTCTTCTTCCTTCATTTCTGTAAGTTCTCTGCTCTGCGGAGGGACGCAAGTCGAGCTTTACTACCTTTTCACCTCTGAGGCTTTTTTCCACATTTTCCTGAGTTGTCTCCATTCTTGAACGAGGTGCTTAATCCAAATGGTCATATGGTCATATGCAAACTTAAGACGGGCCTTGACATGTGCTGATTTAAGCAGGGGAACCTTTCGTGCCATGCATGATTTCAAATCATGACGTCTTAGTGTATTACCTACAGTAACCTTGGAAACGTTGGTCCCAGTTCTTTTCAGGTCATTGACCAACTCCTGTCGTGTAGTTCCGGGCTGATTCCTCACCTTTCTTAGAATCATTGAGACCCCACGAGGTGATATCTTGCATGGGGCTCCACTCCGATTGAGATTGACCGTCATGTTTAGCTTCTTCTATTTTCTAATGATTGCTCCAACAGTGGACCTTTTTTCACCAAGCTGCTTGGCAATTGTTCCGTAGCCCTTTCCAGCCTTGTGGAGGTGTACAATTTTCTCTCTTGTGTCGTTGGACAGCTCTTTGGTCTTCGCCATGTTACAAGTTAAAGTCTTGCTGATTGTATGGGGTGGACAGGTGTCTTTATGCAGCTAAAGACTTCAAACGAGTACATCTGATTAAGGATGATACATGGATGCAGGTGGAGTTCTAATGGGCGGACTAACAGGTCCTTCAGGGTCAGAATTCTAGATGACACACAGGTGTTCAAATACTTATTTGCAGCTGTATCACTCAAATAAATCGTTAAAAAATCATGCATTCTGATTTCTGGATTTTTTTTTTTAGTTTATCTCTCTCACAGTGGACATGCACCTACGATGAAAATTTCAGACCCCTCCATGGTTTCTAAGTGGGAGAAATAGCAAAATAGCAGGGTGTTCAAATACTTATTTTCCCCACTGTACATGTACATAACCCTCATGGTTAAAGAGATATTCCATATTTTCATTTTGAGCAGGAAAACTGAAAAATAAGCCCAGGGCTTGAGTGGTTAAGGACTCTTCTCTTCTCTCCAGTTCTTTCTAGATAAAATATGGCTACAGTAAGCAGTTTCCTGTATTAAGTTCAGTTCACATGCTACATCTATCTGGACTTTTTCACCGAGCCCATTTTTGTTCCATGTTGACACAACTTCTGCAGGGCCTATATCAGCAGACACTGGAAGGGAAAAGAATGGTGTGAGTGTCCACTGTGCAATCAGAAGTTGGACAAGGGGCTCAACACAAGAATGTGTTGAAGCTGTGGAGGATTTCAAGGAACACCGCACATCAACAGAGGAAAAAAGCCTCAGCCGAGGCCAGACAGGTGCTATGTGACTGCTGCATTGGTGCCCAGAGCCTCTAAAACCTGTCTGTTTAACCTCTTAGTGCAAGACACATATAGAGCCTTATTGCAGCACATCTCACACATTGAAGATCACCTCCAGCTCATCCAGGGCTTCCAGTCATTTACCTCCTCCTCATCTTCGAGGCAGTGAGAAGAGCTGTGTTTAGCTGGAGGAAATGAAACACATTACTGAAGATTTCAGGCTCGGTAAGGTAAGGTTCTTGCTGATGGGATTCAAACAGCAAACAAACAGCAGTATGCGGACTATGAGAAGGGATTGGTGTCATTCTATGAGGCGGATCCTACAACTCTGATCTACTCTTTTACTGACTGTCATTTAAATAAGAAAAGCTTCCCGTTCTTTAAGCCCCAGTCTCTCTGAAGACGGGATCAACCATTCCTCTCTGGTCCTCCTGTCTGCTGAATAACAGGATACAAAAAAGTCTCAAAAGACAAAGGATATATGGGCATAATTATCAAACATCCATTCTCTATTATTATTATTGGCATTATCATGAGCATAACCATTAATTAAATCACAAATCCTAGAATAATATGATTATAATAAACTCAGCTCAGCTAGAAAAATACACCCCAGTAACGGTTAGGTTTTATCTGTGTTTACTTTATGCATTTTTATTACCACCCTAATTGTTTCCATTCAAATTTGATTTTTTTACTTTACCAATTAACTTTATTACCCTAGACTGTATTAAAAATATGCTGTGTATGAAATGTAACACAAAGGTTGGTGCCCAAATGTTTCAGAAATGTCCAAAGATCCAGAAACTTTGGTGAGAAGTGAAGGAAAAAAAAAGAATTGGAAGCTATTTGGTTGTGTTACCATTTTCACTGCAGGGATGTGGACAGTACTAAAATTTACACAATACTTCTTAAATCTCTATGGAGGATCCAACATTGGAGACAGGTATGAGGAAATACAGCTTCTGAAAAGACTAAAACTTGTATGCATTGTTAGGATCTGGCAACCTGTGGTATAGTAGACCTGATGGATCCCGCTGCACTCTGCTTCATTCTGGCCAAATGAAGTGACAGAAACTGGCGACTAGTTTCCACATGCATCACATATGCTACCTGAAGGATTTTATTCCTGGTTTGCTGTTGAGTTGAGTCTTTTCTTTTTCTTTTTATTCAATTGCTTCACATTGAAAACTATGTTTTGTCTAATACAGAGGCCAGTGAAGCATTTTGTTGTTGTTTTGTTGTTGGTACTTTGGATTACGTTTTGAACATTTGATATATGCAATTCCAGAAATGACATTAGCATCATATTTGTTAGAAAGGGGCTTTCCTTTCTATCAATCATGATGCTAATTTTATTCATGAAATTAATCAGCCATTCTACACATTTACATTATATACAAAGTATGATTCTTACCAGGTAAGAAAGTGTTGAATGTTACACATTTAAATGACTGTAATTAAGATTTATTCAAATACACCACTAGAGAGAGCAACTTACTAACTATTTCTCATAAGACCGGTACTGCACACAGAACCACCACATATAAAGTTTTTTGCCTACAGGAATGGGAGGTGGAATTGGTAGGGAAGTCAGCTGATGATTAATGAAAACTACCCAATAACACTGTGGCCTTTGCATATCTCTACCTAAGAGAAATACATAACATATTAGGAGCTGGTTTCTGGCATACATGTCTGCAAATGCAATAATGCCATCATCTTTATTTATGCACACTAAAACACACACACACACACACACACACACACACACACACACACACACACACACACACACACACACACACACACACACACACACACACACACACATATATATATGATAATACACAGTGCTGCTAAGACAAAGAAGAGATACTGCTAATTTTCTTCTCTTTCTTCTAGTAGGACTGCAATAATCCAGTGTAGGTCTAATTTCTCAGATCATTTCCAAATTGTTCATGTTAATAAGGTTTTTTCTATCGGTAAAAAAGTTACAAATGGAGTTCTGCAAGGGGCTGTGCTCGTCCCTATACCTTTCACCCTTTTATATGCTTCCACTAAGTAAAAATATTAAGAAACCTACCAAGCTCTTAACAGTCAGGCTTATTAGAGGTTACCAGAATTTCTATAATCAAAATGGGAGGCAAGCCTTCAACTATCAGGCTCCTCTCCTGTGGAATCGTCTTCCTTTCAGTCTGGGGGCCAGACACCCTTCTTACAGTTAAGAACAGGTTAAAACGTTCCTTCAAGTAGCATATATTTATGGCTGGCCCTGGCTGGCTTAGGGCATTGCTATGATGCTATAGTTTTTAGACTGCTGGTACCTCATCAGATACTCTGAGCTCTTCACTCTTTCTTCCATCTGTAATACTCATGACTCATTGACATACTTTTTAAATCAGTTGTGTTGTGGAGTCCTGCCCTGTGTTTTTTCATTCTCAGAACATGCTGCAGTGCAGCCACTGATGGAGCCTTCTGTTGTTAGAGGGTCTGATGCTGTCCTGGTTCACCTGGAAGCTGTGATGGACCCTGAGCCTCATCCTCCAATTACACCACAATTCAGTATATTTCTGTTATTCCATTTATTGTCATATTCAACTTTTCCTTTTTGAATGCATTGTTTCCGTCCTGTGAACACATCAACTATCGCCGCCTCTCCATCCTAGAAGGGGAATCCGTCCTTAGTTAGTCTTCCTGAGGGTTTGTTTCTTTTCCCTCCCCACTTAATGTTTGTAAAGGGGTTTTTCTCTTGTACAAGGGCAGGGAATGTTGTGTTGTGTGTGTGTGTGTTTTTTTTTTTTTTTTTACAAACTATAAAGCCTATTTAGGTGAATGTGTGTTTTGGGGCTATACAAATATAATTGACTTCACAATACACATATGCAACTTCACATGTTTTATGAAGCAATAGCACTCACTTCAAGTGACCGTGATACTATCAGATTTCGGTTTTCTATTCAGTAAACTAAACATTGACTCTCCTTTCAATTTAACTCTTTAAAAGCAGATATTTTGCAAATTGCTGCCGCTTTAGTTTAGAGGATCTATATTTGCACTGCCATGCACAAAAACTCACCAAAGGAAGTAGACAGTTACAGGTTTTTAATTACCTTTATTATTAAAAAATGATACTCACAATCACATTCTAGTCCACGTGTCATATTTATTCACACAGCTCAACGTAAAAAGGGTTAATGTCAGGAAGGAAGAGCAGATGGGTGGAGTTGTACAGTTGCGTCATTTACAGGGAAATGAAACTTACCTTAACAAGTGATTTGCATTTCAATGTTTGCTTTTAAAAAGAAGCAACAGACCAGTGTTTCCGCATCCAAGAAGGTGATGTTAAACTCTGCTAACTTGATAATGACAACAATATTCATTGATATTACATGTCATGAGGGTTCTTGTGTGCTTTGCATACTTCTAACTATCTACGCAACAGTGGCTGCTGTTAATTATGTTTACTTGATGAATAAGTTCAAGTTGCAGGCTAAAATCAGTCACTTTATAATCATTTTGCCTACCAAACAAATTCTAACATCTCAATTAACATTTTTATGTCAGTATGATTAAATTGATATTATTTTTTTGTGTTTTTGAAAGTTGTAATGAACTTCTCTTTCTTTTCTTCTCATCCCTTCACCTTTTAGAAAAAATATAAATATGGCCAGAGCAAGCAGTTTTTGTGAGGATCAGTTTACATGCTCCATTTGTCTGGATGTTTTCAGCGAGCCCGTTTCTGTCCCGTGTGGACACAACTTCTGCAGGGCCTGTATCAGCAGACACTGGAAGGACAAGAAGCAGTGCCAGTGTCCACTGTGCAACGGGAAGTTCAACAAAGAGCTCAAACTTTGTGTCAACACAGGATTTAGGGACATTGTGGAGGATTTCAAGAAACATCACATGACGGATATTAACGATTACCTTGCCAAAGAGGGACAGGTGCCATGTGACTGTTGCCTTGGGGACAAGTTCAGAGCTTCTAAAACATGTCTGGTCTGTTTGACTTCTTACTGCGAGACACATTTAGAGCCTCATCAGAGAGTTCCCACCTTAATGAGACATGAGCTCACTGATCCCGTGCAGGACCTGGAGAATAAAATATGTAAAAAGCACAACAGGATTTTAGACCACTTCTGCAGGGATGACCTGCCACAGATTTGTGTCCTGTGCACAGAACAAAATGGACGGGATGGTACAGTCCTTTTAGAGGAAAAGTATGAAGAAAAGAAGACTCAGATGGGAAAGGAAATGTCAGACATGCAGGTAGTAAAACTAAAGCGAGGCAAGAAGGCTCAGAAAAAAAAAGGACCTGTACAGACGGAGAGGCATAAAAAGGATGAAGCAATAGCAAACAGTCATATGTCTAATCGGTCACAAACTCACAATAAAGACCCTCATGAATTCAATATGTATCACTTTATCCCTGAACCGGCAGGTCTCCCTAAGGACTGCTTCTACATTGAGGTTCCGCTTGAATGGGAGACTGGCTGGTATTTAGCAATTATCAGGGAGCCTGGGAAGAAGACATCCAAACGTAACTCCAGAAATGGAAAGTCAAATAGAAGATTCAGGAAAAACACCAGCAGCAGGCATCCTCATGACGAAACTAACAACATCTTCTTGATCAGGAAGCCTGACAGAGTCTCAGTGTTTTTACATTCTGAGTTGGGATTCATGTGTTTCTACGACGCAGACACTGGTACTCTGCTCTTCACTTTTAATGACTGCAAAATCTACGACAGAATCGGCCTGTTCTTCAGCCCCGGTCCTACGGAGGATTGTATGAGCTGTGTCCCTCTGTTTTTCCTGCCTCCTGAAACCTGGACGCAGACACTACGAAGGAAAGCTCAGAAGATTAAAGATCGGTGGGCACAATCTGAAGATTGTGTCAAATATTCCATTATTATTGTTGTTTATTTATGTTTTTTCTATATCTTTATCGTTTCAATTTTCAACGCATCTGAAGAAAATTCAGTTTGACTACAAGTAAGCAGCATGATCCTCTGTTTATATTTGTATTAGGTATATATATATATATATATATATATATATATATATATATATATATATATATATATATATATATATAAACTGCAACAAACAACAAAAAAAAACAGCATCATCACATGTGCAGGAAAAAACTTTTCATTTTCAACATAATTGGTTTTGAAATTGTAACTAGACTTTTGTATATGTGGTTTTATTTGTGGTACAAATAAAAGTTGTCTCTTTCTATCAATTATGATGCTTATTTGGAGTATGTGCAGTGATAATGTTTAGCTGGTAAAAGAAAGTGTTAAATGTTATATATTTAATATGCTGACAGGGGGGGTTATATAAATGCACCACTAGAGGGAGCAATTTGGCTAATCCATGGATCTATTATAAAACTGGATACAGCGCTGCCCAGTGGCCACTCGTGGTACTGCAACAAAAAATCTCAGACCGCAATAGCAAATGAAAAGGGTATAAAACTGTTGACAAGACAACCACAGCTATAGTCCCTATTAATAATGATTTGTGTGAATTTTTGTCTGTCAAAAACCTTTCAAATGGCAGGAAAAGCTAGGGAGACGGCTCTATTCCTAGCATGATGTCATAGCTGTGTCAAAATTACATTATGTCTGGAACTGTAAGAACTGTAGCTCTCACATTCTAGAAAAACAGCGTATACAGAGGAAACATTTCATTGCATCACATTTTGTTCATTGGAAAGGCCATGAATGAGGCCTTAAATTAGGTTAATAAGTTGCTTCACTCCTTTAAGCTTTAAATTCAAGCTCTAGATAAATATAGGCCTTTAATATAAATCGTGTGGTGTTTGTGGAACCTGCTGATATTATTATAAGTATTAAAGATGGAAAAACATTCACAAAGTCATTCAGTTTCAAAGCAGGCCCAGCACCACAATAATGAGCTTTGGAGGTTTACCTTTGCCATATTTCTTTTCACAATCCAGTATCCCGTAAACACATCGGAAATTCCACTCATACCTTAAAACACAGCATTTTAATGGGCTCCCTGGAATTCAACAGATGAACTGAGTGTTACGAACCTCGCCAGGTCTGCTCTGTGCAGTTTTCTGTCACATCCAGCAGCCGACGCGTGAAAGAAAACATGACCTATTAACACCCTGAGCTATGGCTTGGTGGTCTCATCTGCTCTAGTATTTAACTTTAAAAAATGTGATTTTTTAACAGTCAGGTGCAGTCAGTAAATCTGTCGGTCAGTTAGCAGTCAAACAATCATTTAGATAGTGAAGCCAGGGAGTTTATTTAAACTCAAGGCTGCTCGGGGAGGCAGATCATCAGCTAAACATCTGCTCAAAATCTATTTTTGTTTAGAGAAATAAAGCCATGCTTAAGAGGACTGTAGCACACAGGTAGAGCAGTCATCCACTGTTCAGAGGATGGTTGGTTCAATTCCTGGCCATGTCAATGTGTCCTTGGGCAACATACGTAGCCCTGCTATACCATTCTGTGTGTGAAAGCATATGGTTGCCTTCCGTATGTGCAGGTGGCATCTCGTATGTAAGCCACTGCAGTCAGTATGTGAATGGGTGAATGAACAAATGTAGTGTAAAGCACTTTGAATGGTCAAAAAGACAACAAAAGAGCTCTACAAACACAGTCCATTTACCCTTTAAAGATGTTGATTTCAAAATGCTGAAAGAGTCAAACGAGGAATCTCAATGTGTTAATCTCATCCTGTTTAACAAGAGTCTGCAGCTCTGTGAAGTGGAATTCAGTCACAGTGGTGTAAGATCTGGCCATAGTTATGCTTTAACTTTCAAAACCTCGACAGACCTATATCTGTTGTGTTGCTGTTCCACAACAAAAAGCTAAGGTGGGTAGACTGGAATGTGTGAGGTGGTCACACATGTATGGCCTAACTGGAGCCCCTGTCTGTCCTCGCCTGTAATTCCACTTCTCCCTCAGGAGGCGATTTAGCATCCAGTCTGTCCTCCTCCTCCATGCACCATGAATGTCTGTACAAAGCTCTAAACAGTGATCCATCTTATGGTTCATTACCAACTTAAGCCACAGGTTTACTTTTCAATTTTTCTGCTTGAGAGTAGAGATAAATCTCTACAAGTGGAGGGTCATGTACATGTACTGGCAAAAGAAATCTGTAACGTGTGAGGCCAGAATCATTTTATGTTGCTGCGACAGAGCAAATTCCAAATTTTCCCAAATCTGGAAAAAAAGAAAATACACTAAACTTCATGCTGAGGATCATTTCAGAACATGAACAATATATTCTGTAAGATGTTTAATAAAGAACCCAATTAAATAATCAAAATTTAAAAAATAGATATCAAAATAGTGGTTAGTTGCAGCCCTACTACTGAATAGCCCTAGTACTAAAATAGTGGTTAGTTGCAGGCAGCCCCTGCCCCTTTTTAACTTTTCCATATCTGTAACCAGATGTTGCTCCCTCTACCCTCTGATGGGTTCGCTGACTGACATTATTATATTCTGGCTGTCATCAGTATCAGTCCCCCACTGATTTCCAGCTACTGATGAGCTACATTTTCCTCTGAGAAGCTATTTAAGGGAGAAGTAGAAATAAACAGGGGGTAACAGGGGTTTCCGTGTGACCTCACAAGTGGCAGAGTGTTCAGGGAGAGAGGTCAAAATGTCAAATATCTCTACCCGATGTCGGTGGAGCTCAGAGGATTTACTAATTCCTGGGTTCCATGATAGCATGAACATCCTTGACCGTCAAAATGGAATCTGCAGAAAAGTTTAAATACAGATGTCATCTCATGTGTCAATATGCTCATCTCAAGGCAAAGTAATTATGATAAATAAAAGGAGGAATTATAGTTAATATACAATATATATTTGATTCTTTCTCTATATTTTGCTGTTTGTGACCTTTTAGAATCAGTACCAATACAACAAGCTTTAAACTGCAAAACCTGAAATCTAATCAGGTGAAAACTTCTTGTTTTTGGTACAATTAGTCCAATATTGGGTAGAATTATCCTATTTCATTGGCAGATAATTTAGCTAATATTAAGTTTTTACCTGATTTAGTCTAATTAATGAAATGTTTTTGGAAATGTTAGCCTTGTTAAATAGAATTGACCAAAATTATCTGTCAGTGAAATACATTGTAAATTGTACCACAATTGTCCGTATTGTACAATTGTAATAATTGTACTTTATTTTCACTTGTTTAGATTTCAGTTTAGCAGTGTACATAAAGAGCTTTTATTTTACACTCCCTTCTTCATTTATTATTTTATATTCAACATTTACTTCCCAACTAGATTCTTTAAGCCTGGTTTATTCATACTACCCATTCGTGTTTAAAACATACATTTCTTTATTATTTTCCATTATGTACCTTTTTAGTTTTGAATGATAGAACCACCCTCAGACATTTGCACACAAATTAATCCATCAATCCAGCCTCAACATAAGTGATACTCAATTGTGTTTGATCACAACAAAAATGTAAATAATACAGTCTTTGATACAAAAAATACACATTTATTTTCAATGTTTTTCAGTATTGTTCAGACAGATACAGGAACAAGCAAATGTGAAGAATCTTTCAAGTACTAAGAAAAATGATACCACATACCAATATATGCAATTCATGTTTACACTGATACCTTTAAATCTGTGTATTTGATACACCCTCAGCCAAAAAGCTATACAGCAAGTATTTACAAAACTTTTGTCATTATAAAAAAAAATCATGTTACTCATGTGCACTACTGTTAACAAAATCAGAGGAACAATATAAACCTAGTTCTAACCTACATATATACATTTTAATTTGCATTCATGGACAACAGGGACATGTCAGGCAGATGTTAGAAATGACGCAAAGCCACAATAATGACCTTCCTTCCATAGGTTGAGCCCTTGTTCTGGACCCGGTCAAAGTACACAGTCCGCTTATTTAAAAAAGGTGTCCCGGTGTTGAATACCTTCCACTGCAGTGGCAGTTAAACATAAAACATATAATCCTGTATTTCCACCCTGCTCTCTTGCTGCATCTTCCTTTAATAATGTGAAAATAAACAGTTACATGAAGTTCCCACAATCATGTTAGAAGTTGTTAACTATATTTGTTCTGCAAAACCTGCTACTAAACACATTTACACAAGTTGACCTCTTGAATTGTGGTTGTTTCCTGTTACCTTGAGACAGCAAATTTTACCAACTGAAGTATACATAGCTAGTAGTATTCATAGCATATTCTACTTGACCTCCAAAAGTGGAGCAAGTCAATAAGTCCCTTTTTTTAAGTGCTTTGGTTCTATTGAGCAACAGTGAAGCTGACACTAATTTGTTCACAGGATGTTGAGCGATTAATTTCCTCACCAGGAGGGGGCGATAGAAAGCTACTTGATTACCTGAAGAACTCCGCTTCAAGGAGAAAGTCAATTCAATGAATGCAAGCACTACGGATATGTCACAACTGTTTTTTTTTTATCTAAAAGAGTTGATGCAACTCATGTTCTAAAGTAAGGAGAATGCTACTGTCCTCAATCCTTCTCTGAGAATTTCCTCCATTTACAGACGCAGTCATCAGCTAGAATCCAAAACCTACTAGTCATTACATCCTCTACTGTTGCTCAATTTTAGAATATTCTCATGACATCATGACTTATAACCTCATTCCTCCGTAGCCCAGGTCTGAGGGCTGCAGCGCGGCGTTGTCTCGTGGGCAGTGGCTGTGGCAGGCACAGGTCAGGACCACCATCACCGGCCTCCTGGCGGTTTTGCCGTTGGCACACCGGAAGTCCACCAGGGCGGTCTTGGTTCTGTGGGGGGTGCAGCAGCGGCCGTCTGTGCAGGAGCCGCAGTAGCGGGGCTTGTAGGTCTGGACGCTGGTGCAGTTCTTGTAGGAGAGGTGGAGGGGCTGCTCGCTCCTCGCCATCCTCTGACACTTACTGCCTCTCTGCAGGGGGGACAGAGCCACGCACACCATGAAACCTTTCGCAAAAATAATTTGATTTCCCTCTATTTGCTTAATATGACCTATGTGTTAATTCTTCTCATCCTTGAAAACAGTATACATTACCATTTAAAAGTTTAGGGTCATAGAGAACTGTCTTTATTTTTGAAAGAAAAGCACTGTCTTTTCAATAAAGAGAACATTGATCTAATCAGAAATACATGCATTGTTATTGTGGTAACTGATTATTCTAGCTGCAAATGTCTGTTTTTTAATGTGTGTGTGTGTAGAGGCCCTTTCCAGCAACGATCGCTCCAGTGTTACAATGGTACATTGTGTCTACTAATTGCATTAGAAGCTAATGGATGATTAGAAAAAAATTGTACATTTATGCTGAACAGTGTAGTTGCTTAGATGGAACATTCTTTGATGAAAGCAAAGTTTGAAGGAGTAAATTATTTCAAATAACATCAATATTTCTAATATTGCAACCTATTTGAGAAACTAGTATAAAAATAATCACCCAAAAAGCTACCTTTGGTGCAAGCTGTGCCAGCCTTGTCTGGTCCAGCTGGTCCTCGCAGGGTCTGATCATGCATAGCCGGCTCTGCTTCAGCATTTCACAGCGGCGGTTCTTGTTGGTGACCCTGGTGGAGACCCCCACCCCGCAGGTCCGGGAGCAGGCGCCCCACTCCGTGGTCTGCTCAATGCAGTTCAGGCTGGGGTCCCAGCCGTCGAAGCTCACCGTTTCCTCCTGGCGGTAGGCTGCAGGGACACGGGGGGGGGGGGCAGAGGAGATCCATCACATCCAAGAGTCAACTGAGCTGTTTAGTTAGTAGAAAACTTGAAAGTGGATTTTTCTAACACATAGATTGTGCTATCCATGGTATGAAGCATCAATCATTCCATTCCCTCTCAACTCAAATAAAAGCTGCACTTGCTGAACCTCTGAAAATAGTAACTGCTCATTTTTACACATCTGTCAAGTATGCAAACCCAATGGAAATAAAGTGGGCACGAGTTACGTAATGCAATCCCTGCCGCCTTTGAGTTGACTGCTACAGACTGATAGATCACATCACTGTTTCACTTTTCAGACTGGAGTGACACTGCAGTCTCTCTCCTCTGTGTTTCCTCCTCTCTTCTCCTCACTTTCTTTTTTCTCTGCTTCCTTCCCTCGCTTCCTGCAACCTTTCCTTTTGATGGGTCCGAGGAATGTACATAACCTTTTAGCTTTGTGCCTCGCACTGGAGTGACACCAACGTCAGTGAGGACTGGGCCAGCAGCTTTCATTGCATGTGCATTATAAAATGGATCTGTTCTGCATCTTTATTGTCTAATCCCACCTCACTGTATTAGCGTATATCAGCTTCCTGTTCTTCAACTATTTTCCTGTTCTAAATGTACTGTTTCCATCCTGTGCACATATCATCCATTGTTTGTCTGTCCATCCTGGAAAAGGGATCTTCCTCTGTTTCTCTTCCTGAGGTTTGTTCCTTTTTTCCCCATTCAAAGGGGTTTTAGGGAGTTTTTCTTTGCATGATATAAGGATCTAAAGACAGGGGGTATTGTATTGTTGTTGTACAACCTAAAGCCCATTGTGGCGAATCTGTGATTCTGTACAAAATGAACTTGACAATCTTTTTTTTTTTTACCTGCCATGGCAATGCCTCCCAGCGCACTGGCCTCAGCCTGGGGATCACACACCCACTTCTCGCAGCACTCCCCTGGAACCTGGACCCTCCGTGGCATGGGGCAGTCCGGCCCAGGCAACATCACATCCAGGTTGCAGCGCGGCACGCAGGCGATCTGCCCGTCGCGGCACATGCACTGGTACTTGCAGCTGGGGAAGAAGGTCTGGCCGTTCTGGTAGACCGAGCCGTCCAGAACACACACGTCTCCCTGGTGGGCTGGAGAAAAAGGAAGGCTGGTTTATTTGTGTGGCATGTTTCAACAACAAGGCAATTCAAAGTGCTTTACAGACATTTAAAAAAAATTTTTTTCCTAAAAACTGTTGAATAAAAAAGGATAAATCAAAGGTTTCAAATTAAAATTGAGAAGAAATTAAAATAAATGATTACAATTAGATTAAAAATAAAAAAAGCTCTGACTTTAATTTGAAAAACAGTGAGATCTGCAGCAGACCTGCAGTTCACTGGGAGTTTTTTCCACATCTGTGGGACATAGAAACTGATCACTGCTTCTTTATGGTTATTTTTGACTCTGGTAGCAGAGAGCAGACCTGTCCCAGACTATATAAGAGGTCTTGAGGGTTGATAATGGATCAGCAGATCATAGAAATTCTTAGGCCCTAGACCATTCAGTGCTTTCTAAACCAGCAAATGTATTTTAAAGTTAATTTTTGACTGACAGTGCAAGGACTGCAAGGAATGCTAAAAATCTATTTTTTAGTCTTAGTGCGTCAGCATTTTGAATTAGCCGCAGCTGTCTGATGAGGACAAAAGCAGTGGCAGGAGTCGGTTTATTATTTGTCTTTTTTAGTGCTGACACTTCGACATGCACAGGAGGCGCAGCGTTTGTGAACTCACCGACACAGAGTCCCGTCTTCTTGTGGACGTCGGCCGTGTAGTCACACTGCAGCCCTTTACGCATGTCGCACGGCTTCATGTCGGAGCAGCTCTGGCCTCTCTGACCAGCACACACCAGGCAGCAGGCACAGTCGTCCAGGATCAGGGGCACCCCGGGGAGACACATGGGGGGCTCCTTAGGACAGGGGCATCTCTGAGGACACACCTGGGACTGGACTAATGTAAACACCTGGTGGGGGAAGAGGAAACATTTTGTAAGGTAGCTGTTCATTGAGGATAAAAGTAGTTTGAAGAAACCGTTCATTGCACTCTAGTCAGTTTCATCTACTAATATTACAACTGACTTTATGAAAACTCATAAAATGATTATTGTAAAATAATCTTATGCATTTTCATAAGAACAATAAAAAACATATTTTCATTCATTTAAAATGTCTTCATACCAGCTCGTCTACCTATTCTAGGTAAAATGAATATTACTGTAGTGCTTACCTGTGCTGTAAAACAGAAGATAAAAAGAGCTTTATAGGACAGACAGGCCGTCTTCATGTTAAGTAAAGTGGTATCAAAAATATCTGTAGTCGAGAAAGTGTTCAGTGGTCTGATCTGAGTCCTTCGGTTCAGGGTTGAATCGTCCCTCTGTGGCCGGTGGTGTAGCAGAAGGTTGTAATCTCTTTGTCGTTCTGGCTCGGGACTCGAGAGGGGAGGACCTTATATAGTGTAGCTGTCCCGCTGGCACCATGACGACAAACAGGAAGGAATGTTGGAGAGATCGGCCAGAGTGCTGGAGGAGGACACAGAGTCACATTTTATCGTGAAATCCTGTCAAAGAGGGGTCACACAATCTTTGAGCATTTGCAAAAAAAATAATTAAACACCTTTTCATTATATTTCTAGGTTTTGTATCCATCTTACAAATTGTTAATTAAAAAGAGTCTTTTTAATGTCAGGCATTAAAAACTATTTTCTCACACGTCAACCTCATTTTATTTTCTACTCGGGGTACTTTTGGGGATTCCTTTTTTAAGTCTGAGATGTTCTTGTTGTTACATGGGGCCTAGAGGTCCTGACAGTGGGTGGTGACCCTTTGACCTTTCATCCTGAACTCTTCCTCTAGGGTCAAAGTGGAAAACCCTGTAATCCCCAAGGGGGTAGTTACTTCTTCCATAAATACCCACGCAGTGTAAACTCCGGCTCATCAGTAGCTTGAATCTGTGGGGGGGCTGACACTGTGGTCACTAAGCACATCTGGGCACAGATTGTTATAGTTTCTTCCAAGCAAAGGTAGATTTGGCGGCTTCTGAGCAGAACATCGCTGAAAGTAGCTTTCAAGCTTATTTAGTATCTGTAGGCCATGTCTCCTGATGATTCTGTCAGTCAGCAGAGGGTCTAGGTAAACATAAAAAAACAGGTGGATCACAAAGAGCCAGGGCGCAAACAGCACGATTTTCTTACATAAAGATGCACTTATCGGCAATCCTATTTTACACCCAAAATGTGTGCTAAAGTGCCCTCTCGGGAAGTAAAAAGTATGTTAAAGTGCCTGCTAGGAGACAAGCATGTGCTAAAGTGCCAAAATGTATGCTAAAATGTGTGCTAAAGGGCCCTCTAGGAGCCAAAATGAGTTGTAAAGTTTTCTCTTAGGAGCTAATGCATGTTAAAATGCACTCTTGGGAGGTGAAAAGCATGCTAAAGTGCCACCTTCAGTTGCAAAAACACACTGTATGTTCCTTCTTTTCTCCACTGCAACAGTCTCAGTAGAACACCTGTTTTTCCACCTCTTTTTTCAGCAAATAGTTCTGAAATTCCACTGGATGCTACCTGCCCGGCACCAAACAAGACACGGGGAAATTTAGCAGCTAAAGAGCCTGATGTTCCCATCAGGAGCTGGTGGGGACAAATGGAGAGTTAATAACGGACTTGACAGCTGCTTGGAGACACAGCTTCAAATAAAAGTCCATTGCCATGGAGTTTGTTGGTGGACACTTCAACACAGAGAATAATGGCAGAAAATGTTCACCTGGGAAGCTTCCTGCACATCCTCACACGGCTTTTCAGCTGTCTGCACAGGTGGAAGTTAGATATATTCTTTCAGAATTTTGTATTATTTTTATTATTATTATTTTTAATACTTTAAATATTATTGCATTGATACATACTTAAAGAGACTGAGAAATGTATTTTAGCAGGCAATTAAGTGTTAAGCATTTTTCTATTGTGTCATACCTGACAATAAAACACACATTTTATTATAAATGTTTGTTGTCCATTGCTGTGGCAATATATAATGTTTTTCTCTGTCAAGTCGAACATTTTAATGTGAGCGAGAACGTAACAGCAGCTGTTTTGGCTAACGTCTTTGGTGCACGTCCAGGATTGATATCCAACTCAAATTCCTTCAAACTTTCCTTCATCAATGAAAGGCCTCACTTCCAAACACCTCAAACAATTCTTGGCCTGCGCGTTCTGTCCGTCCACACTTCGGCGCCTAACACAGAGCAGAGGGAAGTCAGGGTAAGAACAGCTTTCAAGATGACTTGTGATTCCCGCGAAGTCTTGATACAATGCTGTTCAAATAGTTTTTCGGTGGAAGTTGAAGAATGTCAAACTTCACAGCCTGGCTGTGTTTGCTGAGTCTGTGTGGATTTCGTACGGCTCCCACTTTGGTCTTTTTCAAGCGAAATCTCTATTCTGCAGCCGTGTAGAGAAACAGGCCAGGAGATGCTACAATGGACACTTTCACAGCGGCTCAGGCTATACATTTTAAATAGATATATTAAGTATATATGAAAATATATATATATTTAAGATATGTTAAATCCCTGGTCTGCGACGATCTGATCTGTTAAAATGTATATTTTGTGTTCATTTTGTTTAATGTCATATAGATGTCCATTTGTACCATTTTCTCTTTATATGATTTTTTGACATGAAATGTTAAATGGTGTAACTAAAAAAGAATGATACATTTTAAATTTATTTTATGCACATGAAATATAAAAATAGTTGATACTATGTTTTTTTAAACATTTTTTAGGAAAATTAAACTGGTCTGGTATCTGGTAACACGTTTTTAGGGTTAAACCACATGAAATAATCGATCCTTATCATGCCCAAAACCACATTACCACAACACCCTAATACCACAAAACTGTAATAGTGCAGATACCGGTAAGTGCTGTTCCTGGCTAAATTCATTCATTGCTACCAAATAATGATCCTTGTCATATAAACTTTTGGAAAAGGAAGCAAAGTAGAAACCATCACCTAAAATAACTTTAGTGTTGGTCCATTTAATTTAATAATTCAAGTCCATTTTTACCATTTTTTTCTTTTAAAAATTGTATTGAATGTGGAATTTTTTTAGCCAAATGGTGTAACTGACAAAGAATGATACATTTTAAATATTTTATCCACCTAGAAAATATAAATATATATTTTAAAAACTTTTTAAAGAGAGTTGAACTGTCTACCAAGTATATATATATATATTTATATTGCCTATATTATATATATTTTGTGGGTTTCTCTGTTGAAGAGCAAAATGCCAAGAATATAAAATCACAATCAAATGCACATCCGGGAAAACTAAACATCATAGGCTGGTTTAGCGTGTGACAGCTTGGCTCAGTGTGAGGTGGGAAGTATGCATATGCACATTCATGGTATCTGTGAAATACTAGTGCTCTATCCTGCAACTGGAGAAACAGATGAGGACTGGGATGGCAGGTGGAAGACCTGTAGCTGTAGGTCGGGATGACAACATGAGTTTGACCCTAGACACCTCTTTATGGATGCAGAAGTGACCGTATTTGGATGAGAGTGTGGAGCTGAGGAGGAGCTTCAGCAAATAAAGTAAATTTACCAACGCCTGGAATTACAGCTATGTCATCTTTTATTGAGACCAAAAAGCAAAACAGTATATGGTATAATGTTGAATATTGCATGTAAACTAAAAATGAAACTAAAAACTATTTATATTTATTGTTATATATCTAGGTAGATAAAATATTGAAATTCATCATTCCTTTTCCCTCTGAAATGAAGCCTTTCGGTCAAGCAACATTTTGAAAGCTATTTTATTAAACTCAAATTTTAATTATTTTAAATGATCTAAATCCTATTCACATTAGTGGGAGGGAGCCGGTAGAAGTCTTACTAGTAGTTGTAGTGACTATTATGGTTTCAATATGTGCCACTCTCATCGGAATAAACTGTGCATCACATCCAACTCTGTAAAGATACTGTCATTGATCCATGGTGCATCAAAGTCCCACACTTATGCTATTCTCAAACTATAATAAAATGTAAATGTGTAAGTCATTCAAAAATGAAAGTCTAACAGCAATCAGTTTTTTCTCCCAGGCTGTGGACATCTACTGAAGCATGAAGTGGTCGATGGGGCTTGACCTGCTTTTGGAGCCAGTCCAGTCTTTCTGTGTCTGATTCCTTTGTCCTTAGGAAGTCTGTAGCACTGTTGGTTGTTTGAGATATTACCCCTCTTATTATTACCACTAATCTTTATCCTCTTTATCCTTCATCCAGTGGTAGGAGACATTTTTCTCCCTCTTACAATTGAGCTTCGACACAGTCTTTTCTAAACAAAGACAGATCACACAGTCAGAGGCTTTAATCTCCATCAGTGTGTTGACCTGCAGCCGTTGGTATTGGACTCTGCTGTAGGGCCTTACGCTTTGTGCCAAGTGGTCTGGCCACACAGTGGATGCCGCCTCTGAGAAGTCACCCAGATTCACTCAGTTTACATAGAGAGTCCAACATCATTAATGATTTTGCACCAAATCCTACAGTAACAGTGGGGGTCATCAGTCTGTGTGGGGCAGCTGGTGCAGGATCATGCTTCTTCTTTGTGTTTTCACATCATTTTGATCTGTTCACAAGTAAAACTTAGGGAAATTATAGAAATCATTTTTACATTATCTGTTCATATGCACTCTTAATAATTTAGATAGTGCAGTCCCTATCCTAATCTCTTAATCTATAGTTAAGATCCCAATATTCATTAAGGATCATTCATTTAGGGACATTTTCCTAACAATTCCATTGAAACAATAACATAATTCAGATAAAAGGCAACACTTTTAGGAGAAAAAGTAGTTGTTATATGTTTACAATCTCTATGTATTTATTCATGAAGCCTTGTTTGCAAGCACAGTATTAGTCCAGGGTGCAGAGTTGTAGGAATGCATTAAGAACTAAGATTAAGATTGTCATTTACAGTCAGAATCTGAGACATGTATGCAGTATATTTTTGTCTGAAACCTGGATGATAAGCAAAATGACAACAAAAAAGCTTTAGAATTGCACATCATCAATATCTGGTGTATGTGTTTTAGCAGGTGTCATTAGTAAACTCAGTATTACCATCACATGAATCTGAGGCTGCAGACAACGCTTTAGTTGCATTCTCAATTCACATGGTCTTTTCATTTTTCTAGTTTAATTCTTTGTAGAAAAAAAGAGATAAAACTAATGAACATGAACCTTAAATACCTCATCTGAGATGAGTCATATCATGTGTGGATGAAACATTATTGAAGAAAAGTTAAAATTTGGGTTTTTGACAGTGAGAGGACTCTCTGTGAGTGATTGTTGTAATTATATTCTTCAGCTGCCTATTTCCTGCATGAAGTTTTTTTTTTCATTATTATTTCTTCTTTGTCCTCTGTAGAAACATGTGAAAAGTAAATCAAAGTATATGTAAGCACCAGGGAATGGAGTGCTTGATCAGCGCTCTTCCAAAGGAAACCTAGACTAATAGCTTGAATAATTCCATGGGGCTAAAATAGCAGTTCCTTCAGTCAAAATATTGTTTTATTCATTAGACACTGGCTTCCATTATTGAGGCATGTAACCCCACAGCCACTGTTACATCCCCTGAAAGGAATTTTAATCACTGTGTTGATCGGCCCGTGTTGCTAGACACAAAATGGAAATGTCAGCTTAATAAGCTATACAAGCCCTTGCTACAGAGATTGTTTGGAGACAGTTTGCATTCCACTCGGAGTTCATCTCAGGCTCCGCTCGGGTTCAGGGAGAGTTGAAAGAGTCTGGTTGCAACTGTCGGTCAGATCCGTTTTCTTTCTTTCTCTTTCTCGTCCCCTATCTCAACTTCTGCTTTCCTACCTCTATAAAAATTGCTCTTTATAATCCTTATAATCTAAAATTGTCAGTCAGGCGGTGGATTTGACAGCGACTTTCTCAGCCAGGGTTTGTATTGTGTGCACCGCTGGGCCTGTGTTTTATAGCGGGTGATGGAGGATAGACCCTAAAAACATACATACAGTCTATAGGATGGATCCAATATGGAGTTTCCACTAATAAAAGATGAAAAAAAAATATGAACAAATCACAGGATGTATTTTAAGAGTCATGTCAGGAGGCTTTATATGTTCTGTTGGAATGGACAGAGACCTGATGGCATCCTGTAAGGAAGACAAAGCAATAAATGGGGGAAAGTGAGACATTTGATGGTGTCAATGTATTTATCTCAACGTATCAGACTATACTTCTATGTCATTTCCCCCCTTAAACCATCTCTTGATGATGCTGCCACATCTGGTAAAATCATTTTAATTCTGAGTTGAAAGGATCATACTGTTTATTCCTCATAGGACATTGGCCATTTTCCTTAGTGTATTCTATTTTTGCCTAAGTCAAAGTTTCTGGATAAAAAGGACAATTTAACAACTTTTAATAAGTTTCAATGCTGCACAAGAAGCTCTAAACATGATTCTTGAATTTCTTCTGGTGAGTCATAAAAGCCTTAGGCTATACTGTTATATAGTAATTTATTTTAAGTACTTTAATATTAATTTCATTTTAGGTGCTGTGTATAACCATAAATAATAATATGTAGTCAAATATAAAGAAAGAAAAGGAGGTTCCAGGGTCTTCAGTCTATTAAACATGTCATCACTTTATTTAAAATGTATCACATCTCAGATTTAAAAAAGTGCTCAAAATTGGATGTGTTATGTTTAATACAAAAACAGGCAAACAAAAGAAGATAGGGAGAGTGATAAATAACAACCAAACTGTTTGATTTACCTGACGTTTATTTAATTTAACATCAGGTAATGTAAGTTTGAGTTTGCGATATAGAATGAAAGCACTTTATTGTTTCTTGTTAAAAATAAATGACAACATTCATATGAATGTCCACAATTATTTACTGTCCAGGCCTTTTTGATTGAAATGATTAAATAATTCATATAAAATTCTCTGCATTTTACAAAGTTTTTCTTGTTTTCCCAAAAACTTGTAAAACTCCCGTAGGCCATTATTTGAATAGGGCGACAAGATATATTTTTTTAAATACTGGTTATTGTTTCTTGTTGCTACATGCTAACAAACGACTTACAATCTCCTATTTATCTCTGGTCAAGTTCCTCTTTTGCTGCTATTACAGAATCAGGTTAGTGTTCACAGTTTGTCTCAGTTTGCAGTCGTGTGTGTGTGTGTGTGTGTGTGTGTGTGTGAGATGTTTGTGTGAACTTCTCCTCAAGGACTGAAACACATGGCTGCCACTTGGGGGAGATCTCATATGAAAACAAACAAAAATATTAAAATTTATAGCCACATTTTTACAGGTGTTATTTTTAGCAGCGCACACAGAACACTAAAAACAGACCCAGGAATGCTCGACTGGAGGGATGAAACACACATATTTTATCCTGAAAGAAGGATCAGGTCACACACTCCAGAGTCTTATGTTAATAGTGTTCAGCAATTAAAAATCTTTTGACATTTTCTGTGTTAATGCTGTTATTGACACATTTCGAATGTTTAATCTGCCTAATACTGTAAATGTCATATTTAAAAATTTATTACCAACAGATTCCTTCAAAATAAATGTGACTATTTGTAATACTTTCCCAGTCATCTCATCAAGTTTTAAATATTTGACAATAGTTAACAAAGTATTTTCATTGCCCAGCTGTTTTGAGGATTTGACTGCTTCTCATTTTACTTCAGTTAAAAAAAAGCTGTAACTTTCACATCTGCTGTCTGGTATGTTTGGGAGAAAATGAATGTTTGTCAGCTGCATGAGACACATATAGAAAATGACTTTGAAAGTTACTCAACACCTTTTTAAATACCACTTCAATTTATTTGTATAGCCCAAATTCACAAATCAGAGATTTACCCCCCAAAAATAATATACTGTTAAAAAGAAGTGGAGAAAAATGTGCATCTTTTATACATGATTTAGATTCTCATTTGTTGAAATATATAGTTTTAAAGCATATCATTGCCCTATTAAAATAATAGTGAAAATGACAAAAGTGAGTTTTTACCTAAATCTTTTCTTTGCCAGGTCTGGTATAATCACATTAATCCTGAGTTGAAAGGACCATTCTCTTTATGCCCTATTAGACAAAGGCTGTTTCACTTTCTGCTTAAGTCAACATTTTTTACTATGCTTTTATGAAGGGGGCTACTTCAAAAAGCAAGAATCTATGGTGCAGAAGAAGCTCTAAACATGATTCTTGCATCACCATCATTGTCAGTGTTCTTTGTCACTTTATTTTTTATTGTATAAGTGACACACATCTACTATGTATATACACAGTCATCCACTGTCAAGGCCTTTGTGATTGAAATGATTTATAATATAATGTCCTCTGAATTTTTATGTTTTTTTTAAATGTAGGTGATTATTTTAATAGGTTGATGACATAACAGTTTTTAATTGTCGATTAACTAAAGAAATGTAAATTCAGCATAATGAAACAAAAGGTAATTGAACTTATTCAAAGATCATTTGTAACTCTTGTTGACCAAGAGTTGCAGCTATAGTTCCTGTTAAACAAGAGTCTCAGCAAGACTTATTTTAAAGTAAGGATAATTAATGACAAAAAAAATGTTGAGGCAGGTTCTTGAGCACAACATAGTTTTCCTTTGTTTGACCTTCTCATTCAAAGATTGTGACGGTGCTCAGGTGAAGCCATGGAAACCACTGACCTAGTAGATCCATACATTGTGCATTATATTTACAATTCAGCATCTCAGTCTCCCAAACTGCATTTAGCTCTGGTATTTTCGGAATGGCAATGTTAGGTGTCACCTAGGAGAAGGACAGAAACGCTACTTTAATATAGGGTGGAGGCTGACGTTTAAAGGGTTACAATTTACAGCATGTGTGGTATTTGCTGTTTACTTAGTCGACAGCCTTTGGAGGCACAGCAGGGGATGAAAAAAGGCAGAAAAGGTATGAAAAAAAAGTCAGACGTCATTCGATTGTCCCTGTCAGGAGACTGGTGCTACCATGACCTTTATAAATTTAACTCGCTGATGTCAGGTAGCAAAGGACATACAGTATATAATGAAACACTACCTCACCACACTGCCAGGTTAATACTGTATACTAATTTATTTGGATATTGATTTTTATCCAATACTCACTCTGTTTGTCTATATTTTATTATTTATTCATTACCATAGCGTGTCCATATTCAGGAAATGAAAAAAAAATAGTAAATAAAGCATTTTATTATTTAATAGGCAAGGCGGGTATATTTGTATAGCACATTTCAATTTAAAGTGATTCACATTAAAAATAATAAATGTATCAAGATGCAATTTAAAAACTGTTACAAAAAAGGAAAAAGTTACAGTGCACTGAAAAATAACAAAGAAATGACATTTCTCTGTTTGCTGCTGCCTATTGCTGATATTTCTGCTTTACTTACTTCCTTAAGACAGGGGTCCCCAAACTTTTTCCTGTGAGGGCCACATGACTTTTCCCTTCTCTGATGAGGGACTGGGGTCAGTTCATAACAGAAAAAGTGTGACGATTGCAGGAGTGCCTAAATGTAAAAAAAATATTGTTTTCCAGAAACCCACAATCAAATAACCCTTTCTGGATTCTTCACAGAACAAAAGTCAGAAAACAAATAACACTATTTATAATATATATAAGTCATTACTGTATTTAACACACACATAGGGCACGGGTTTTATATATAGATATATAAATACATATATACAAAAATAGAGTGGGAGCAAAACTGAATTTGGTTGTGCTATATTTAAGTATCTATTACAAAGTACTAACATTTTTTAATCATCATAGCATGGTAAAACACACGGATAAAACAAGCACAAAAGTGTGAGTATTTAAAAATAGAGGGGGGGTAATGTCATCAATCTAACCGTCGAAGTCCTCATCCTCTGTTTCTGATTCCAACAGCAGCTAAATCTCCATCAAACAGTCAGCTTCACTTTCTTCACTTTCCGTGCCGTGCAACTCCTCTGAATGGCGTGTTATAATCTGCTGGAAGTTGCTGAGCTACCGTAGTCCTGGTCCTGATGGAAAAATCACACTGGTTTATGAAACGAAAGCACTGAGATGGAAATGTTCAATTTTCATTTCTTCTGCTAGCTTTACTGCTTTTAGTCGAATGGTGACCGTCGGAACGCTTCTCCCACTCGTTCTTTGCTCAGTGATCCACTGATGGAGTCTTTCCTCCAACTCGATAACAACAATGTTCTGCATAACGCACATCTACTTTATTTTTCAATCCACGAAAAAAAACACTTTTATGTGCGCCATGAAAATACAGTAAATGAAAAAAAAATCAAAATGCTCACTGGTATTGATCAGGGGGCTGGACCAAATGTGGAGGCGGCCAGTATCCGGGCCGCGGGCCGTAGTTTGGGGACCACTGGTTTACACCCAATGGACAGTGTGCATTTAACAAATATAGAGTATGGAACATTATGCTCTTCAGAGCAGAGCCAACCTTCTCGTATGTGTTAAATCAACACCATGGTTGCTACAATTCATCTAAAACATATTTTCTAGTATATTGAGAAGGTTGCCTTAGTCTCAGCATGTCAAAGATGCAGCCTGGGGACCACAACCAGTCCACTAGAAGGTCCAATCTGGCCCATTGAATAACAAACTGTGACCTGTTCCTATTTCTTCACTGAAATGGAAAGTCATTGAGCATCTTTTAGGGCACAAGTGATGATATGTTAAAAAATGTGTTTTGTAAATGACCCAAGTATGAAAGACACTTTCAGTACAACACACACTTATTAACACATCACAGAACAAATACATTTAACATGCAGACAGCACATCAGCGAAGATGGTAACAGAGCCCTTCTTGTGCTTAATCCCAGTACATCAGTTGCTGGTTGTGGTTTTACGGGTAGGACAGGAAGCAAAGTGGATTGTGGTTTGTAAACTAAAATGGCAGATGGGATGGACTGCTACAAAATCTTAAATATTGCAGAGCCACAACAATGCCAGAATTTCTTTCTTAATTTTGAAATGCTTGCTTCTGTTTTTATTACATTTTCAAGAGAAGAAACAGCCTGGATGCTCTACACCAGGGGTGTCAAAGTCGAATGGACATGGGGGCCAAATGAAAAATTTAGGAACAAGCCAAGGGCCGGACTGATTGAACGTTCATTGAAAAAAAATAATAAAATGACCGCATATAGTCTAGTGATCCCCATTAAACAGACTGAAACCCTAAAAATAATACCTATAACATATTAATAATTACTATATGTTCAAATAAATAAATAATTTCCTATGGCTCTGTTAGTAAATTTTAATTTTCAACAGAGAAAAAAGCTTCGTGTAAAAATCCCCAAAACATGAACATTAAATGAATGAGGCGGTATTATTCAAGGCAGCATCAGTATTGCTTCTCAGGGATATAGCAAAAATGGCTTAAAATGTATTTAATTATTTACTTCAAATAAATACATCCATCCATCCATCCATCCATTGTCTATCCCGCTTATTCCCTTTCGGGGTCGCAGGGGTCTGCTGGAGCCTATCCCAGCGCGTTAAGGCGAGAGGCAGGGATACACCCCAGATGGTCGCCAGCCAATCGTGGGGCACACACACCATTCACACACCATTCACTCTCACACTCACACCTATGGGCAATTTAGAGTTTACCAATTAACCTGAGCATGTTTTTTGTATTGTGGGAGGAAACCGGAGTACCCGGTGAAAACCCACGCAGACACGGGGAGAACATGCAAACTCCACACAGAAAGGTCCCAGACCCAGGCCCAAGGCGGTCTTGAACCTGCGACCTTCTTGCTGTGAGGCAACAGTGCTACCCACCGCGCCACCGTGTCGCCCTCAAATAAATACATAAATACATAATATCAGCAATTTTCTATAATTCACTCAATTGAAATATTTTCAAAACAAATTGTATTGAAATACAATAATAAAGTGCAAAAAGCTATAAACATGAGGAAAAGGAAAAGTCACATGTGGTGTGAAAACAAGTAGTTCACTTCTAAACTTTAACTGAGTAAAAACTCTGAATACGTTGCACAGTAATGTTCACTTTTTTGAAGCTGTGGCTGGTACTTGGTGGTGTCTCTTCTTTTGAACAAGTTCATCAAAACTCTTTCATCACTGCCACACTTTCTCCACACAAAAGTCACAGAGGTTCTCCAGCTACCTCCGTGAACATGTACTCCGATTCCCACCCTGTTTTAAAAGTCCGGTTCGCAGTGTCCAACTTCCGTTTTGCCATTTTTTAAGGGTAGGCTATCTGAAACTTTTGGAGTGACGCTAATGCCCGCTGATGAATAATAAAAAGGAAGTGGCCTCCTGCTCGGAGCGCCACCGTTGAATTGTGGGAAATGTAGTGCGTTAGTGTGCGCACAGTACCTGGATGCTGCTGGCGTGCAGTTGCCTGCGGGCCAGTTCAAATAATAAATGTATATAATCCTGGGGGCCAGAAAAAACCCTCTCACGGGCCGGATGTGGCTTGACTTTGACATATGTGCTCTACACCATCTGGGTCATGCTGTTGCAGAGCACTGGCAGTGCTGGTGTCAAGCTAAACATGGTATGAAGTTAGAGGCAGCCAAGACAAGAGAGCTTCAGCGCCCTTGAAAGCACAGTGGCGCTCTGGGGTCCAATTGCATGGCACTTTGGAGCTTGTGGGACTAGTCAGAAAAAGCAGCACCTCTTCTGCAGAAGGTTCAATACTAACTCCTCATACCTAAAAAACTTCTGAGCTTGCACTGAGCTTGTGGTGGGAGCCAGCAATGTGATAGCTTTCACCTTGTCTGTGATAGGCTGGACCTGCCTCTGCCCAACCTGTTTGCCTAAATATGTCATGGTGCCCTTCTGAATATACATTTGGCCAGATTCAGAGTGAGGCATACAATGATAAAAATCTCTCATAATATGTTCAGATGTTCTGTCCAAAAGGAAGAAAACATATGGCAGTGTGGAGCTGCCACCCAAGTAAATATATTTTGGCTCAGTATCATGTTGTTATGGAAGCTCAGAGCTGCCAATGCCTAAAATATATTTGGCTCAGTATCATGTCATAGGATGATATGTATCCTGTTATAATGTTATTTCATGATATGAAATTATCACGTTAATTCATGAGGTGGTATTTTCATGTTATAACAAGAAATTATCATGTTATTTTGTGATGTGAAATGATGATTATAACATGATAAACTATCATGTTATTTCATGATACATAATTATCGAGTTATTTTGAGATATGCAACTATCACGTTATTTTATGATTAGCCTTTATTATGTTATTCCATGATAAGGAGGACTAGATTACCTGAAACAGGTCTCTCAGGAAGCAGTGGAGGCTTGCAAGAAAGAAACAGAAAGAGAGATATCCCTGTGATGAAACAGTCCTTGATATGTGTTGCCTTATAATGGCAGAGAAATTCTTAAACTCACCGCTGCAGTGCTATAGCCTTTCTAAAGAATATCTATAGGAAATAAGTTCACCTCATGTAACACTGGTAAATGAAATCTGATCGGCAGTGCATTTTTAACATGCTAATATTCAAGGAGTGGTTATATTTTAAAACAAGGGGGCATATATCAACAAAACATGAGGGTTAATTCTTGTGTTTTAATCAATGAAAAAGACACATAGGCCTAAAGTATAAGTGCAAGTCCAATTTATTTTGTAGAAACACATATGAACTATTACATTGCCACAATGCTCTTTCTCTGCTATGCTGATAGAACTTTATACCATTTCCGTTCAACGTTCAAACATACATACTCTGCTACTGCTACTATCAGATGAGGGGACTATATCATAGTAAATTTACACAATGAAAAAATCATGAGGTGTTATTAATCATTATGTTGCCAAATGCAGTGCGTAGTTCAGGATAGGAGGCACATGTCCAGCAGTTCCAGAATCAGGCACAGGTGTGTGCGACAGGCCAGCATGCAGGTCCATCTGCAGATGTAAACATGATACAACATACAATGAAGAGTAAAAATCCTTCTGAAAAGAAATAAAATTATGTTTATCACTACTGTTTAGAACGCCTATGTCCGGTCTAGTTTATTCTAGGTCTATGGCGCAGCTACTCTCTCCTTTACTGTTATAATGCTACATTAAAATACACTTACATGATCCTGCTTTATTCGAACAAGCAGTCATCTGGTACACACCAACATCGGAGACCTCTTGAAAGTGCAGAATCCACGTTTTCAGCCATGATTCTCCAGAAACCAGACTGGCTGTCAAAGTAAAACTGTTTTAGATGTTCACGTTATAACATTAAAATATAATTAAAAATAACGTCATAAATGCTTTTTAGAAAATAATGATACTTTCACGTGAAAACGTGAAAATAACATTATAGTGTCCTATCATGTAAAATTATACATAACGTACCACATTATAGAATTAAATGTTTCAAGTTACAACATGATACTGAGCCAAAATATATTTACTTGTTAGTTGAAAGAGCTGCACGCTCCCCATTCACCTATTTCACTCCAATTTAAGTAATAACAGACAGTGATGAGTTGCATCATGTATGAACCATAGAGGAGGCATACGAGCAGAAAAACCTGCGGTACTTCGTACTGGCTGCTGAAGCGCAAAATCATGGCAGGAATGTTGATGTCCGCCCCGTGGAGATTGGGTGCAGAGGATTTGTGGGAACATCCTGCACAAAACTTCTGAGGGACTTGAAGATCAGGGGACAGAGCCAGCGCGCAGCTGTCAAAGCCACATCAGAAGCAGTGGAAAGAAGCAGCCGGTGGCTATGGCTGAAGAGGAATGACCCCAACTGGGCTCCCAAGTAAGATGGCAAGAGGAAGTGCCTTGACTCAGGGAACCGGACACCCCTGCTATGCTTATTCCCCCCCTGAGATTTCTGCCATTAACCAACAAGGCAACTGCTGTGGCTAATTGGGCTTGGAACGCAAGCTCACGTCTGATCACCCTGCAGCTGGCCACCACTGGAGAGGGTCTATAGTGTTAAAGGCCGAAAAACCCCATGATCCACTGGAACACTACTGATGATGATGCGTACCAATAAATTTATTCCAATTTTTACCCCCACCACTCACCGTTAGGTCCACCATTGCATGTGCCCGCATAAGAATAATACCATCACATTCTGTGTTTCTGGAAACTCCCATACAGCATCCCGTTGTGCAAAGTATTCTAAACAGTTGAATGATGCCCAGTCACACCATCTGCATCATGATTATGTTGTAGGTATCTGGAGCTGGTCTGTGGGATAAGTTAAACTGTTCTTTGTATAACAGTAGAAATGGTAGTAAAAGCAGGCATGCACACATGGTTATTTAAAAACACTGTGTACTTGAAGCTGATCTCAAACTGTGATCTCCTAAGTCAAAAAGCTGGTTACATTTGTAACCTACGGCTCCCATGTTTCGGTCAGTCAGTGCCCCCCCGGAACACTCCTTAAATAAATAAATAAATTAATTAAAAACAATTAATTTTGTCTTAGTCCAGGTGTTGGATGATTGCCTCTACAAGGTTATGTAATGTATGTAATGTAATTCTTAGCTATTTGTATGCCTCATGTTCTGTACTGGAATAAACAGGACAATCATGTCTAGACTCCACCAATAATATAATCCTGTGGTGCTGGTGATGGAGCTGGTTGACGGCCAGAGTGTTGCTGAGCTTCTCAGAGCCAGAGCAACTTCTTAGATTATTACATAGATGGAAGCATTGTACCATCTTCAATTGAAAGCACTTGAGTGACGCTGTCAGGGAGAAGGGTTAGATTTTTGTGGCAGGATTATCAGCATCAAAGTCAAAGTCAAAGTCAATTTTTATTGTCAATTTCTTCACATGTACTTGACATACAAAGGAATCGAAATTTTGTTTTTCACTATCCTATGCCTTTTACATGTAGCATATCTAAATGACTAATGATGGCAGCTAAAACGGGATCATACGCTGTGAGGTTGAAAAAACTGCCCAGTCTTAATAGTTTAAGTGAATTCACTCCGTCAATGCAATAAATGACATGCATGACTAATGATCGGTAAGTTTATGCATCAGTATCTATACAATATTGTAATACAAACTCTTTTCTGTAAATGGTATTATGTCAAATTTAATCAGACAAGCACAATTAGGAAGAGACACCAGATGATTAGTGGTAAAATTGTAATTAATAGCTATAAATATATAATCTGTATTTTTCAAATTTTAAAACAAAAATGATTATTTATTACAAGATTTCTGGATTAGAATGCTAGAAAATGCCAATTTGATGTGGTATCATTAAAAATTCACTAATTTGCATAGACTACATGTCAGTTGGTGAAAGATGAACATTGAAAAAAGCAAGTTTTACTATTTTTTTTCTTCCTTTCCTTTTTTTTTGTTTTACTTTTGTTGATGGATTGAAGGGAGAATCCCAAGATTTTAGATATTTCTTTTTACCACATATGAATTTCCCATTGTTTTTGAGGATAAAATGTTAGAACTGTATTTTATTTGCCCTATTTCATCCAAGAGGTTATTTTAGAAATCTCTTTTTTACCACCCATGAATTCTATATTCTCCCAAAAAATCAATTTTTCCATTGTTTTGGGAGATAAAATGTTATATAAATCAGCTAATGACGTTTAAACAGATGGCTCTGTAAAACAAATCCTTAATGAATAGATAGGCCAAACATTTAACATTTAAAAATAACACTTAAAATGAAAGGGGTGATTTATTTGCCATGTCTCACCCTAAAAGCAGAGCATCTGTGAAATAATGAAGCCCAAGAAAAAGAAAACTATGTTGAGAGTAAATGCCCGCCAATTAAAGATAGCGTTTACTTTTGGGGAAAGCTGACCTCGAACCGCAGTCCTCTGTGTGAAAAAGCTGAGCGCTCCCCATTCACCTATATCACCTGACGACGCCTCGCGGCGTCACAACAGCCTATATAACAATGTAAAGCTACATCAATACTCCTGTTTAAGTTATAGGCGGCAGTTTATGAGTTGCATCATAGATGACGTAAAATTGTATCTATTCAAATAGCGCCCAATTTATACTCAGTCAGGGCCGGCGTGTGTGGCGCTGCAGGCGCGTGAGCTCCCTCTGGGCACGAGCGACTCAGGTTCGCCTCCCGCCCAACACAGAGGGAAGACCTCCAGTGTGTGCACGTTGGGGTGTCACTGAGCAAAGACACCGTTCCCTTGCTCCGTGGCGTAGCAGGCTGCTGCACCTGCAGCTTGGCCAAGGCAGGAGCCTGTGAAACCACGTTATTTTGCATTTATCAATTCACATATTTCACATCTTAAATAATCACGCTGAATTGAGACTCGTAGATTTTTTTTATCTGCATGAATGTCTCAGTAGTATGAGCAGAGTTTATGGCCCCACAGCAGGATGGAACTACCACCAGATTTTACTGTGGATAGCAACTGCCTTGGAATGTGTTTTTTTTTTCATCCCCCATGCATACTGTACATTTTTATGTCCAATCACTACATAAGATAAGATAAGATAAGATAAGATAAAACTTTATTGATCCCACAACGGGGAAAATTGTGTGTTACTGCAGCGTTACAGATAAAGAGAAGAAAATAAAGCTGAAAATAAAAAAACTATAAAGAAATAAAAATAAAAAACACACAACACAATGTACAAATTCGCATAATTTGTTGATGATCCACCTACACAGTATGCATTATCGACATAGAATGGAGAGAAAATACTAATAAATAGTAAGAAAAAAAGTATGCATAAGCAAGGCATATATACATACATACATGCACGTACATACCTACATACATACACATACACACATATTTGCATATATATATAGACATACATATCCACCCACATACCCACATTTACACATACATAGCTGTGTTAGTATGTGTTGTTATAAAGTCTTATTGCTGTCGGGATGAATGATCTGCGAAAGCCTTCCTTCTTGCAGCGAGGGTGTTTGAGTCTCTGGCTGAAGGAGCTGCTCAGCACACCCACTACCCCATGCAGAGGGTGATGGGGGTTGTCCATGATGTTTTGCCAACATACTCCTCTCTCCCACCACCGCCACCGACTCCAGAGGAGAGCCGAGTATAGAGCTAGACTTCCGTACCAGTTTGTCAATTTTCTTTCTGTCCCCGTCTGAGCATCCGCCCCCCAGCAAACTACTGCGTAGAACAGGGCAGATACTACGACGGAGTCGTAGTATCTGGGGGTTGTCCATGATGTTTTGCCAACATACTCCTCTCTCCCACCACCACCACCGACTCCAGAGGAGAGCCGAGTATAGAGCTAGACTTCCGTACCAGTTTGTCAATTTTCCTTCTGTCCCCGTCTGAGCATCCGCCCCCCAGCAAACTACTGCGTAGAACAGGGCAGATACTACGACGGAGTCGTAGAAGATCTTTAACAGAGTCCTGCACACACCAAAGGACCTTAGTCTCCTCAGCAGGTGAAGTCGACTCTGGCCCTTCTTGTACAAGACATTAGTGTTAGTGGTCCAGTCCAGTTTGTTGTTCAGGTGAACACCCAGGTATTTGTAAGAGACCATTGTCTCAATGTCTTTTCCCTTGATGCTCACTGGTGTGGTGGGGGGGACTTCCTCCTGAAGTCCACAACCATCTCCTTTGTCTTGCTGGTGTTGATTTGGAGAGCGTTGATGTCACACCAGCTGACAAAGTTATTGATGACCCCCCTGTACTCCTGGTCGTTCCCATCGGATACACACCCGATGATGGCCGTATCATCTGAGAACTTCTGTAGGTGGCAGTTGTCCGAGTTGTAGGTGAAGTCTGAGGTGTACAGACTAAACAGAAAGGGTGAGAGCACTGTACCCTGTGGCGCCCCCGTGCTGCAGACTACCACCTCAGACACACAGTCATGAAGCCTGACATACTGTGGTCTGTTGGTGAGGTAGTCCAGGCCGTCAGCTGCTCATCCACTCCGGCTCCCTCCAGCTTCCCTTTCAGCAGTGCAGGCTGGATGGTGTTAAAAGCACTGGAGAAGTCAAAAAACATGATCCTCACCATGCTTGCCGCTTGTTCCAGGTGGGAGAGAGATCGGTGCAGCAGATAGATGACAGCGTCATCCACACTGATGCCGATGATAAACAGTTAAGTGATGCTACAGCATCATCATTTGTAGGTGTCTGGAGCTGGTCTGTGGGTTACGTTAAACTGTTCTCACCATCCTTCACCTCCGCTTATCTGAGCTTTTTCTTGGCCTGCCACTCCAGGCCTTCACTAGAACTGTGCCTGTGGTCTTTCATTTCCTCACTATGTTCCTCACAGTGGAAACTGACAGCTGGAATCTTGATAGCGTTATGTATCCTTCCCCTAAACCCTGATGATGAATAATCAGGTTCAGGTGTTTCGAGGCTTCCATGTTGCCACTCTTTAGGATGCAAAGAGGAGAACAACTTGTAGTTGGCCACCTTAAATACCCTTTCAGGTGATTGCTTGAACCTGTGTATGCAGGTCAAGGGTCAGCAAACTTACCAAAAAATGTTTTAAAAAGTGTTTGATAATTAGTACTAAAGACATTCGAACCAATAACAGAAAAAGGGTGCCCAGATTTAGGCACATGCCAATTTTTGTTTAGATAATTATTGCACACTTTCCGTAAATCCTTTAAACAAAATTTTACTTTAAATAATACAGTGTTTATTAGTTATATGATCTATGTCACTGAAATTGCTGATCCAAACACCTAATGATTTATAAAGAAAAATGTTGAAAATTATGAGCAGCTACTCACAGTAATACATAGATTGCAGCAGTGCACTATCTTCAAATGAAAGCACCTGAGTTGACGCTGTCAGGGAGAACTGGGTTAGACTTGTGGGGCAAATGATTTCATACTGTAGCATCATCTTCATCACAAAGAAATGAAGAGAATCAACCTCTCTCTCTCTCCCATTGTCCTTTTCACCTTCTCGTTCGCTATAGAAAACATGGCCTGGAAAGGGGCAGATTCCCTTATGAGGAACTTGTGATCGTGGAGTGATCTATGGGGGATGCTGAATAATGCAAAACCAGAATTCACAGTTCTCATGGGATCATTGGCATTAAAGATCAGATTCAATGAAGCAGATCCATTCGAGTGAAGCACCATGACTTCTGGTATATGAAGAGCTGTTGGTGTTTGTTTTCACACTGTATATCATTGTAAAGAATGAATAGTATGAACACACTTACATCTAGTGGACTACGGCTCATAGTACAACCATTATAAACTGCAGTTAGCGGATATGTTTGACCACTGCTGCTCTTGAGTTAAAATGTGTATGCATATTAATTCAATCATTATATATTTTTTAACATGACAGAAAGGAAGGATGATGTGAGGTTTCACTATCCCAACTTCTATCACCTTGCATTTAGTTATTTATACACCTCCCTTTGCTAAATTAAATACTTAGCTGTGGAAAGAACGAAATAAAAAGAAATTAATCAAAGAGAATGCCTATAAACCTTCTTAAATTAAGTTTCCTGACTTTCCTGACTATATATATATAGTCAGGAAAGTCAGGAAACTTAAATTAAGTAGATCCCATGAGGGCAACATTACTGATCATGAGCTTATAAACCTTAAAATGAGGGAGTTCATCAGTTTATCTGAATCACCACTGATGGCAGCTGAAAAAAGGGATCATCACCTGTGACTAACATTAAAAACTGTCTGATGTTGAAAAAAGATGCTTCCCAGTCTTTATAGACAAATCAAATTCTCCTCATAAATGCAGTTAATGAAAAGTGCGACTAATATTCAGTTTACCAGACAAGCCCGATAGGGAGGAGACACCAGGTAATTAGTTTACCACTAATATACTAACTAACTATAACTAATAGCTATAAACATAATAACAAATTGTTCCATTTACATTTTTAAAACAAAAAAATGTGTATTATGAGATTTCTGGATTTAGTGCTAGAATACGCAAATTTGATTTGATATCATTAAAAAAATTGTTTTCCTATTTTCACCGATGTAAGGCAACATCAATACTCCTGTTTCAGTTATGTGAGTCCCCAAAAAGTCAATTTCCCCATGTTTTTATGGTTAAAATGTTGTATAAATCAGGCTGAGAATGACGTTTAAACAGATGTAAAAAACCTTAACTTATTGATATGGCTATGGGTGTGTTAAGGGCTGTGTCTATCAGCTAGTAAAGAGAACGTGTTATACAGCCTAAACCTTTAACATTTAAAAAATAATACTCGAAAAGGTATGTTTTACTTGCCACCCTAAATGCAAAGCGCCTGTGAAATAATGAAGCCTAAGACAAAGAAAGAAAAGAGTTAACGCACGCACGCATTACGAAACAGACTACTTATTTCGGAACGAAGGTGTTCTCGAACCCTCAACTCTTAGGTGAAAGAGCGAGGCGCTCCCCATTCACCTATCTTTTCGGGCAGCTCCACAATCACCATAACAGCGTATATAAGGATATAGGACAACACCCAGTACGCCGGTTTAAGTAATAAGAGGCAGTTTATGAGTTGCATCATGTATGACGTAAATTTGTTTCGATTTAAATAGCGCTTATATTTCATATTCAGTTAGGGTCGGCGTGTGGCGCTGCAGGATGTTCACCGTTAGCCTCTGGGTCTCCACACCCTGAGGTTCGCGGTTCGAGAACTCCGCTCCCCAAAGTTCCTGCATTTAAAAGGCTCCCAGTGGTTGAGTAGCTCCCAGTGGTAGAGCGCACATATATATATAAAAAAAGGGTTGAGTATGTGAGTACCCTCCAGTTTCACACGTCGAGGTGGCATTGAGCAAAGTCACCCTTGCCCTTGCTCCATGGTGTAGCAGGTCGCTGCCACTGCGGATTGGACTCGGTGGTGTATTACATGGAATTTGCATCGTAATGTGTGGGCGCCGGTCTATTACATGCAATACGCCATGTAATGCAGCATTGCAGCGCTGATGCCATAGAAGTGCACCTATGGCAGCTGGCTGGCTGGATGGACCTTATCCCCATCGGTTATAACCACAGTGCTGGGTGGGTGATGCTTCACTGGGTCCAAGGTGGCGGTCTGTGAAACCATGTTTTTATGCACTTATCAACTCACACATTTGCTATTGCGTTGTTTATTACATTTAATCTCTCATTTAATATTGCGAGTCGTACGTTGTTTTTAATCAATGTCTGCAAGAAACACAAACACAATCCAATAAATTACCGTCATTACATTAGGGGGCGGTGTACTATTTAGCACAATTAAATCGTTTATTTTGTACACTCAATATGTAGAGATGTTATATTATGCAGGTTGATGAAACTAATCCAGAAAACGTCCCTATGTAAAATTAGTAGAAGCGATAATCGTTCGTTTCTGCGTACTTCTCTCACAGCTGTTCCGAAACTTTAGGCTTAACACATTTTGGACAGCAGCGATACGGACATGGGACAGCAGGCAAACACATGTTAACAACAAGAATTAATGTCTATTTCCATTAAGGGTAGCAGAGCCTTTCCAGAAGCCAGACCTGAAATAAACAGAACCTTAATTAGTATACCTACAATCATACAGCATTTATTTACTACATTTCCAATATCTACCTAACGTCATTTGTGTAACATTACATATATATAACAAACAAAAAGAAGCATTTTAACTTTTCATCTGCCTGTCACACACACTTGGCTAGCTCGTTAGCAACGGTTACTAACAGCATGTAACGTGACGACACGTACCTACAGTGTCGTAAAATGGTCAATTAGCAGCTTCAGTGAGATCATGTGACACATAGAATAAACATTTACCTGCGCAGATCGAGAGAAACTTGACATGTTGGAATCTTCAAAAAATGTTTGACCCTCACCACAACGTGAATGACGGACCTAGGAGGGTTTATACTCGGGTTGAAACAAGAATTAGAATTCAACTTCCGTAATTATCTACATTTAGCTCATATGATAAAACATAATAAACAGCTATTATACTGCTACTCTTAGTAAGATTTGGGATGTTCTACGAAACATTATTTTTATTAACGTATCGATTTTTCTATCTCGTATTATTTTAGTTTCTACTCGGATTTATTTTGACAACGCGTCTCTCGCATTTACTTCCGGCGACAAGAGAGAGAGCGCGGGGAAATTTGACAAGTCACCGATTGTAATCGCAAACTAGCTATATATTCTATATATTATCCTGAAATCTTCAGTAGACGCGGTATTTGTAGTTTAAAAGAGTCGATCAGGATTATTCTTCTTTTCCTCTATATTTTCCTGCAGCCTGACAGACATGAGGACTATAGAAGAGGTGCAGGCGACTCTGCAGATCGCCAAACTGAAAGAGGAAGATCTGCAGAAAACCATCCACTGGGGGACAATATTTCATCTACAGATTACTGCCTGATGGAGCTCTCAAACCTGCCCATGTAAAACCGTATTTGAAGTAATCAGGATCTTATTTCCTACTCCCTTTCTGTTGACTTCTGTTGTGGTGGTAGTAGAAAACGATCCATACACACCGACATTAGAGAAGTGGAGAATCCACGTTTTCAGCCATGATACAATAGGTATAAGCGCTGCTGCGAGGGGAAGCGAAAAGGAAGCGCGCAGTTAGAAAGTAAAACCGTATTTGATGTTCACATTATAACGTTAAACTACAATGAAATAACGTAATAACTGCTTATCAGTAAATAATACTTTCACGTTAAAATGTGAAAGTATCATATCACGAGATAACATTATAGTTTCCTATCGCGTAATATCACGTTCTAATGTAATGCATACCACGTTCTAACGTGATACTAAATCAAAATATTTTTACTTTGGTGGCGGCTCCACGCTGCGTAGTTATGGATCTTGGAGTAACATTCTGGTTTTACAACCGATAACTGCCTGCTGGGAAAATGTTTTTTTTTCTTCCATCACTTTACTCTAGCTGTTTGTGCATGTATCTGATTCATAGCAAAAATAACTGGATGGAAATCCACATACTGATGAGGTTACAGAATTGATAGAGCCTGCTTCCAACTTCCTGCAGAATGTCCTTGTTAGAAAAAAAAGCTGAGGAGATCCCTGTGTTGAGTGTGTCTTGTTTTGGGTTTTGTCCTTTTATATTCTTACAGTCTCTGTTTGATGCTAATGTTGTTTTCTTTCCTTAGACTTAGTTTGTTTTAGTGATTATTATCTTTTTTTTTTTTAATCAGAATGTAATGCCGCATATCATCATGGAATACTGATTCCTAACTAAAAATTGAACTATATATTATAAATAACATGCTACTTAAAGACGACCATTAAGTGATTTGTTTGGACATAACTAAGGCCATGCATTTGATTTCATTCAGTTTTGCAAATGTCTTCCTACAGAGAAATAAATGCAAGTAACAGAACCGTTTAAACCAGGGGTCCCCAAACTTTTTCCTGTGAGGGCCACATACCTTTTCCCTTCTCTGATGAGGGACTGGGGTCAGTTTGTAACAGAAAAAGTGTGATGATTGCAGGAGTGACTAAATGTAAAAAAATATATTGTTATTCAGAAAGCCACAATCAAATAACCCTTTCTAGATTCTTCACAGAACAAAAATCAAAAAATAAATAATAACACTATTTATAAAATAAATAATAACCAAATAAGTCATTAATGTATTTAACACACACACAGGGCCCCTAACTTATAAGGTGTGGGTTTTATATAGATATATAAATACATATATACAAAAATAGAGTGGGATCAAAACTGAGTTTGGTTGTGCTATATTTAAGTATTAATTACAAAGTACTAACATTTTGTAATCATCATAGCATGGTAAAACACATGGATAAAACGAGCACACGAGTAGGTATTTAAAAATAGAGGGGGGTAATGTCATTAATCAAACCATCAAAGTCCTCATCCTCTGTTTCTGATTCCAACAGCAGCTAAATCTCCATCAAACAGTCAGCTTCACTTTCTTCACTTTCTGTGCCGTGCAACTCCTCTTAATGATGCATTATAATCTGCTGGAAGTTGCTGAGCTACCGTAGTCCTGGTCCAGATGGAAAAATCACACTGGTTTATGAAATGAAAGCACCAAGATGGAAATGTTCAATTTTCATTTCTTCTGCTAGCTTTACTGCTTTAAGTTGAATGGTGACCGTCGGAACGCTTCTCCCACTCCTTCTTTGCTCGGTGATCCACTGATCAAGTCTTTCCTCCAACTTGTGCCTCTTGTCTTATGTCTTAAACTCAGAGAGATATAGACAATCCATGAAAATATAAGACTTTTATGTGTGCCATGAAAATATGGTATATGAAAAAAAAAAATCAAAATGCTCTCTGGTATTGTTCATTTTATATATATATATATATATATATATATATATATATATATATATATATATATATATATATATATATATATATAAGTTATTTTTCTTTACTGCTGATTGAGTTTTGCACCGGAATTCCAATGTGTCTGGACTCTGGAAAAATTAAAATAATATATATTTTACAACAGTAAATGCATGACATGTTAAAAAAAAAAACTTCTTTGCCTCAACATGTGCAGACAATTAATTCAGTTCCCATCAAATTGTCACTAATCACAATTTGTCCATTAAAACAAGCCAAGGCCAATCTATTATTTATTATTTAATAATTTGATGTATATAAAAATGCAAATTCATCAGCATTTTTAATGTCTCTGTGTTCATAGCAGTAGGGAGAGAATCCACCTGTAATGTGCAACTCTCAACGCCTGTTATATTCATTTTAATAAATGTAATTGAAGGGCTGCAACACAACTGTCGGGCCACCAGAGAGCAGCATTACTAAATGTAAATCTTTATTATGGGAGGAAGGTTTTTTCTTGCTCATTTTCTCACCTATCATATATCAACAAATGCAGCCTTAATAATGAAAGAGCCTCCAGCAAACCACAGATATTAGATAAGCAGATGCAAGCTTTATATGGCCTTTCAGGTGCTTATTCTAAATACATTGAGTATTCCTTCTTTTTCCATAATATTAACATATCTGTGATGATTCCTTTATAATAAAGTAAAATAAAGCACACTATCTATCTTTGTATTTTTTCTGATGGTACTGAAGTGAACCGTGAGAAACATGTGTATCCAGAATAATCCATTGATTGATCCATTAATCCATTGATATTCTAGGCAAATTAAATACATAAAATGTATCATTCTTTTCAATTTACATTCTGTTGGATTATTGTTAAAAATGGTACAAGTGGTCTTTAAAATGATATGAAACCAACAGGAACTCAAAGGTGAACTTTGTGATACCTGATTTAGTTTTTTTGTTGGATTTTCCTTAACAGTGATTGGAGTTGAGGATAACTATTTTTGTTGAAATAAATTAAAAGCATTAATGCATTTATAATGTGCATTTTAGCCCTATAATTCATGCACATATTCTTTAGTCTGACCATAGCTCCCCTCTTTTTTACCCTTTATTTTCCTAGACCTTTGTTCTCATCTGTGATGTGTTCCTGGCTTCATGTGCAACCGATCAGAGCAACAAACCCTTGAGTGAAAAACTACTTGCTAATGTGAAAGCAGTAGAACACCACTAAATCCATGCATCGAGCAGGGTCATTATTTAAAAAAATGTATCTAATTTAACTTATAACCTGATTTCTAGCTCAGAACAATAAGGCAGAATTTTATTTCAGCTGCAAAAAAATGCAGAAAAGAAAAAAAAGAAGTTTGATTGTACATGCAGCTGTAACCTGTAAATATGTGTTTACATAATAAAAGGCTGCTGCGTGCACAATATAATACATAATAGCCTGAAGCTTTAGAAAAGGGGTTGAATTTCTTTCACAGTTAAAGGCATTCTTTGTGTATTCAATTCAATTCAATTTATTTTGTATAGCCCAGAATCACAAATCACAGATTTGTCCCAAAGGGCTTTAGAGATTGTACAAAAGCAACACAACATCCCCTTTCCTTAGACCCTCACATCGTACAAGGTAAAACTCCCTAAAAATCCCCTTTACTGGGGAAAAAAAAACGGAAGAACCCTCAGAAAGAGTAACAGAGGAGGGATGCCTCTTCCAGGACAGACAGGCTGCAGTAGATGATGTGTGCAGGTGGAAACATTACAGAGAAAATTGGACATTACAAACAGACAATACAATACAGTATTGTCTTTGTAGGATCTTTCTGGTGGGCTGGCTTACACTGACGTTAATGTGATATAGTCCACGAGACTTGAATCACTGTCACTTGTAAAAGAGTTATGAAACAGTGAATCCAATTATAATAAAGATTGATTTGCTGGCTTTTGCTTTTATTGTGGTGTAAGCACTAATTTCTGGCCTTTGTACACTCTTATAGTAAGTGTGCCTGAAAGGAGGACCCCCAGAAACTACAGTTCTGAGGCACAAAATTCATTCTGTCACGATGTCATCAGTAAATTTGACACCGTATTAAATTAGACGCCAATTAACTGGAGGGCTTAATTATTTTATTCATCAGAAAAAAAGAAAGGCTTTTTATGGGCCCCCTCTATACTCGACTACTGGCCCAAAACTTTAGTTTTTATAATTTTTTTGTAAATTATTTCTGCTTTTTGTGAAGATAAAAACCCACCCACCCACGAAAACGACAGGAGTGGATCCTGCATCCATTAGTGTTACAGCTTTGAATTGAGATACGTTGCGCTCTATGCTGGGATGCATCACACAATAACTGTAAAACATCCGGTGTAAATGTGGCACATGATTCACTTGAAGGCAATTTCAATGGAAACGGGAAACTGTTTGTCCTGCAGCAGATGTGCAGCAGATGTGCAGCAGCTGTGCTGTCCACACAGAAACCCAGGACCATGAGCCCTGTATGCAGCACCCTGTACAAACACTGGCACAAGTGGATCTTTTTGCTGTATATAAACACATTATGTAAAGTCTGATGTTTGCTGTCGTGCTTCTCTGTTTAATGAACACACACACACACACACACACACACACACACACACATACACCACCGCAGCATTGTGGGGACTCATGGGACAATCGGCTTTTAGCTTTCAGGCCTGCATCAGTTCCCTTTTAGTGGCCGGAGGTGGTTCCATATCTGCTGCTTGTGCCTTGGTTTATTTGTCTGGCTCCTGCTTAACAAACAGAGACTGCTGTGTCTCACAGGAACGGTCACACTGACCTGCTGGAAAATCTGAGCCAGCCTCGAAATCTCTAAATCTATTTTTATATTACACTTATCAAGCTTACATGAACAAGAACACCAATTATTTTAGAGATAATTCAATTCAGTAGTAATCATATTAGATTATGTTATATAATACTTCACTCCTGGTGACTCATTAGAAAATTTGTCGGAATAAATGTGTTTGAAGGGATAATTAATGAGTCACTGCATGAAGAATGTGAAATCCACAGAACTTTTCTATTATATTTTATTCTTTATGCTCTGTTAAATGATGATTAATGTCTATATTATTCGGGAAGAAGCATGAAACAAAAATGTATTTACTTCAAAAATAGTAATGTAGTAATGTTTTAGATTGAGCAATATAGTTTAAAGGTTCCTAAATACAGGAATCAATCATGGTACATATTAGATAGATGCAATATGCATTAAGTGGGTCTATTGCCAATTAGTGAATGGTTTATGACAGAACTTTAAAAGATTAGATTAGACTACAAAGAACAACAAATCACATAATAATAATTATATTTTCTCATCAGAACATTATGTTAAAATGACAATGAACAACATTTTTTTTTGGAAGGGAATCATGCAAATGGTCAAACACCAATTACAGCCAACTTTCCTGCAACTTCAAACTAAAAGAAGATGCTTTATATTACAATACATATTAAAAACACACTTGTCTTTCTAACTCAGCTAATGCTACACTAACATTATGACACATATGACACAAAAAAAAGCAAAAAAACATTCCTATCACTTAGTTTATAGTCTATAACATGCACAAGATACACTGTCATTTAAGTGATGGACGCACAGTCAATTAATTTTTAACACAGCCTCAAATTATGTTTTATTATAGACAGAATAAAATAACCTCACATGAGTATTGACTTTAAATATTCTGATAATCCAACTGATGTCATACTGGATTGTCTATACAATAAATGCAGCCTGAGTTTCAGAATAACTCAACTTTTGTTCATTGTCATTTTAACATAATGTTCTGATGAGAAGGAGCGCTTTCGCAGATCATTCATCCCGACAGCAATAAGACTCTATAACATAACATAAACATAAACCTCACTGTAGTCACTGTCACTTTTTCACTGGTCACTTTTTTCTCTTCACACTCACCCTGCACCTTAAGTGTGCATTAGCTATGTATGTGTACATGCGGGTATGTGCGTGGATATGTATGTCCATATATATATATGCAAATATGTGTGTATGTGTATGTATGTAGGTATGTACGTCCATGTATGTATGTATATATGCTTTGCTTATGCATACTTTTTCTTTTTCTTACTATTTATTAGCATTTTCTCTCCATTCTGTCGGTAATGCATACTGTGTATGCGGATTAACAAATTCTGCGAATTTGTACATTGTGTTGTGTGTTTTTTATTTTTTATAGTTTTTTTTATCTTCTTCAACTTTATTTTACTTTTTCTTTATCTGTAACGCTGCAGTAACACAAATTTCCCCGTTGTGGGATCAATAAAGTTTATCTATTCTATTCTATTCTATTCTATTTTAAGCTGTAGGTTTCACTCCCAGACACAGAGAGAGCTCATTTTTCTGGATCTTGCCGTCCTTGTTGACATCACAGTGGCGCAGCAGAACCGCTCGCAGCTTGTCCAGCTCAGGCCCCGTGATGCTGGGCTGAAAGACCAGGCGTCGCACAGGAAATGTGTGTTAGCTACTTCTTGTTGATGAATGAAAATATTTCCACATTAAAAAAAGCAAGTTTTACTATTTTTTTCTTTCTTTCCTTTTTTTGTTTTACTTTTGTTGATGGATTGAAGGGAGAATCCCAAGATTTTAGATATTTCTTTTTACCACATATGAATTTCCCATTGTTTTTGAGGATAAAATGTTAGAACGGTATTTTATTTGCCCTGTTTCATCCAAGAGGTTATTTTAGAAATCTCTTTTTTACCACCCATGAATTCTATATTCTCCCAAAAAATCAATTTTTCCATTGTTTTGGGAGATAAAATGTTATATAAATCAGCTAATGACGTTTAAACAGATGGCTCTGTAAAACAAATCCTTAATGAATAGATAGGCCAAACATTTAACATTTAAAAAATAGCACTTAAAATGAAAGGGGTGATTTATTTGCCATGTCTCACCCTAAAAGCAGAGCATCTGTGAAATAATGAAGCCCAAGAAAAAGAAAACTATGTTGAGAGTAAATGCCCGCCAATTAAAGATAGCGTTTACTTTTGGGAAAAGCTGACCTCGAACCGCAGCCCTCTGTGTGAAAAAGCTGAGCGCTCCCCATTCACCTATATCACCTGACGACGCCTCGCGGCGTCACAACAGCCTATATAACAATGTAAAGCTACATCAATACTCCTGTTTAAGTTATAGGCGGCAGTTTATGAGTTGCATCATAGATGACGTAAAATTGTATCTATTCAAATAGCGCCCAGTTCATACTCAGTCAGGGCCGGCGTGTGTGGCGCTGCAGGCGCGTGAGCTCCCTCTGGGCACGAGCGACTCAGGTTCGCCTCCCGCCCAACACAGAGGGAAGACCTCCAGTGTGTGCACGTTGGGGTGTCACTGAGCAAAGACACCGTTCCCTTGCTCCGTGGCGTAGCAGGCTGCTGCACCCGCAGCTTGGCCAAGGCAGGAGCCTGTGAAACCACGTTATTTTGCATTTATCAATTCACATATTTCACATCTTAAATAATCAGGCTAAATTGAGACTCGTAGACTTTTTTTTATCAGTATAGGGTGCGACTCGTACAGTTTTGTCAATATCGTCAACAAACACAATACGCTAAATTACTCTATCTACTGTTATTACATGAGACGATACACTATTTAGCGCTTCACATTTAATCATCAATTCAGTCAGATACGCTGAGATGTCATGTTGGTTGATGGTTGATGAAACTGATCCATAAAACACGTCCTCGTGTAAAATGAGTATTTATTTATGTAACATTACACATCTACTGTATAAAAAACAAAAGGGAAACAAAAGGTTTATTTCCGACTTTCGTCTGCCAGGCCAGTGAACACATACATGGAGTAAGTGAAACTTATCTACTGGCAAAGAGAGATTGTTGGACACATGGGAGAGATCGGCACAGCAACCCTGACCACTTTATTTTAAGATGCACATTTTTTCAATCGCTCTCTGCTATGTATTTTATTTCTTAAATTCAGATATTTTATTGTGAAATGTTTTAATTCAGATGTTTTACACAAATCATTGTATGTAGCAGTGTTAGCCAAGTACGTATTGTTCATTATCATGTCATACAGTAGTATTAAAAAGTTTGGGTACCCCTGACAATTTTAACATTTTTATTTATAAAACATTGGTAGTTTGGATCAGCAATTTTAGTTAAATATATCACATAGCAGAAAAACAATGCATATATCAAGGAATTAAGAGGTGAAATTAAGTTTTTAGGATTTAGACAAAGAGTGCAATAATGACTTCCTCTGCATGAATGTCTCAGTAGTATGAGCAGAGTTTATGGCCCCACAGCAGGATGGAACTACCACCAGATTTTACTGTGGATAGCAACTGCCTTGGAATGTGTTTTTTTTTTCATCCCCCATGCATACTGTACATTTTTATGTCCAATCACTACATAAGATAAGATAAGATAAGATAAGATAAAACTTTATTGATCCCACAACGGGGAAAATTGTGTGTTACTGCAGCGTTACAGATAAAGAGAAGAAAATAAAGCTGAAAATAAAAAAAAACTATAAAGAAATAAAAATAAAAAACACACAACACAATGTACAAATTCGCAGAATTTGTTGATGATCCACCTACACAGTATGCATTATCGACATAGAATGGAGAGAAAATACTAATAAATAGTAAGAAAAAAAGTATGCATAAGCAAGGCATATATACATACATACATGCATGTACATACCTACATACATACACACACATACACACATATTTGCATATATATATAGACATACATATCCACCCACATACCCACATTTACACATACATAGCTGTGTTAGTATGTGTTGTTATAAAGTCTTATTGCTGTCGGGATGAATGATCTGCGAAAGCGCTCCTTCTTGCAGCGAGGGTGTTTGAGTCTCTGGCTGAAGGAGCTGCTCAGCACACCCACTACCCCATGCAGAGGGTGATGGGGGTTGTCCATGATGTTTTGCCAACATACTCCTCTCTCCCACCACCACCACCGACTCCAGAGGAGAGCCGAGTATAGAGCTAGACTTCCGTACCAGTTTGTCAATTTTCCTTCTGTCCCTGTCTGAGCATCCGCCCCCCAGCAAACTACTGCGTAGAACAGGGCAGATAGTACGACGGAGTCGTAGAAGGTCTTTAACAGAGTCCTGCACACACCAAAGGACCTTAGTCTCCTCAGCAGGTGAAGTCGACTCTGGCCCTTCTTGTACAAGACATTAGTGTTAGTGGTCCAGTCCAGTTTGTTGTTCAGGTGAACACCCAGGTATTTGTAAGAGACCACTGTCTCAATGTCTTTTCCCTTGATGCTCACTGGTGTGGTGGGGGGGGGGGACTTCCTCCTGAAGTCCACAACCATCTCCTTTGTCTTGCTGGTGTTGATTTGGAGAGCGTTGATGTCACACCAGCTGACAAAGTCATTGATGACCCCCCTGTACTCCTGGTCGTTCCCATCTGATACACACCCGATGATGGCCGTATCATCTGAGAACTTCTGTAGGTGGCAGTTGTCCGAGTTGTAGGTGAAGTCTGAGGTGTACAGACTAAACAGAAAGGGTGAGAGCACTGTACCCTGTGGCGCCCCCGTGCTGCTGACTACCACCTCAGACACACAGTCATGAAGCCTGACATACTGTGGTCTGTTGGTGAGGTAGTCCAGGCCGTCAGCTGCTCATCCACTCCGGCTCCCTCCAGCTTCCCTTTCAGCAGTGCAGGCTGGATGGTGTTAAAAGCACTGGAGAAGTCAAAAAACATGATCTTTACCATGTTCGCCGCTTGTTCCAGGTGGGAGAGAGATCGGTGCAGCAGATAGATGACAGCGTCATCCACACTGATGCCGGGCCGGTAGGCGAACTGCAGAGGGTCCAGTGCTGAGCTCACCAGTGGGCGAAGGTGGTGCAGGATGAGCCTCTCCAAGGCCTTCATCAGGTGAGGAGTCAGGGCTACAGGTCTGTAGTGGTTGGGCTCCCTGGGCCGTGCGATCTTAGGCAATGGAACCACGCAGGAAGTCTTCCACAGTTCAGGAACCCTCTCCAGGTTCAGACTCAGGTTAAAGATGTGCAGGACCACCTGACAAAGCCGGTTTGCACAGTCCCTGAGCAATCTGGAGCTGATTCCGTCTGGACCTGCTGCCTTCCTGACCTTTGTCTTCTTTAGCTGACTTCTCACCTGATCAGCTGTGAGGCAGATCTGTGGCTGGTCCCGGGTGGGGGAAAGGGCTGGTTTTGTTGTTGGTAGGTGTAAAGGGGGTGTGGTGGGATGGAACGAGGAGAGTGCACCTGGCAACAGCACAGCACCAGAAGAGGGGGGAGAGGGGGGGGACAGCACATGGAGGCGGGTTGATGGAAGCTGGGGGGTGGGGGAGGTTGTTGGTCCAGAATCGAATCTATTAAAAAACAGATTCAATTCATTAGCCCACCCCCGGTCGGTGGACACTGCTACTCCTCCATCGTCCTTGAGGTGACCAGAGATTTTGTTCATGTTTCTCCAGACCTCTCGGACATTGTTTGCTTGGAGCTGCTCTTCCATCTTCCTCCTGAAACTCTCCTTGCCACTCCTGATTTTATATTTTAGTTCCTTCTGCACTCTCCTCAGTTCCACTTTGTCCCCCGACCAGAAGGCCCTCTTCTTTTCATTTAGCAGGGCCTTCAACTCTGGGGACACCCATGGTTTGTTGTTGGAGAAACACCATACCTTCTTGGTCGGCACAGTGTTCTCCACACAGAAGTTTATGTAGTCTGTGATGCACTGGGTGAGACTGTCGATGTCCTCACCATGTGGCCTGCAGAGTTCTTGCCAGTCTGTACATTCAAATACAAGTACATATTAGTTCATCAGTCCACAGCACCTTATTTTAGAGCCTGGCTCATAGAAAAGTGTCTTAGCATACCTCAAGATAAGTTTGTTTGTGGCATGTGTGCAGAAAAAGCTTCTTCTGTAGAACTCTCCCACACAGCAAGCACCCTGTTGCGCAAAGTATGATAAACAGTTAAGTGATGCTACAGCATCATCATTTGTAGGTGTCTGGAGCTGGTCTGTGGGTTACGTTAAACTGTTCTCACCATCCTTCACCTCCGCTTATCTGAGCTTTTTCTTGGCCTGCCACTCCAGGCCTTCACTAGAACTGTGCCTGTGGTCTTTCATTTCCTCACTATGTTCCTCACAGTGGAAACTGACAGCTGGAATCTTGATAGCGTTATGTATCCTTCCCCTAAACCCTGATGTTGAATAATCAGGTCCAGTTGTTTCGAGGCTTCCATGTTGTCACTCTTTAGGATGCAAAGAGGAGAACAACTTGTAGTTGGCAACCTTAATTACCCTTTCAGGTGATTGCTTGAACCTGTGTATGCAGGTCAAGGGTCAGCAAACTTACCAAAAAATGTTTTAAAAAGTGTTTGATAATTAGTACTAAAGACATTCGAACCAATAAAAGAAAAAGGGTGCCCAGATTTAGGCACATGCCAATTTTTGTTTAGATAATTATTGCACACGTTCTGTAAATCCTTTAAACAAAATTTTACTTTAAATAATACAGTGTTTATTAGTTATATGATCTATGTCACTGAAATTGCTGATCCAAACACCTAATGATTTATAAAGAAAAATGTTGAAAATTATGAGCAGCTACTCACAGTAATACATAGCTACTCACAGTAATACATTGTCCTTTTCACCTTCTCGTTCGCTATAGAAAACATGGCCTGGAAAAGGGCAGATTCCCTTATGAGGAACTTGTGATCGTGGAGTGATCTATGGGGGATGCTGAATAATGCAAAACCAGAATTCACAGTTCTCATGGGATCATTGGCATTAAAGATCAGATTCAATGAAGCAGATCCATTCGAGTGAAGCACCATGACTTCTGGTATATGAAGAGCTGTTGGTGTTTGTTTTCACACTGTATATCATTGTAGCCCGTATAGTGCAGCAATCATCTTTAAGATAATGTGTGGCCGAGAGTTTTTTATGCAGCAACGGAATTTATTAAGTGCTATTTATTTCAAAACCTGTATGAAAGTTTGGAGGATGGGGGAAACACATGCAAACATTAAAAGCTAATTTCTTTGTTTTAAATCCACTAAATTGCACTGCCAGCCAATAAAACATTATTTCCCACGGATCACAGTCGCCACTTGTAAAATTATATAATTCATCACAGCCTTCTGTAACTTATAGCACCATAAATAATGAATAATATGAACACACTTCCATCTAGTGGACTACGGCTCATAGTACAACCATTATAAACTGCAGTTAGCGGATATGTTTGACCACTGCTGCTCTTGAGTTAAAATGTGTATGCATATTAATTCAATCATTATATATTTTTTAACATGACAGAAAGGAAGGATGATGTGAGGTTTCACTCTCCCAACTTCTATCACCTTGCATTTAGTTATTTATACACCTCCCTTTGCTAAATTAAATACTTAGCTGTGGAAAGAACAAAATAGAAATACAAAATTAAGTAGATCCCATGAGGGCAACATTACTGATCATGAGCTTATAAACCTTAAAATGAGGGAGTTCATCAGTTTATCTGAATCACCACTGATGGCAGCTGAAAAAAGGGATCATCACCTGTGACTAACATTAAAAACTGTCTGATGTTGAAAAAAGATGCTTCCCAATCTTTATAGACAAATCAAATTCTCCTCATAAATGCAGTTAATGAAAAGTGCGACTAATATTCAGTTTACCAGACAAGCCCGATAGGGAGGAGACACCAGGTAATTAGTTTACCACTAATATACTAACTAACTATAACTAATAGCTATAAACATAATAACAAATTGTTCCATTTACATTTTTAAAACAAAAAAAATTGTATTATGAGATTTCTGGATTTAGTGCTAGAATACGCAAATTTGATTTGATATCATTAAAAAATAGTTTTCCTATTTTCACCGATGTAAGGCAACATCAATACTCCTGTTTCAGTTATGTGAGTCCCCAAAAAGTCAATTTCCCCATGTTTTTATGGTTAAAATGTTGTATAAATCAGGCTGAGAATGACGTTTAAACATATGTAAAAAACCTTAACTTATGGATATGGCTATGGATGTGTTAAGGGCTGTGTCTATCAGCTAGTAAAGAGAACGTGTTATACAGCCTAAACCTTTAACATTTAAAAAATAACACTTGAAAAGGTATGTTTTATTTGCCACCCTAAATTCAAAGCGTCGGTGAAATAATGAAGCCTAAGACAAAGAAAGAAACATATGTTTAAGAGTAAACGCACGCACGTATTACGAAACAGACTACGTATTTCGGAACGAAGGTGTTCTCGAACCCTCAACTGTTAGATGAAAGAGCGAGGCGCTCCCCATTCACCTATCTCTTCGGGCAGCTCCTCAGCTACCATAACAGCCTATATAACGATATAAGACAACAATCCAGTACGCCGGTTTAAGTAATAACAGCCAGCCTGAGTTGCATCATGTATGACGTAAATTTGTTTCAATTTAAATAGCGCTTATATTTCATATTCAGTTAGGGTCGGCGTGTGGCGCTGCAGGAAGTTCGATGTTCCCCTCTGGGTCCCACACCCTGAGGTTGGCGGTTCGATAACTCCACTCCCCAAGGTTGAGTTACTCCCTGTACTTGAAAATCTCCCAGTGGTTAAATACGTAGGGCCCCAAGGCTGAGTGAACGTGTGTGAATGAGTAACTGTGAGAATGAGTAACTCCCCCCAACGTCCCAATAGGATACAGGTTGAGCAAACTCCGGGGTTGAGCTAGAGCTCCCTCCAGTTTCACACGTCGAGGTGGCATTGAGCAAAGTCACCCTTGCCCTTGCTCCATGGTGTAGCAGGTCGCTGCCACTGCGGATTGGACTCGGTGGTGTATTACATGGAATTTGCATCGTAATGTGTGTGCGCCGGTCTATTACATGCAATACGCCATGTAATGCAGCATTACAGCGCTGATGCCATAGAAGTGCACCTATGGCAGCTGGCTGGCTGGATGGACCTTATCCCCATCGGTTATAACCACAGTGCTGGGTGGGTGATGCTTCACTGGGTCCAAGGTGGCGGTCTGTGAAACCATGTTTTTATGCACTTATCAACTCACACATTTAATATTGCGTTGTTTATTGCATCTAATCTCTCTTTTAACATTGCGAGTCGTACGTTGTTTTTAATCAATGTCTGCAAGAAACACAAACACAATCCAGTAAATTACCGTCATTGCACGAGGAGGCGATGTACTATTTAGCACTTAAAATTAAATAATTTATCAACCCCATCACTCAGTATGTATAGATGTTATGTTATGCTGGTTGATGAAACTAAACCAGAAAACACATCCCTGTGTAAAATTACTTAAAGCGACAATCGTTCGTTTCTGCGTCCTTCTCTGGTCCCAGCTGTTCCGAAACTTTGAGCTTAACACATTTTGGACAGCAGCGATACGGACATGGGACAGCAGGAAAACACATGTTAACAACAAGAATTAATGTCCATTTCCATTAAGGGTAGCAGAGCCTTTCCAGAAGCCAGACCTGAAATAAACAGAACCTTAATTAGTATACCTACAATCATACAGCATTTATTTACTACATTTCCAATATCTACCTAATGTCATTTGTGTAACATTACATATACATAACAAACAAAAAGATGCATTTTAACTTTTCGTCTGCCTGTCACACACACACATCGCTTGGCTAGCTCGTTAGCAACGGTTACTAACAGCATGTAACATGACGACACATACTTACAGTGTCGTAAAATGGCCAATTAGCAGCTTCAGTGAGATCATGTGACACATAATATAAACATTTACCTGCGCAGATTGAGAAACACTTGACATGTGGGAATATTTCTAAAAATGTTTAACCCTCACCTCAACGTGAGTGACGGACCTAGGAGGGTTTATACTCGGGTTGAAACAAGAATTAAGAATTCAACTTCCGTAATTATCTACATTTAGCTCATATTATAAAATATAATAAACAGCTATTATAATGTTACTCTTAATAAGATGCCGGGATGTTCTACGAAACATTATTTTTTATTAACGTATTGAAATCAATTTTTCAATCTCGTATTACCTTAGTTTCTACTCGGATTTATTTTGACAACACATCTCACGCATTTACTTCCGGCGACAAGAGAGAGAGCGCGGGGAAATTTGACAAGTCACCGATTGTAATCGCAAACTAGCATTTTATATATTATCCTGAACACTTCAGTAGACGCGGTATTTGTAGTTTAAAAGAGTCGATCAGGATTGTTCTTCTTTTCCTCTATATTTCCCTGCAGCCTGACAAACATGAGGACTTTAGAAGAGGTGCAGGCGACTCTGCAGATCGCCAAACTGAAAGAGGAAGATCTGCAGAAACCCATCCACTGTCTGTCTTTCGGGGACAATATTTCATCTACAGATTACTGCCTGATGGAGCTCTCAGAACCTCCCCATGTAAAACCGTATTTGAAGTAATCAGGATCTTATTTCCTACTCCTTTCTGCTGACTTCTGTTGTGGTGGTAGTAGAAAACGATCCATACACACCGACATTAGAGAAGTGGAGAATCCACGTTTTCAGCCATGATACAATAGGTATAAGCGCTGCTGCGAGGGGAAGCGAAAAGGAAGCGCGCAGTTAGAAAGTAAAACCGTATTTGATGTTCACGTTATAACGTTAAACTACAATGAAATAACGTAATAACTGCTTATCAGTAAATAATACTTTCACGTTAAAATGTGAAAGTATCATATTACGAGATAACATTATAGTTTCCTATCGTGTAATATCACGTTATAATGTAATGCATACCACGTTCTAACGTGATACTAAATCAAAATATTTTTACTTTGGTGGCGGCTCCACGCCGTAGTTAACTTTTTCCTGTAAGGGACGCATAACTTCCCTTCTCTGATGAGGGACCTGGGTCAGTTCGTAACAGAAAAAAAAGTGTGATGATTGCAGGAGTGACTAAATGTAAAAAAATATATTGTTATCCAGAAAGCCACAATCAAATAACCCTTTCTGGATTCTTCACAGAACAAAAGTCAAAAAATAAATAATAACACTATTTATGAAATAAATAATAACCAAATAAGTCATTAATGTATTTAACACATACACAGGGCCCTTAACTATAAGGCGTGGGTTTTATATAGATATATAAATACATATATACAAAAATAGAGTGGGATTAAAACTGAATTTGGTTGTGCTATATTTAAGTATTGATTACAAAGTACTAACATCTTGTAATCATCATAGCATGGTAAAACACACGGATAAAACAAGCACACAAGTGGGTATTTAAAAATAAAGGGGGGGTAATGTCATCAATCAAACCATCAAAGTCCTCATCCTCTGTTTCTGATTCCAACAGCAGCGAAATCTCCATCAAACAGTCAGCTTCACTTTCTTCACTTTCCATGCCGTGCAACTCCTCTTAATGATGCGTTATAATCTGCTGGAAGTTGCTGTGCTACCGTAGTCCTGGTCCTGATGGAAAGCACCAAGATGGAAATGTTCAATTTTTATTTCTTCTGCTAGCTTTACTGCTTTAAGTTGAATGGTGACCGTCAGAACGCTTTCCCACTCCTTCTTTTCTCCAACTTGTGCCTCTTGTCTTATGTCTTAAACTCAGAGAGAGATAGACAATCCATGAAAATATAAGACTTTTATGTGCGCCATGAAAATACGGTATATGAAAAAAAAAATCAAAAAGCTCTCAGGTATTGTACACTATATATATATATATATATATATATATATATATATATATATATATATATATATATATATATATATATTTAAGTTATTTTTCTTTATTTTTCTTTACTGCTGATTGAGAGTCTGGACTGGTCTGTGTCTGGACTCTGGAAAAATTAAAATAATATATATTTTACAACAGTAAATGCATGACATGTTAAAAAAAAAAAACTTCTTTGCCTCAACATGTGCAGACAATTTATTCAGTTCCCATCAAATTGATACTAATCACAATTTGTCCATTAAAACAAGCCAAGGCCAATCTATTATTTATTATTTAATAATTTGATGTATATAAAAATGCAAATTCATCAGCATTTTTAATGTCTCTGTGTTCATAGCAGTAGGGAGAGAATCCACCTGTAATGTGCAACTCTCAACGCCTGTTATATTTATTTTAATAAATGTAATTGAAGGGCTGCAACACAACCGTCGGGCCACCAGAGAGCAGCATTACTAAATGTAAATCTTTATTATGGGAGGAAGGTTTTTTCTTGCTCATTTTCTCACCTATCATATATCAACAAATGCAGCCTTAATAATGAAAGAGCCTCCAGCAAACCACAGATATTAGATAAGCAGATGCAAGCTTTATATGGCCTTTCAGGTGCTTATTCTAAATACATTGAGTATTCCTTCTTTTTCCATAATATTAACATATCTGTGATGATTCCTTTATAATATAGTAAAATAAAGCACACTATCTATCTTCGTATTTTCTCTGATGGTACTGAAGTGAACCGTGAGAAACATGTGTATCCAGAATAATCCATTGATTGATCCATTAATCCATTGATATTCTAGGCAAATTAAATACATAAAATGTATCATTCTTTTCAATTTACATTCTGTTGGATTATTGTTAAAAATGGTACAAGTGGTCTTTAAAATGACATGAAATCAACAGGAACTCAAAAGGTGAACTTTGTGATACCTGATTTAGTTTTTTTGTTGGATTTTTCTTAACAGCGATTGGAGTTGAGGATAACTATTTTTGTTGAATAAATTAAAAGCATTAATGCATTTATAATGTGCATTTTAGCCCCATAATTCATGCACATACTCTTTAGTCTGACCATAGCTCCCCTCTTTTTTACCCTTTATTTTCCTAGACCTTTGTTCTCATCTGTGATGTGTTCCTGGCTTCATGTACAACCGATCAGAGCAACATACCCTTGAGTGAAAAACTACTTGCTAATGTGAAAGCAGTAGAACACCACTAAATCCATGCATCGAGCAGGGTCATTATTTAAAAAAATGTATCTAATTTAACTTATAACCTGATTTCTAGCTCAGAACAATAAGGCAGGATTTTATTTCAGCTGCAAAAAAGATGCAGAAAAGAAAAAAAAGAAGTTTGATTGTACATGAAGCTGTAACCTGTAAATATGTGTTTACATAATAAAAGGCTGCTGCGTGCACAATATAATACATAATAGCCTGAAGCTTTAGAAAAGGGGTTGAATTTCTTTCACAGTTAAAGGCATTCTTTGTGTATTCAATTCAATTCAATTTATTTTGTATAGCCCAGAATCACAAATCACAGATTTGTCCCAAAGGGCTTTACAGATTGTACAAAAGCAACACAACATCCCCTTTCCTTAGACCCTCACATCGTACAAGGTAAAACTCCCTAAAAATCCCCTTTACTGGGGAAAAAAAAACGGAAGAACCCTCAGAAAGAGTAACAGAGGAGGGATGCCTCTTCCAGGACAGACAGGCTGCAGTAGATGATGTGTGCAGGTGGAAACATTACAGAGAAAATTGGACATTACAAACAGACAATACAATACAGTATTGTCTTTGTAGGATCTTTCTGGTGGGCTGGCTTACACTGACGTTAATGTGATATAGTCCACGAGACTGGAATCACTGTCACTTGTAAAAGAGTTATGAAACAGTGAATCCAATTATAATAAAGATTGATTTTCTGGCTTTTGCTTTTATTGTGGTGTAAGCACTAATTTCTGGCCTTTGTACACTCTTATAGTCAGTGTGCCTGAAAGGAGGACCCCCAGAAACTACAGTTCTGAGGCACAAAATTCATTCTGTCACGATGTCATCAGTAAATTTGACACCGTATTAAATTAGATGCCAATTAACTGGAGGGCTCAATTATTTTATTCATCAGAAAAAAAGAAAGGCTTTTTATGGGCCCCCTCTATACTTGACTATTGGCCCAAAACTTTAGTTTTTATAATTTTCTTGTAAATTATTTCTGCTTTTTGTGAAGCTAAAAACCCACCCACCCTCGGAAACGACAGGAGTGGATCCTGCATCCATTAGTGTTACAGCTTTGAATTGAGATACGTTGCGCTCTATGCTGGGATGCATCACACAATAACTGTAAAACATCCGGTGTAAATGTGGCACGTGATTCACTTGAAGGCAAAGGCTTTCAATGGAAACGGGAAACTGTTTGTCCTGCAGCAGATGTGCAGCAGATGTGCAGCAGCTGTGCTGTCCACACAGAAACCCAGGACCATGAGCCCTGTATGCAGCACCCTGTACAAACACTGGCACAAGTGGATCTTTTTGCTGTATATAAACACATTATGTAAAGTCTGATGTTTGCTGTCGTGCTTCTCTGTTTAATGAACACACACACACACACACACACACACACACACAGACCACCGCAGCATTGTGGGGACTCATGGGACAATCGGCTTTTAGCTTTCAGGCCTGCATCAGTTCCCTTTTAGTGGCCGGAGGTGGTTCCATATCTGCTGCTTGTGCCTTGGTTTATTTGTCTGGCTCCTGCTTAACAAACAGAGACTGCTGTGTCTCACAGGAACGGTCACACTGACCTGCTGGAAAATCTGAGCCAGCCTCGAAATCTCTAAATCTATTTTTATATTACACTTATCAAGCTTACATGAACAAGAACACCAATTATTTTAGAGATAATTCAATTCAGTAGTAATCATATTAGATTATGTTATATAATACTTCACTCCTGGTGACTCATTAGAAAATTTGTCGGAATAAATGTTTTTGAAGGGATAATTAATGAGTCACTGCATGAAGAATGTGAAATCCACAGAACTTTTCTATTATATTTTATTCTTTATGCTCTGTTAAATGATGATTAATGTCTATATTATTCGGGAAAGAAGCATAAAAGAAAAATGTATTTACTTCAAAAATAGTAATGTAGTAATGTTTTAGATTGAGCAATATAGTTTAAAGGTTCCTAAATACAGGAATCAATCCTGGTACATAATAGATAGATGCAATATGCATTAAGTGGGTCTATTGCCAATTAGTGAATGGTTTATGACAGAACTTTAAAAGATTAGATTAGATTATAGCCACAACGAACAACAAATCACATAATAATAATTTTATTTTCTCATCAGAACATTATGTTAAAATGATAATAAACAACAATTTTTTTTTTTGGCAGGGAATCATGCAAATGGTCAAACACCAATTACAGCCAACTTTCCTGCAACTTCAAACTCAAAGAAGATGCTTTATATTTCAATACATATTAAAAACATACTTGTCTTTCTAACTCAGCTAATGCTACACTAACATTATGACACATGAAGTGATCACTTTAGCACACATCTCACAACATAGATATTAATTTTAGCCAAAAAAAAACAAACAAACAAAAAACATTCCTATCACTTATTTTTTAGTCTATAACATGCACAAGTTACACTGTCATTTAAGTGATGGATGCACAGTCAATTAATTTTAACACATCCTCAAATTATGTTTTATTATAGACAGAATAAAATAACCTCACATGAGTATTGACTTTAAATATTCTGATAATCCAACTGATGTCATACTGGATTGTCTATACAATAAATGCAGCCTGAGTTTCAGAATAACTCAACTATTAAGCTGTAGGTTTCACTCCCAGACACAGAGAGAGCTCATTTTTCTGGATCTTGCCATCCTTGTTGACATCACAGTGGCGCAGCAGAACCGCTCGCAGCTTGTCCAGCTCAGGCCCCGTGATGCTGGGCTGAAAGACGAGGCGTCGCACAGGAAATGTGTGTTAGCTACTTCTTGTTGATGAATGAAAATATTTCCATCCCTTCAGCTTTAATTTATTTCAGTGTGTCCTAAATCCAACTGAATTGAGTTTTACTCATATATAGTACATTAGAAAAGCTCAGCTACAACATTAAATAAAGTAATTTTATCTGTATTAAAACACAATGTTACTGCTACAACATCAATATATATCATTAATATCAACACTATAAATACAGTAAGAAAATAGTTAATAAAAAAGTAATATATCAGTAGTAGGGCTGCAACTAACCACTATTTTGATGTTAGATTAGATTTGAGCTCTTTGTATATTTATTTACTTACTAGGTCCTTTATAATTTCATTACTAAACATCTTATAGAACATTTTTTTTCTGTAATGATCCCAGTGTGAATTCTATGACTTTTAGGAATTAATAATTGATCTTTTTCCATTTGTTCTTGTGTTAAATATTCAAGAATGTATTTCTATGTGTAGTTAAACACCACGTTAGATTTAATGTAAGTCTTACCCGGACCAGCTCCATCATGTCTTTGACTAAGCCGTCCACCTCAGGACCCTCCAGTGCTCCTGTCTTACTCTGGAAAAAAGAAACAAGACAAGAAACATCATTTACATTCCATTCATTAGTTATCGTTTTCTGGGCACACATGTGATTGAGTGAACTGGACTAGTCTTTCAATCCCAAAGCTGGAAACATACCCTACTATCACCTAATAGGAAACCACTAACATCTTTCAGTAGCGCACACACACACACACACACACACACACACACACACACACACACACACACACACACACACACACACACACACACACACACACACACACACACACACACACACACACACACACACACACACACACACACATGATCTCTTATGCAGTGCACTAAGCAGCACACTTTATATTCAACAGTGACACAGATTCAATGCTATTGTGAATGACACCATAGATGTGATTGGGAGGATGAGATTGTAATATGTTTGCTAATTGTGACTTATTGTTTTTAGAGTATTTTTTCACTGAGCGCAGCATTGGGAGTGCATTAAATGTCATTGCATCTCCTGTGCAACAACAATAAAATCTGTTCTACAGAAGATATTTGCATTGAATATATAGCTGGAGGATTTTTACAGTGCAGAATGATCGGAAGCAAAAGAACAATACATGAGTGTGTGACTCACTGCAGAGGGAACAACATTTCTATCACTTCTTAAAAGCAGCAATGCAAAAACGCTCGCTTGAAATAAGATTCATAAAAGATCAAATGGGAGATTGGCGTCTTGCTAGATCCATACACTCTTTAAAGTCAAAATATGTAACTCGCAGTTTACTAAGTGGCTTTCACCAACAGTGTGAAACACCTCAGACAAGTGCATTGGCTTTATTTAGACTCTACAGTGAGTTTGACGTGACACATGGACAAACAGACTACAAAGTTTCAGAATTTTGTGTCCTTTACCATAATTAAAAGTGCTAAATACATTTTTAACTGCTGAGCCTCTCATACGACAGGATGTAAACTACTTATCTATTAGCCCCATGAGAAAACAAGCTCAAATGTTAAGTGTGTACGAACTACTTCTTAACCCAACCCATAGGCCGAGAAACCACAAGCGATAAGCTGACCAATGACCGAAACCACAGGACACTTATCACAAAGCTTCTCTGCATCGGGCTGAAACGTGTTCAGAAAGAACATTAGGGTTTACTTCGCAGCACTTGACGAGAAACTCATAAATAGGATTGTACGGAGTAGAGGAAGCTTAGAAGTGGCTCCTGATTGGAATTATTGACTCCAATTCTGAGAGTGACCAGACAGCATAATGGGTGCTTTGTTTCATAATGTTTCATTACAGAGATCAGGAAGCTAATAGAAGTCTTCTAATGCACACTGCCACACACTATGCAAATGGGAACATGGTATAAATTGGAAATGGAAAATATTTAGCGGAAGTGATATCTGCTCCTGCTGGAAAGCTGCTATTGCCGGCTATCAAATCTGAGAGTTTTTTTAAAGAAATATATATTGAAACAATGCCGCATTGCGCATTATGTCAAAGATATAACATATGAAAACTGGCAGTGAAAGTAAACTGACCACAGCCTGTAATATGGTAGATTACTAGGACAAATACAAATGGAAATAGAGCAGCTTTTTTAGCACCAGGGTGTGTTCAGCCTATAGATGATTTTTTAAAAGAAAGAGTAGAGGGATATCATTTGTTTTTCTTTTTCTCAATATAGAATTTTCGGGACCTGCAGACTTTTGATCAACAAGCACAAAGTGATGAAAAATCTCCAGCTGGAAACAAGATCACATTATACAAGTTGTATTGCAGAAAGACAGCAGTCATTAGCTTTGCTATTATGAGTGCTCATCTGTCTCCCAGTGGAATACTGTACTTACAACATCATAGTGGTCAAAGATCTTCTCAAAGTCTCTCTTCATCTCGGCTTTACTGTTGGCCTGAGCGAGATGGGAATGAGATGTTACACATTGACAAGAAAAAGAAGACAATTAACATAAAAATGACAATTTATTCATCTGTTACATAATGGGTCTTTTCCATTTGCTCTTATTCAACACTTACATCCATCTGGAACTGGAGCAGAAAATTCTCCTCTAAGTTCAGGATCCTAAAGGAAAAATAGATAGATAAATTTCCATTATAGGGAAAAAACACTTCCTTCACATATTTATATCATCAAATATTTTTCAGTCATTTAAAAAATGACTTTCAGAACGTGGATGAAATAATAATCCACTAAATGTTGTTGGCACTGGCAGTAGTTCTCTCTCTGCAAAATACCTGGCCAAGTCGTTCAGATCCAGGCGGCCATCCTTGTTTTTGTCAAAGATTTTCATCTGCAAGAAAAAAAGTTGAGGAGCAGAACAATATTTTAGTCATGCCATCACAATGCCTGCAATTTTGGAACCAACTCAGCCTTCTATTTGGCTTCGAATGGGAGTCAATCTCTTTCCTTAGATGAAATTCAGTGTCACCATTTAGATTATTTCTCTGCAGCTGCTGCACACACAACCTAAAAAAATGAAAGTGAACAATCCTTCTGCACAATTGATTTTCATTCTGGAACAGTTGTATATGTCTTTTTCATTTGGTTCTGTACAGCTTTTATTTGAAACAAGAAATAGATGAGGATACACGTGTGTGTGTGTGTGTGTGTGTGTGTGTGTATGTGTGCTGCTCTCTACCATTGTGTCAGTGTACTCCTCCAGCTTATCAGATGACACGTTCTTATTGTGCTGCTGGACCAGGTCTTTCAGGAAAGCCTGTGGGTAAAAAAAAGATCATAAACTCTCTCAAGAAAACAACCAGATCCAGTGAAGTTAAATACATATTGCTCTTACCTTATTTTGATTAATTTACACAAAAAATGTCAGCAAAGGAATCTCTACTATTAACATTTACTTTTGTCTTGTCAGTAGCTGGAAAGGAGGCACATCAGAACAGAAAAAATAGCTTTTGTTGTGTGTGTGTGTGTGTGTGTGTGTGCAAACCTACCTTGAGCTCCTGAGCTGATATGTAGCCGCTACAGTCCATATCATATTTCCTCCATATCTACAGTGGACAGCAGTAGAAAGGTTGCATGCAATTAAACCCATAAGAAGCCACTATGACACTGGTCATCTCACCTTTAAAGTTCTGGAAAATTCCTCATACAGATTTTTTTCTTAACCTAAACTGATGAAAGTGACATATACAGAGTGACATGGCAGTGTGTGACAGGTGAAAGAGAGCTGACTAATTTCTAACATATTGATTTTTGTCAGTTTTTAACCAGTTTAACAATGTTAATGGTTCAATAGCATGTCTTATATTTCATTTAACCTGTTTTGACCACAAATCCTGAATAAATTGATGTAAAACAGGTAAGAAACATGGAAAGATGTTACATATGTCAAAATAAGAAAAATGTTTTTTGTTGTTGTCTTTAAATCTAACCAGCAAAGTCTGACATAATAATTTGGTGAAATCTTCAAAGCTGAAGACATTGACTTTTATGACATTAAATGATTAACCAGCTATTTGTTGCAGCATTACATATAATATAAGACTGTATGGTCAGACCACTGGTCCAATGGACTTTATGGGGTTTTATTGGGTCTGAATATTAGCATATATTACAACCATTATATTACATACATATTGGTGTAATCTCTGAATTTACCTTCATGAACTCAACGCTGTTGTCGAGCGAAGCTTCTCTGCGGAAAATTAACAGGAAGTTCTCTTCCTCAGGCAGAATCATATTGGCCAACTGGAAAACAGGGCAGAGGTCAGAGCAGGTCAAGGTGTGTCAACAGCCAATAACCAGCTGGACATCTTCACACCAGCCATACACACTCCACAACAGGGAGAGAGTTTTTTTTTTCTCTTTTTTATACATTTTGTAGTGAAAACAATAGATTGAATGAACCCATTGACATTAAAGTCTGTGGATACCTGGGCCTGGGACACTGTTAAGAGGAAAGAAACTATCCCGCTGACTTTAGATTCACTTCACTTCTACTGTGTTAAGGTGGCAGCCAGCCAAGCCTCCTCAAATAAATCAGAAACGCTCGGTTTTGGCTGGACATTAAGGGCTATTTAAAAATAAATGTGTTATCATCTGAACATCAGCTCATGGCTCCTCTCCTTTGAATGTTGCTCTGTTCACGTCATTATAGCATTCACTTTCCATTAGCAGATTAAACCGGGCGCCCATCGTCAATCAAAATGTGTGATGATGCTGCATCCACTTGGGTCACAGAGCTGAAGAACAGCCGCAATGCAGCAAAACGAAAAGGATGAAACACGATGAACAAACTTAACAACAGGTCTACCTAATATTCAAACAGTTGTCAGTCAGGGCCTTAATAAAATAAAAAACTCTAAGATTGTTTGTTTAGTTTATTTAGTCATTAAATGTGAGAAGATGAAGTATCCAGTATGCCAGATATTTCTCAAAGTAATGACTGAATATTAAAGATCCACCCTAACATCTTTTTTTTATACATTTATATTTTATAAATATATATATATATATATATATATATGCAAATATATTTCATTTCAGAAGTGTAATTGACAAACCCTAGATGTTTCACGCTTACATATGTTGAATATTGCACCAGGATTTGCTTTCAAAATATGTGATGTCACAGATCATGCTCAGACATACACCTTAAACTTGGACTTGTTGAAAGTTGATTTGGGAGAAAAATGCAATTTCCTGCATTACTATTAACTATTGTTCAAGTACAATGCATGCATGTTATTTATCCTGTAGTATAAATGTACAGCAGTGAGGATATTTTCCCACTTTCTAATGCGTAAGTAGGCCTGTGCTAAAAAGACTAGTAGTAACATTGATCATGATGCAGCTAGAACTCTGTGGCTTGCCGACTTCCTTCCTAAATTTCTTCTCTGCGGAGCAGAAGTGAAACGTTTATAGTGCAGCATTACAAGTAATTGTAATGCAACTCACTTCCTATATACTCTCCATTATATGAATTTTACATTCTCACAATTAAGCCACATTGGTCTGTATCAGCCCTGATGAAAACCAATATGGCCGTAACATGTAGGCCTAAGTGCTTTTAATTGTTCTTCCTATATTGTATTAAAGGCTTTTTAGATATTTTTTAATGTCAGAGTGCCTCTGGTTCCTCTCTCTTTTTTTTGGCATCTGATCAAATTTGACATTTTGACTCTTTATATATTCTGATGTTCAGTTTTCAAAATTCAATTTCAATTTACTTTGACAGACATCTGGGTAGTTTAAGGGTGAAGAAAGAGCACTCTAGCTGAGATACACCATCCTATCACTGTACTGAAGCCATAGTGGAGCCAGTCTTGGTCGATATTTCTGAGTTGAATGCTCTTCCTTCATCCTTTCACTGCCTTGATGTTTGTCAGTGAATCGAATTTGAATTGTGAGAACTGAATGTGAGGATATAAGAAAGAGTTGGAATTGCACAATTTATTATATTTCACTTACAAACTCATAAATACATTTCAAAATAAGGTTTTCTGAAAAAAAACAAAAAACGATTTCAAATTTTAAAAAAATGTGGTGGCACATATTTCTTCCCCCCAAAAAAGGGGCATTTGTATGAGACGGGAACTGTTATTGGCTATTGAATACTATTGAGTTAAGGTAAAGAAATAGATATCGGAGGAGGAAAAAGTCATCCTGAGTTGGCGTGACACGTACTGCAGCTTCAAATGAAGCATCAAAGACCTTTGACCCTCATCAGCAACAATAAATCACTGACAGGCCGCTTATGGCAGCTGTATTGATTTTTCCTCCCAGCTTTTAGTTAAAGTCAAACCATTCGAAGTCTGTTGAGGCAATGCATTAAGGGATTGGCCAGCATCACAGAACCTGCAGTGATGGAGCCCTGCTGCTGTGCCAGGAGCTGCATCAATTACACTGAGTGGATGGATGGGATGGCTTTCTAATAAATTCCACGGAACAAGAAGCAACTTGTTGTGTTGTCAATCAAGTTCGGTGAAGTGAATAAATGGACTCCCTCTATAGTACATGTAATAAATATTGCATATTATGTAGATACAGTAAATATCTGTATACGGTTTCCATGCATATGTATAATGAATTGTATAAATTAAATGGTTGGAATGCAGTTTGTCACCATGGCAGCTTAAGCATGAACCTCGATTGGGAGTTTTCTCCCTGCTAGAATATGGCACATCATCACAGATCCATGAAATAAATGCTGAGGAGATGTAGCGAAAGGAGAAGGGTGGAGCAGAAGATGAAAAGACTGAAGGTGAGTGGGGTAGAGGGTGGACTGAGAAGAGGAAGAAAACCGGCAATAAAGGCCAAGTGAATGTGAAAAGATTAAAGGCTGTCTGATAGAGAGGAGGAGAGGCGGCCACGGCCTGCTTTTATTAACGTGATGTGAACCCTGAATGTGACGCACGGAAGAGACAACGAAATTCTGTTTATATTGGACAGGCGGGAGGCCGAGGTGTGTTATCACCACCTAAGCAGCAGGAATCATGAACCGTTAAACATGAAACATGCATGCAGGCTCAAACATATCTGCAGGAGACAAATACATGACAAGATCCCATTGGTTCCCAATAGTGTACCTCCTGAATCTGTAATTTGCCATCAGCGGTGACGTCGTAGGCAGACATGAACCTCTGCTTCAGTCTTTGAACCCTCTCCTCAGTCACTTTCTCCTGTGGAGACACAACACATTGAACACAACATTGATATAATCCACGCACTAAGTGGACACACATTTACTTCACAGGACAAGAACGATACCGAAGGACGATTGCTTGGCTGTTTGAGTCATGGTTATTTTAAGCGATGTCGCCATGGATACGCCGATTTTCTTGCAGAGGTTGCTCCATGTCAGGTTAACACTGTTGGTAAAAACCTCCTTGGTGTACATATGTCTTCTAATATAAAGAATAAGGACTTTGATGATTTATGGCACTAACATTTGGCTCTGTATCTCATTCAGGAAAAGATGAGATACTTACACAGTACAAACACCTAAGTGAAATATATATATATATATATATATATATATATATATATATATATATATATATATATATATATATATATATATAGCAGGAACCTTAACTGCTGTGCAACTCTCTCATCAGTCTACTCTACTCCACTGGGTTATTGATAAGAAAGCATCAAGAAATTCTACATGTGAAAAATTGGCTCTTGCAGATAATAACAAAAGATAATTTGAAAATAGATGAAAAAAAAAAGATGCAAAGACAGATGCACTCGGCTGCAGGCTTATCTAATCAGGGTTTCTGTTCCTGTGTAGAAAGCTGCTCGCTCAACCAGAACTCAACTGATCGTCGAGTATATATTCAGATACTTACGTTTTTTTTTTTTTTTAAGAATATATTCACCTGCAAATCTTCCAGGCTCTCTCTATGAACCCTTGATTGCTATGCTGTAACTATAGAAACCCGATGAGTCTGAATCACCTTGTACAGTGCAGAGTTCACACTTAATGCAGACTATATGGTCCTCTCTCATTACAGGAAGACAATATATATTTTCCAGTACTACCTTTTATCAGGCACCAGCAATTTCCTGTTTCTAGTCAAAACATTGAAATTATTGCAAGCAATTGAATTTATTTATTTATCATTCAATTTTAACTGATTGCATCTTCTATGAAGACGTGTTTGTAAGTTGCAAGTTCATGTAGAGAAATCTGCATAAGGAAAAGTAGGTTCCTCACTTCTACAGTGACATATAATAGACTGAACAGAACCTGTTCTGGGTATTTCTCGGAAGCCACAAAAAACACACCATTTATCCTGGAGGCCTTAATGGTGGAAAGCAAACATCAGGATGGACAAGATGGTGTGTGATGGGTGGCCTGTTTGTTTTGGCCCATTAGCTTCCAAGGGAGTCAACATACACACACACACACACACAATAGAACATGTGGTAAGAGTTGCGTGCTGATTGGATTTCCTGATATAACTGGTCAGGGAGACGGCTCAATCTTCAGCATTTAACGCATTCAGCAAACACACACACACACACACACACACACACACACACACACACACACACACACACACACACACACACACACACACACACACACACACACACACACACACACACACACACACACACCCCTTTTCCTTCTCCAGGTCAGTCTGTAACCAGTGACCAGACATCTTTAATTGTGTTGTGTGTAACATCCTTACAGTCACCCCACCCATTCACATTAATGCATAGAGGCTCAGCAGCTGCCAACTGCTGCAAAGTCACATATACTGAAGATGATTCAAGCCTTAAGTTTGACAAATTGTGCTAACAAAATCATGGCAAAATACATTTTTATCAGATATTTAGCAATAATTTAGTAGTTGACTGTAAATGTAGAATGTGTACAGTGCCCTAAGGTAAAGGATAGAGAACATATTGTATACTTAGAATGATGCAATTCATATTTGAGCTCAAGCAGTAGTGTACTTGATGTGGAATATAGATCAGTACTATATACACGCATAAGATGTTATTACGTTTTGCAGCTTCGTGTCTGTTCAGCTTCCCTGACGATGTGCACGCGGCTGACCTGCTGTCATCACAGGTTGGATGAATACATCCAAAGTGGACTCACCTGTGGCCCCAGTCGCTTCATCATGTGACGGAAGAACTCATCAAGCTCTTTGCCCTCAATGTAGCCATTATCTGTTAAATAAAACAAAATAAAAACACACAGTTTTACCTTTTTTCCCTTGTAGATTCAGAAATGCATGCTGACATTTTCTTCTAATACCCCGTGATTTTTTTTTCATATTTTGAAGTACTTGTGTATTTTTGAGTATAAGAAGCCCCTCACAGACATGGAATCTATGTAAAATAACAGCTACTTAAAATGTGTTTTAGTAATGGAAACATAATTCTAAGAACTTAAACGACCTCCTACAAGACCCATGAATTGCTCATCACTAATTATAACATCAATTTTCTCAATAATGCCTAGTAACAGTGGGAGATCAGGTATTTATATTATTAAGTAGTGTAATATCTGTCTGTGCTATGTTTATGAAGAAAAAACATATTCATTGGTTGTTCTCACCATCTGCATCAAAGTGTTGCCAGATTTCCAGGAAACCAGCTGCATCCAGGTTTTCAAAAGCACTGTCCATCTCAAAGAACATGAGAGTAAAAACGACTGAGTTGACCAACTGTGTTGCACTGTTCTATGATATGCTTGGTTGACATATGCTCTTTTTTTTTTTGATTCAGTAGAAACCACACCTCCCGAGTGTGTGTGTGAGAAAGAGAGGGAGAGAAAGTGACATTGCAGTAACATTGTTTTTTGCCATCTGGTGGTTGTGTCCTTACACTACAAAACAGCTCTGCAGGAGTTTGTCATCGTCCTGACGGCCGAAATTTGACAAAAAGGAGACAGTGTAGACATTTTAAAGACTGTAAAATGATTTTAATCAATATTAATATTTGCATGGAGAAATGTCCAACATCAGCAGAATGACATTGTGAAACGTATCGATCAAAAATGGAACAAATAAGACTATGAGCAACCATTTCATTTGTATTTATGCATTTTTTTCCCCACAGAAAACAGTCATCGTTTTTGCATCATTTCTTCTTGCATTTTTTTTTGTTTTGAATCATGACGGCAACATTTAACGTAATAACAAATAAATACATAGAAAGAATTAATTTCTACTTTTTATGAACACAATGTACATGTGAGAGGAAAAACAAAGGATGAAGACCTCACCGGCCACTGTTTGCTCGTTTTTTTTTTCTCTTTTTTTTTTTTATTCCAAATAAGTTACAAACAAACCCCTAGTATAGTAGTGTACTTAGTACCAAAACAATATAGGATTTGCTCTTCACATAGGCGTGTGAATATATCACAGTGTGTATATTACATGTGCAGACATATATACACACACCTACATGTTTGAAAGCACATATATACATACAGTACAACTCACAGCGACATCATGCAGTCACACACATGTAGACTCAGAAGTCTAGACTCAATGCTACTGGTTTTCTTCACTTCCTCCACCGTGTGCCAACACAAATTAAGTCAATGCTCATTTTATACGATTAAAATGGAAATCGTCAGTCTCCCCCACAACGTGAAACACAGCCAGCTGCTTCTGAACTCCCACACAGAAAGCAAAAAAAAAGTCCAGATAATTTCCTTGCATCATGAACATGGTTACATTGCCATGAGCAAACAGTCACTTGTGTTTGCTTTTAGTGTATTGCAAAGTAGTTCTTTTTTTTTTTCCTCCAGTGTCCTGAACCTCCCTTTCAGGCAAAAAGATTTTTGGGAAATTGACTGAAAATCCAAAGAATTGCGCTGACATCAGAGGCAGTTAAAACTATGTACAGAGACAAGTTTACAAGCCATGATTAGTGATTGAAGACACCGAACATAATCAGAACTCTACAGAAACACATCGACAGACACCACCATAGGGAAGAGGTGCAAAAGTACTGAATTGGACTCTTGTACAGGACAGTGCAGTAAAATGCAAGCTGTGCCCCTTTCACACTGCACATAAAGAACCAAGGTCTGCTACTGTGAGTGGGTTATACATCTACAGTTGAGTCTTAGTACAGTTTTCGATGCAAACACCAAACGGTAAAAAGCAGAAGGACAGCAGCCCAAACATGAAACACCAATCCAATTTGGATCTCTCATCTTCTGCGCTCAGTTATACAGTGTATGAAAGGGGTAATAAAAAGCATGTTTGTTGCAGTATCAGTGTGAAAAGAGCATCTCCTGCAGTTAAGAAAGACAACCAGAGACCTGTGGCTGCCGTTACAGTGAAGAAAAACTGAACTCACAGAATGGACCAGAGCTCCATTTGATCAAAATATAGCTACCCACATTCACCCCTGAACCTGGTTTCCCATTTATTTTCCACAAAGAAAATATAATTGCCAACTCATGCCACAAGTTCCCTGCTGCTTGGATTCTGTAGAAGTCAACTAAAAGCCCTGAAGGGAAAGCCTCTAGAAGGAGAAGAGAGAAAGAGTGTTTTGAAGGCTGGAGTTCCATCAGTGTACTGCTTTTACACAAAGAACATACTGAAGAGGTTATAAAAAATAAAATCTAGCTCAAAATAGCGACTTAAATTGGAAGCAAATAAGTAAAGTAAATACCCAGCAGATTAACTTTTTGATATTCCTCCTTTTGATATGTTCTTTGCTTTCATTGGACCATCCCCACATAGTTTAGGTTATTTATTATAGTCATCAAAAGTGAGTTGTTTTTCGTGTTTATTCTTAGTGTGAAATTAAGTTGTTTAAAAATCGAGTTGAAATTCTTTGGCCAAATGACACCAGCGGAACACAAGCTGATATATTTGCGATAGCTCTGAACTGCACTGAGTGTCACTTCAATGATTCGAACCTGATGAACACAATGTTTAACATAAGACTATTTTACCACAGTGTCAAAGCACATACAACAGTGTTCATTAACAGTGCTGAAGCCTTTCTGATTGATTGGAAGTTTAAAGGGTACCACAGTCCTCTAAAAGCACAAAATCACACTTCATATGGTCACTCCAACTCTCTCACACAGAAACTTGAGTCCAGTAGAAGTAAGGACAAAGGTGGAGAATGAAACATCCTTTTGCGAAGTTCTCTGAACAACTCTGTTTTACCATTTAGACAAGCTACATTAAAAGTGTATTTTATGTTTTCTGTTCATGTCGAGATTCTCAGCTGAAACTGTAGTTTCCTGTAAAAACTGTGAATTGCATAATGGGTTCAGTAACCTCTGAAGTCTGGAGAAAACAAAGGAAAAGCAACTTGTATACTGAAAAATAGCATTTAGAAAAATCTATACAAATATATTCAAGGAAAGAATTCCATTTGGGTCCAGGCTTGGTTGTTAGATTAGATTTCAAGTACAGTACAGTGATAGTGGTTATTGTTATAGTGAGTTTGGTCCCTGGGAGACAAGCTACTGCATGAAATATCAACGGTATTTGTTAAAGGCCCAGTGTGTAAGATGTAGCGGTATCTAGAGGAATAATGCAATTTAATATTCATAATTTTGTTTTAATTATTTATAATTGAATCAAAATAGAAAGAGCTGTTTTTTTATTTTCTCCCTTTGAGGAGTGTTTTTTTCACAGCAACCCACAGTGGATAAACCAAACCTTTTATATAACCTGTGGCCACTGTAGTTGATTTGCTGATTGGCTGGTTCTGGATTCCGCTAAAAATGTACATACTACACCTTTAAAAGAAAGTGATTTACTTAGTTTTACAGCCTTTCTCTGAAAACAAAGACCGATTCCTGAAAGCATCATGGCCTCGTCTGTAAGTCTTCAGATTTCACTATCCTTTGCCTGAATGAGCCGGATCACCCTGAGAATCATGTGACCGGTTTCCTCAAATCCCAGAAAGTTGTATTCATGTGAGTAGAAACACGATTTGAAGAGATTTTCACTCGACAGCAAAAAGTAGGAACAAGTTCGACACCATATTAAGAGAAAAGACAGTTTTCTGTATGAGAAGGAAGCTCTTGGTTTACTTGAAGACGTCTATGTCATCGCAGATAATCAAATTAAATTAGAAACGGTGTATTTCCTCATACCACAGCAGGGCTTTCTGCAAACCAAACATGATTTGCACTTTGCAGTCAAACAGTACCCACAGGTACAACTTCTAATAGAAATGAAAACACATTGATTACATTTCCCTTTAGTGTTTTTCTAAAGGAAAACATGCAAGGCTCGTCAGCAGGTTCTTGCTGTGGTTGTATCTTACTCATATCAAAATAAAGTCTTTGTCTGCTTCCTCCGCAGAATCTGTGGATTTCTTGCGTGCTGCTTTGTACTTGTCTGGGTTTGGGGATTGGTCCTTTGTCTTGAAAGGGCTGTGATCCTCGGAGTTGGTGCGGAGATGGCTGGGTCTCTGAACGGAGTCAGACGCTGCCCTCACTGATTAGAAACACATAGGAGAACAACAAGTTTAGCTTCAAAACTTCAGGTAAAATTGGGCTTTTAACTTTAGGAATAGATCTTGTTTCTTGCCAGGAAATGCCTGGTGTCAGCAACCTTTCTTCCACTCTTTGATTACGGTGATGTATCTTACATGCATGCATCAGTAACAATTTAAGCTCTCTAGATGCTGTGTAACACTGTTCACTGAGGTTTTTCACTGAATAAAGGACCCCACCCATCATTGAACTCTGCACGGAAAAACCTGAATGCTCATCCTTGTTGTCAGGAGTTTTACCCATTGCCTGACTTTATCTATAAGGCAACATGAATGTCACAGCCTAGGATCCATTGGCTTTTTCACCCTGACTGTATGTTTCTTGCATTTTGCTATGCTACTCCCTCTGCATGGAACTCCCTGCAAGGTGATCTAAAAATGTCGGACCCGTGTTCTTAAAACTAAAGAACACCAGGGTAAACATATTTTAAAGACAAAAATGCTGTCTACACAGCATATTGATATGCCACACCATGAGATAAATGGTTATTTTGTCTGTAGATCTTTGCCTTCATTAAAAAAATGGGAGGAATACCAAAAGTGTGTGCGTTTTTTTTGTCCAGTGTACACATGACCCACCTTCCTGAGTGGTTTTGTTGGCAGCCCCTCCAGGCTGCAGACTGGTCTGACTCTCCTTGTCCTTATCTGACAGCGCCCTCTTCAGTGTTGGAGGGAGAACCGTGACCTTAGGAGACACGCTGCCACTGCTGGGGGAGTCCGAGCTCTCATCTACAACAAAAAACGACTCAAATCATGTCCGCTGCCACATGATCTCATCACAAGATGCAAACTAGGGTTACTGTGTTAAAGTTGTCTCATGTATCATCATCATCAGGACGATTCCTGAGAACACTAACTATCCATGTACATTTCAACCTGAAGACATCCTGGACTTTGACCCTACCTATGCTCCTGCTGCTGCTGCTGGGGGTCCTGGGCTTCTGTGGCAGCGTGGGTCTGGCAGCCAGAGCCGGCTTGGCCCCCTGTGGCACCGGCGGTTTGGGGTTGACCGGTCCCCCGGGGGAACCCGAGGAGGACGCAGCCCTGAGGCGGGGGACCTGCTCAGGTTTGTTCTCCACGCGGGGCGGGATCTTCTCTGGAGAACCTGTTGGAGGATCAGGTTTATTGACAGAGCCGAAAAAGTGGTGGGCTGTAGCTTGGCTGCCGCCGCACCCCAAAATCAATCCATTCACTCGTTTTTCTTGTGTATATTCAGTGCCTTGTTTGATATTGAGAGTATTAATATAAATAAGTTCAAACAACTCACCTGTTGCATTAGAGTCAGGTCTGTCAGGGCTGGAAGACTGGAACACACATAATAAAATGTTCAATTACTTCATGACAGAGTGAAGACGAGTTTATATATTTTATATTTATAATAAATACAATATCCCTACTGGTATTTTGCAATATTTAATTTAATCATTGCTGGATCCATTGCTGCTGATCTGAAGATACACTGCAAAATCTGAAATCTTCAACAAGTGAAAAAATCCAAGTAGAATTATCTTATTGCACTGGCATATAATTTTGCTTATTTCAATTTTTTTTTCCTGATTTGGGTTACTTTTGTCTTGAGAAAACAAGAATAACATTTTCTTAAAAGAAATAAAATTAATTAAAAAAAGGAAAAAAATGATATAAGCACAATTATCTGCTATTGCAATAAGATAATTCTACTCAATATTGGACTAATGGTAACAAAACAAAAGATATTTTCACTTTTCGCTAAGATTCCAATTTTTTCAGTGTAACAAAACTAATAAACAATACTTTTGTTTTTAATAAAACAGTTGTTCACATTTTTAACCTAACAACTGATTTGAGTTGTAGTGTTTGATCCTGACTGCACAACATTTGAACAGAAGGTGGCGCTTTTTCATTAAAAAACACTGTTGCTACAGCTTGCACACCCACGCTGGGTATTAATGACGGCCTGACTCTTGAATAGCTCTCTCCCTTTTACCTGCAAGCACACACGCATGTGCACGCGCGCGCACACACGCGCGCACACACACACACACACACATATGCATGCACACACGCACACACACTTGGAAACCAGCCAGAACAAGCAGATGGCTCGAGCAGCTTTAGTGCCACTGATACAAGGTCAGAAAAGCCTGCCTGCTACAAACAGTAAAATCTTTACCGCGCACACACATGCACACAAACATTTTGCAGTGCTGTGACTACTCAGAGGCCAATTATACATCGAGTGAACACACACGCCCAGGTGCCAACACTGACTCACAAAACACATGCCTCATCTCACTTATGTGCTTTGCCTTCAATCCCAATACAATTCATTTCATATTGTAAAGGTTTCCCTGTTTCATGCGGAAATGAACAAGTGAAAGAGGAAAATAACAGTCTTTAGGTCACATTTATTTGTGAAATGTGCATATTGGCCCTGTTTCCTGGTTCCATCCTGTCCATTTGCTGTTCATGTTTCACTTTTTTTTTTTTACTCCCCTCTCCTGCTGCTACCCCTTTAACCCCATCGTCTGTGTTTTTCCTGTTAGTATCCAGTTACTGCAGCGTTGAACAAAGCTGTTGTGACAAGTGGAGACCAACCACCTACGGCTCTTTGTCGCTACAACCCTGTATGAACAGGATCTCATCTCTTATCTCAGCACCATTGTACAACTACTGAGGAAACTTCATTTTTGCAATGAATTTTTTCCTTTTTCTTAAAGAATTTCTGCCTTTTTACTCAAGTCTTGCATTACTGCATTTAGAAACTCACCAAAAATGTAAATATAATCAGTTCTGAAGGTTTTGATCGAATCACACAGTCCTCATCAGTAGATCCATCATTACTATTAGTAGAAATATCAATGCTTTTGAGACAATAAAGTCCTTAATTCTCATTAACCTAAAACTTCATGTGAAATAGTCAAAAGCTACAGACTTTAAAATGAGATTCTTTCATAAACTGCCGTTTTCAATAATGTAATGCTGGCTTTGTAAGCCAGCATTACAGCGTGTCTTGTCTAGTCTAGTGAAATCTGCTGATGCAGGATGTTTCTACTCATGTATGCAGTCTGCATCTTTATTCACATCTGTCGCATGCTGCCTTCTGTCCTCTCTCCTCTTTTCTGTCCTCCTCCTGCTAAACCCAGCTCACCTTATACGCTCTCCTCTCCTGCTTGGCCTTCATCTCTGCCAGGAGGCCGCAGCCCATCATCTGGACCCCCGGGTACCGCCTGCCCCCCTGAGGGCTGCCCCTGCCGTCCGAAGCCTCCCACGGCTCCTCTATGGAGTCGGGCGTCTTCACTTCCTCCGACCGGTCTGAGCTGCTGCTGTAGTCGGCAGGCTGCGAGCGGCTAGACGCGTCTCTGAAGTGGAGCGAGGAACGACTGGTGAGTGATTTTTTTACCATGTCAAACCCGAAGGAAGGTGGAAACAACAAATCTTGTTCAGCGATACCTGGACTTCAGCTCAGGTGCTGGGCTCTTTACTGCGATCTTTGGTGAGGAAGGCTCCTCGGGGATGGAGGAAGCTGGTGCCGAGCAGACAGAGGCAGAGGATGCAACGGAGGATGAAGGGGTTGCCTGGTTTTTCTCGGACTTATCCGATTTGTCCGATTTATCAGATTTGGAAGATCGTTTGATGAGGTTGAGGAATCCGCCTTTCTTTTTCTTTTCTCCATCCTGAGATTCTGAATTCTTCAAGGAGCGTCTGAGAGGAGAAATAGATAGAAACATGTTTAGTATAAAATGTATATATGGGACAATGTCAGTAATAGTAACTTGTGATAATTTTTATTGCAATGTATTGACAACACACTGCATTTATATCCTAAACCAAAATGTGAAGAAAAATTAAATATTTTTAATTACTTTACAAAAAAGAAAAACTAACATTAGGCTGTTCAAAGAAATGAAAGGGTCTGTATTTTTTTTTTTTTTTTTTTTACAAATGACAATATTCATTGTGAATCACTAAAATGATATCTAGTTGTAAAACCACTGTTTCTAAGCACTGATTCACATCTGTGTTGCATGGAGTCGACCAGCTTCTAACACCCGTGAACAGGAATTTCAGCCTCACAATTCCTCACAAACAGCATTTTTGACATCACCCCACAAACTTTCAACAGGATAAAAATCCAGGGATTGGGTTGGCCATATATGAATCTATATAGTCCTTACTTGGAATCCATCTTGGTGACTTTTTTGGAGAAGAACTCATCCACCCCCTCATCCACTCTACCCATGAGGCCGTTCTGCTCCCCATCCTGAGATGGAGCACTGCTGATTTGCTGAGAGAAGAAGTTGAGAAATCGGACACCATGTTTGTACAAAACCCTTTGTAATATGTTGATCTCCAGAGGTCTGTTTTAGGTCTCTGGTTGCCTTCGTACTGACTGAAATTGTGTTCTTCTGATCAGCTTTACTCACAGGTACTTTGCTGGACTGTTTTTTCTTGTTCCTCCGTGGCCTTAGCTTAGTGAAGTGCTGCAGCTTTTTCTCCTCCTCAGACGGCAGCTCCACCATCCCTCGTTTGTCCTGTTTTGGCAAAGCTTGACCCGGAGTCGGTGAAGTCTGAGATGAAGCTGCTGTGTCCTCCGTGTGAGCAGGAACGTTCTCCAGGGCCTTGTCCAGGTCAAACTCCATCTCTGTTGGTTATTGAGAGGCTTGTTATTGGATACTGTACCCTATAATAATTGTTATTACAATTATTACAAGGCAAGGTATTAAGATTATGTATGATGATAATGCTATAATGCAGTAATAATACCATGCTAGGAGTTTTCTTTTCTCAAATCAATGGATTAAAGTCTTACCATCACAAGAATAAAATCACAATATTACGATTAAGTTGCACTTAACTTTAAGAATAACTGCTCATTTTGTATGTGAAAGTGAGATGCAGTGTGCCACATGCTTTAAAATGTGGAGCATGCTGCAAATCCATACTTTAGTAAAGGTTTTACAAAATAACAAAATACTTTATCTTTGGGCAAATAAGCAGAAAAGTATAATAAGCATAATAAGAAACATATACATCAAAAAATAATATATATTTATCTTAGTCTGGCCTGAATAGTCTGTTATAAAAAAAAGTTTAATGTCATAAAAGTGTAATAATCTCTTACCAAAGGCACGAGACACTGGCCGCAGCATTCTGCTGTGGATGCTTTTCCTCTTGGATTTCGGAGTCATCTAAAAAGAGAAGCCGATAATCTGATCAAATTTGTGCTTTAAACCTGATAATCCATGTTTCTTCCTGTGTGTGCACACAGAAAACGATATCCTGACTGAGAAGGACCTTACATGTTTTTGCTACCACTTTGCAAAATCAAACTTCAGTTTATTCGATAAAAATATAATTATTAGCACAACTGTACAGGTTATTATCAATATCCATATAGCACATGGTATATTTTATTGTCTATATAAGGAATACATTTCCAAAGGTTTCAGGAACCTAGATTAATTTTTTTTTTTGAACAATGATAAAGTTCCAAGTTACAAAAGTATAAAACGAGAGAATTAGGAAAACTGTTTTTGTTATAGCCGTTTCACACTGATCTGTTAATTTGAATTATTATTGTGACTTTTACAAGAATTTTACCTACACACATTTTCCCTCTTAAATTGTCAGCTTTTGTTTTTAATGACTTATTCATGTTGACCGTAAAACACTTGTTTGTTGAGTTGAATTTCTCTATGAAAGGTACTATACAAATAAAGTTTCTTCTTATCATAATAAAGGCACATACAGACATTTCCAGTCTTCATACTGCGCATTGGTAGATAATAAGGACAGTAGCATCCAAACACATGTTGCATGTGTTTGTACTACAGTCTGCATTTACAAGACATCAAGTGCATTGGGGAGAGGAGCGGTGCAGTGTGGCTGGATGCAGAATGAGAACATAAGGTTTCAATTATTAGCATTTAACAAAGATGATTTAGAGAGTGCGTAGTGATATGGTGGATACGGTGTGCCCTACTATACTCATGGTGTAGTTTTTCTACCATAGGGATCTTTGTAGAAAACGCTACTGAGGACAGTATAGCAGGCAGGTTCAGTGATGAGATAAAAAGGGAAAGAACAGCAAGACGACCAGAAGTAGATAGAAGGGAGAGTGTGGCAGGACAGTCCAGAGTTACTGTACTTACACTGGTGCAGCACAGAGTCTCCGTGGAGCAAAGGTGGAAAAAGAAGGAGGAAGAGAGGACAAGAAGTTTGAAGCGAAAGAGAGACAACACACAGTAACGGCTGATGAAGGCAGAAAGGGGGGAAAACGAGAGAGACGTGATCCCCCGAGGTGACCTTTTTTACGTAGAAACGCAATAAAGGCAGATAGGACAGAGAGAGACCGAGGATGGGAGAGCTTCTCTGTTGACTGTTGCCTTCATTTACAACACTAGTCACTTTAATTTAAACCCTATTACGTGGAAAAAGTGCACAACACAACACTATGAAAGTCGCAAGTCGACCACCACCAATCACTTTGGATTGTATTCCAATGACGCAGCACACACAGACACTAACACACACTCCTACTAATCCCTCACCGACCACAGTTCCCAGACCTACCATACACGTTTCCAGGTCATCCAGCCTCTCCGCCTCCAGGATCTCAGTCGATGCCCTTTTAGGAATTTTCTCCTCCGGCACATCATGATCCACCAGCTCCTGCTGCACCAGGGGGCGGCCTCGCTGCACCAGGTGGTCTGCCTGAGGAAGGACAGGAGGGGGAACGGTACTGTGTCGGTTTCAATTTAGGTTAATGTTACAGAGCAGATACAGTTAGAATATTGCAAAAAACAAGACCAACCTGAACCAAATCAGGTAGAAAATTGAATAAGCTAAATTATTTGCAATGCATAGCTAGGGATAAGAGTTAGAAGATGAATTATATTTCCATAAAATCATGGAAATCACACTAAGGATCATTACAGAACATGAGAAATAGATTATGTAAGATGTCTAAAAAGGAGATTATATAGGACCCAATTAAATTATCACAGAAATAGCTCAGTCTAAATTAAACTTTAAAATAGTGGTACATTATAGCCCTACTACTGATATTATAACAATTTTCTCATTGTTTTGTTGATGTGGACATGATGATATATATTGATATTGTAACAGTAACATTGTGTTTTACTACAAATAAAATACTTCATTTAGTGTTGCCAGAGTGAACAGAAAGGGAGGGAGATATTAATAAAGAAGGGGTAAGTAAATGTGGAGAGATTTATTTATTCTAAACACAATTCTTAACTGTGTCCTAATCAATAAGCATTGCTTTCTTTCAACCATTGTGAGTGAACCACTGTGAGAGTCTTGTTTAAAGCCGTGGCTGACTGCAGTCTCACCAGTGTGTGCTGGGAAGTGGAGAGAGCTTCCAAAATCTCGTCCACGATGCGATCAGACAGGAAGGATGCCAGACTCAGTTTGACCTCACTGACACACAGAGAGAAAAGTGCGTTAGGATCAGAGGGTGAAAAAAAGACTCCGAGAGGAGCTACGAGACCCAACCAACACACACACCTGATCTTGTTTATTATATCGACGCCAGACTGCTCCAGGAGGGTTTTAGTGACAAAGCTCTTGGGTACGACCATCTTGGCCGAGCTGGCCTTCATCAGGTCTGAGCGTAGATCGCTCCTCTTCATCACATGGGGACACAAAGATTCTGCTGCATCCACCATGGACTCCAACAGTGTCTGGAAGCAGTGAAGGTGGATGTCATTAGCCTTATACTATAAATGCCAAGTGGAGATATTTACATAACTTTACTATGCTACCACTTCTGCATCATCCTTCCTGGCCTCATTGTTAGTGGCTATTCACAACACTGGTTAGAAACCTAAAACACAGTTTTGATACAAGCAAAATAACAGAGAGGTGTTAAAATATAAGGAATACCAATAAATATATTAAAAAAGCTGATGTGATTTCTAAAAATTGTGTTTTTATTGTAGTCTAAATAACATTGACATACGACTTAGCCTAATAGCATAACTGCCTGACGATGTGTGTGAGCAGGCTGATGAATTCATAGAAACTCTTACAAGTCTGTAGAGTAGGACTCATGCTGTTAAGGTGCAGAAATGTATTGCATATAACAAACTTTTCTGTTTTATTCTGAATTATATTTTGAAGGTTCCAACGGACGGGTTTGCTCATCTATTATTCATAGGTGGATATATATAATGTTTTATTTTCAAAATCAACACATTTTTTCTGATTGTTTCAGTGAAAAAGTTGTTTCAGTGTTTCAGTAAAAAGACAAAAAAAATTGAATTACTTATGTAAAATGTTTGACTCTTTAATGTAGCAAACTGAAATTGATACTTATATAATGCCTTATGTGCATATACAGACATTCCAGAAAATACAAAAACAATTATTGGCATCTTCCAAATGTAAGATGCCAACTTGGGAAGTTAAATAGTGACATTGATTAGTTATAATTTTTACCCTATTTGTCCATTGTGTTGCTAGTCTTGCTTTATATCACATGTGTCAAACTCCGGTCCTGGAGGGCTGTTCCAACCAGGCAGTAACACACCTGATTCTAATAATGGAGGTCATTAACAAGGGCTTTAGTGTTTAATTAGTAGAATCAGGTGTGTTACTCCAGTCTCTCCAGGACTTGAGTTTGACACCCCTGCTTTACATTGATCGTGTGTGGATTCATTTTTAAGTGTCTGTAGGTGGCGCCCATTTCCTATTTTTTCTTCTATTCATTACAAACCATGGGAACTAGTTACAGTTCATATTTGAAGAAATGTATTTCTATTTCTATTTATTTATTAAAAGTTTCGACCCTACCTGCAGTTGTTGGTCCATGACATTGGTCACCTCCCCGGCCATAGACTCCAGTTTCTCCTGAATGGGACCTACTGACGAGCTGTTGACCTCTTCTCTGGAAGCCGAACCCAGGTGGTAGAGGTTAGGCAGCAGCTGGGGAGACACAAAGCGGGATAGAAAGAGAGAGTTACTGGAACTATAAAGTCTAGGGCAGTGCCTGTAGGAAGTATGTAAGTGGAAGCTTAAGCAGATTTTTCATGTTTGGCCAACTGTGGGTGTGTTAGACTGTTCCATAGACTAAATGGACAAATTGTACATCGGGTAAGACCTGGACATACATTGTGATAAGGAGACCCATAAAGATACAGTTAGTGTAAGAAAACGACTACAGCTTATGTTGAAAATTCAGATGTCAATCTATCATCTATCTAATCAGTTTTGATATTGTGTTGAAAAACTTATGAGAAATTCCTTATTTTCTATGTTCCTGGGCATGTTACTGTTATAAATGTTATTAAACTAATGAGTTTAGGCCTAAATTCTGTTCAGTTAGGTGATAGTGTTAGCATTTCCTGAAGGGCATTATATATGTTGGTAAAAACATGTGTCTGTTCACCGTTCTAGAGTTCCTAGCATCTTTGATGAGGTTTTCTGCTGCGCGGACGTCTTCCAGGATGGCATCAGTCTCTGAGTTCCGCAGAGAGTTCAGATGGTCCTGCACCTTCACACAAATCCTGTCGATCATCTAAAATTCACATAAAAAAAGAGTGCATAAAATGTTAAATATTTCCTTCATTCAATACAGTGTGTGTCTCTTAGTTGTTTTTCTTTGACACACCTGCTGTGTAGTTGTGGTTACTATGCCCTGTTGAAGGCGATAGGCCTGCTCCTGTAAGTATTTCCTGGTTTCATGGTTTCTGTACAGATAATTTTCAATCTGTGGAGGAAACACAAATAGATATGATAGCAGTGTTATTAGATTTTTTGTGTAAGTTGTAGCCACTATTAGTTTTTTACTTCTTATACAACATGAAACCCCACTACTACTTTACAAGATAGAAATGAGTGCATACCTTTAGCAAAGCATCCTCTGTTTTCTCAGGGCTGGCCTTTAGAGCCTGGGAGGCATCGATGATAGGGATGGGCATGAAACGAATTGTGAAATTCCTAAAAGACACACAGCCAGGGGACGTTATTCAGTGGCTACTTCATAAAATAATGGAAGAGGAAAATGAAACACAGTGTAGGGATGTGCAGAAATAGGGGTAAACACTTTTTCTATAGAGATTAAGGAAAGTGATGCATACAATGCACAAAGTTTTCATTGGTACTCATTGTAATATGAAAGTAAACTGGCCTAAATCTGGAAAAAAAACTTGAAATAAAATAGATTATCTGATAGTGGATTAAGATAATTATACCTAAAACAAGGTATCTTCCCCTCTTAAGATTTCAGTTTTTGCAAGTGAGTCTGAGTCTGGACATATACAGTAAATAAAAGCCCAAGTGGCTACTTGATGATTTAGAAATAGATTTAAATTGAGGTGGATTTCCAGGAAATACAGTCAAATGAGCCCTTGATTGCCACGTTTGTGGGCGAATGTGTGTGTGAGTGTGGTAACAAGGTTGAGGCAGCATTAGATGTGGTTTTGCACCTCAGCTGCTCTCACACAGGTCCATTACTGAGTCATCAACAGGCACCATTAGCAACTGATAACTGATAATAAAATCACCACATAGCATTAATATCCATTTCATAATAGAGGGGAAGAAGGGATGGAAGAAGACAGAATTAATAGAATACAAGAAATGTAAATCACTTTGAAACACATATTCTGTCTCCATTCTCTTGAAAATGTCAACTTCCAGCAGTATTGAACATCTAGGGAAAGTTTTGAAAAATGTTATGTCAAGCATTATGAAATATCCTATGACTATAAAACACAAGAGACTAAAGGGCGGGAAGACACACACACACACACACACACACACACACACACACACACACACACACACACACACACACACACACACACACACACACACACACACACACACACACACACACACACACACACACACACACACACACACACACACACACACAAATATACACACACAGCTGTGAATAGAGAGACAGAATAGAGAACAGGAGTAGGAAGAGAATGAAAACTGTTATTTCAATAAAACATTACACAGACTCCGAGGGGAAAAGGGGAGATGTGCTGAAGGGAGAATATGATTAACAGATAGAGAAGATGAAAGAGGTGGATGTACAGATGTGTCCCACATGCAAATTTAGTCAGACGCATAGAAAATTGAACATTCGAATTCACAGGCAAGAGGAACTGTGGACAAAAACCTGATGTATTCACATGCACTCAGTTTTTGTGTCTCTTTCAGTTGTGTCAGTCATTCCTCCCTACTCAGTATTTATTTTAATGCAGTTGTTGCCTTTGTAGTTGTATTCTGGTTGTCACTCTCTCGCCTCTGTGGCTTCTTTCCTGTCATCCCCTCTCCTGCTCTTCCTGTCTGAACACATCTGCAGGTCTCCTCCTGCTCAGCATCAAAGAAAACTGACATCTGTGCTGCGACATGTAACCACACATCCATCCTTCAGAAGTACAGGAGTGGCTCCTGCAACCACAGGTTTCTATCATTTAATTATGAACTTTAATACAAGAGATGCAGATGAAGCTAAACTTACTTCTCTAGAGCGGCTGCGACATCCTGTAGACCCTGTGGGCTGGTGTTGTTCTTATCCCACATCACCGTCCTGCACAGCCAGACACACAACGTGTTATATAATAATATATGGATGTCTTTTTATAGAAAAATGCACAAGATAATTTCATTTCACACAAACAGCTCATATCTTCTTAGACCCTAAGGTACATGTTGGGAGGTTTTGACCACAAAACAGGTATCTTATGAAACTGCACCATAACTACAATTTTAGTCTGTTTTACACTGGGTGCAGCAAGTGCCTCAGTGCTGACGCATGCCTAAATGACGTTAAGGAGCACCCTTTCGCTACTATTGATTATTCACTATGGCTTGAGTGAAGCAAAAAAAATATTTATTGAAATTCAATCTTTGGTCAATCTCTGGTAAAATATGTAGAGGAATACTCTGGAGAAGCGGAAAATTTAAATCTAGGGCGGCAAAAAGAGGGCCTGTATAAGAAGAAGACCAGAGCCTGTGCCCCCTGCCCGTTTCCTCACCTGAGTTTGGAGTTGATCTGCAGTGCCTTGGCCAGCATCTTCGCTCCCATGTCGCCCATCGCATTACCGCTGATGTCGAGCCTGGTGAGCGACGAGTTGCTGCCCAGCGCGTTCAGAATGATGGTCAGATCACTCTTAAGTCTGGAGTCCGCCAGAGACAGAGAGGTGAGGGGCTGGGGGTGGAGGGGGAGAAGGTGCACACAGGGGACGGGGGATAGGAAATATGAAGTACAAACCACAATGTCAGTCAAAGTCTCCGGCAGTGTTATTGCAAAGTGGAACAGTGAGTTTTATCTGCCCCCTGCAGGCAATTTAATACAGGCAGAACTGATGAGCTGCCCTCCAGTTGTGTGTGTGTGTGTGTGTGTGTGTGTGTGTGTGTGTGTGTGTGTGTGTGTGTGTGTGTGTGTGTGTGTGTGTGTTTGTGCGTCTCTTTGGCAGCACCAGTGAGCATTTGAAAGGGTCTTTTGGCCCTTGTCATAAATCACTGCCAACTTCAACAAAAGCTATTGTAATTTATGTCATTCAGAACATTATTATTCTTTTTGGCAGCATGTTTTCTTGTCACAGTGCCCTTGAATGTTCCACTATCCGTGGACATTTGGCCCTGTGTTCTTCTTCTCATTTGGTTTAAATGCCGACTGATTTTATTTGTTCGATCTCCCCATCCTATCATGTTTGGCGCTTCTCTTGAGAAAATGCACAGTTGGCCATGACAATCCCTGACACCAGCACAAAAGTCTCTTTAGCTTCTTAAAATCACACATTCATAAACTATGAGGATTCACTTGCTCAGTTCAATAACTATTGCTATAGAACTTCTCCATAGTGAAAGTATTCATTTCTAAAGAGGTTTTTCCATCTCTATCTTTGACAAGTGCGTCAGTTATAAATTCATCCATTCTGGGAGGAGCTGGTGACTTAAAAATGGCAAACTCCAATTAAACATTTATCAGAGGATCAAGTGGACTGGAACAATATTTTAGGCAAGAGACTGCCTCTAAAAATGTCAGGTAGCATCATCTGCGGCTCTGTGAGGCGAAATGAGGCGTTCAGCACTGGATCAAGTGGATTTCCTTGTGATGAAAGAGCGATACGGCGGTTTACGGATCTCCAGCAGCGGCCGTCTGTTCACTGGTGTTCAGCTGCTCCGTGATGCATGCCACTTTCACAGCTGGAGACTTCTGATCCCTGTGCTCCGCCGCCAGTAAGCCAGTCATTTCACTCACACAGTCAACTCAACGCATGCACACACACAAAAAAAAGCTTTCTTTTTTATTGGCATTACAGCGATTAAAGCAGCGGTACATCAACTCACCCTCTTAAAGCCTCAGTGTCCTACTTTAAATGCTCACTGTGCTGCTGCATTGCTACTCAATTCAAGGGGAGCTCTATAGACTGAGAGCAACGCATGTTTTCTGAGAAGTGTGTGGCATAGTAATATGAACATGGTTATTAAGGCAGAAAATTACTTTTTTATGTCTTGTCTAAGGATGCATGAGAATTATTTACAGCCTGCGCTTGTTCAGAGCGGACATTTAAACGAGCTAATTTAAATAGGTACAAGTTTATGCACCAGTAGCCACTGGAGTTAATTACATCTCCAATGTGGTAACGAAAATACTAATTCCTAAACTGTCTCTTACACCTACACAAAAACTTGGCAAACTTAACACATCAGAAAAGCAGCAGCAGTGGACCATTAACATCTGGTTCTAGCAATACAGAGGAAAGGAAGTCTACAACAACAACAGCTGCGTGATGTGTCAACAAAAGTTAATTAGAAAAATCCCATCCCTTCCTTATGGGTGACGCCGCTGACTCTAAGCAGCTGCAGCGTTTCCAATCCTCGGCCTTTGTAATCACTAACATCATGAAACCATTGCTCGGGGTGTGCATACAAGTCTTGTTTAATAAATGAGAAATTCCAGCACACGGAAATGAAAGTGATCTTATCCCAGAGACTAAACTGGTTAATGTCCGTCCATGTAATGAGGATTTGTGTTTAATTGTGTAATAGGCCTCAGCTATTCTTCAGCTTGTCTGTAGCAATACACAAAATATCTACTACAGCCTGCAGACAGGAAGGTGGTATCTTATAGAATAATTTGTATCATTTACCTTAGCCTAAACAATCTATCATTTTAGGTCAAAATACATGATTTCAGGTGATTGTTAATATTGTGATTTTTTGGGCCATTTTCCTTACCCAGATTTTGTTTACATCAGCTATTTTACTGGTGTATTTCACCTCCCTGACCTTAACTTCAAGTTAAGACTCCTTTTGCTCTAAAGTAAGACATTGATGTCCTTCCAGTTGTAACCCATTCTTGAATTGACTTTTGTAGTTGCATTAGAGTTATGGCATTTATTGTTTTAGTTACTGTATGATGTAAGTTTCTGTGCTAGGCTTGTAAATGTTGAAACTTCAAATCAAACCAGAATCAAAATTGCAATATCAGCCACAAAATTGCAATTTGACTTTCCCTCCTTTGACTTAACTCCTTCATCCCGAAATTGTGAAATATTCTCATTTTTTTTTCCTCTTTGAATTTACACACATCTCTTGCCACTGTTTTTGACCTTGTGAATTTGAGGTTGCTTATAAACACCACAGGTATCAGCCTTCTCCTGGAAAGAAAGCACTGAAGCATATTTTCCAAACTATTTCTATAATAGAGGAGATTATGCCTTTTTTTTTTTTGTTTGCAACATTGAAAAAAAATAACACAGTCTGTGTATCTGTTTATTTCTTTGTAGACAGGAGACATCCTGGGTCTAACTGCCTGAACCTGAGCCAGGACACTGAAACACGTCAGGGTGGATGTGCTGCCTGTAGCCATGTCTCTCACTCCATGCGTGAGTGTGTGTGTTTTTCTGCACGGCTGCAGAAGAAAAAGAATCTCCACAGGCCTTTATTCTGCTGCCTTTGCACGTCAGCTCTGGTTGCATGGCACCTGAGAGGGTACACTCTTTCTAACTGACACAGTCAGTCAGACATGCACTTAAACACATGCACGCACAGCCCTCTGATGTTTTCTCTTTATTGGGTCCCTGATCTAAACAAATCTCTGAGCTCTGAACCCACAGATTCCTATAAGTGAATCAACAAATTCTTCAGAGATAAGCTCTCTTGTGTAAGTTGCTAAACTTTTCTTTCTACCTCCTTCCTCCCCCCACTTCCTCTAGTCTATATCCACCATCAATACATCATTTGACCTCCACCCTTGTGCCATCCTTCTTTCAGTATCCATCCATTAAAGTTTCTACATTCATTTCCTTCTTTCTTTGTGTTCGAGCATCCATCTGCACAGAGAGATACTTAGTTCATCCGCCATCTTTTCACACACAAAATGAAACACACGCACACATACACACACAGGCTGCAAGCACCAAGAGACCAATCCAACACAAAGCACTTCAATAGAACTATCAATCTAGCACATCCAGTACTGTGGGAGACAAAGAAGTTCAGGCATCGACAAAAAATTGGTTACAGCTCCCCTGATAGAGAGAGATAAAAACCAGTGAGATGGATTGAGGGGAGGAAGAGGTAAGAAGGAAGATGCCATCATACCTTTGCATAGGTTTCCTTTTATAATTCCCCCATCAAACACTGATAGACACAGGGAGAGAAATTCAACTGGACAGGCAGCCAGAGGTGTAGAGGTGTCACTGATTTTTTTTTTTTTTTTTAACTCTCACTAGATTCTCATCAGTGGAAATGGGAGTAAAGCGGTGCAGCACTTGCCAGTCAGCATAAAATCATCCTTCGTAAGCCATGCGTGTGTCAGCAGATATAAAATGAAGTAAAACTTGAGTGGGTCTATTTGTTTCAATCACAACTCATAGCCCTTAATATTTCAAAGCTAATGAAAGATATTTGTATCATTATGATATGGAAAGTATTATGCTGGAAAAGTATAGCCATGTTTTTCATCACCATTAAGACAAAAAACAAATACGCATGATAAAACATGGTTGATTTCTCCTCTGGTACTCTTCCTGAGAGTTCAGTTTTTTTTTCCCCACCCTTAAAAGGTTTTTTTCAACAAGAAATTGGACAAATGGACAGCATATGTCAGGGTTCCCACACCTTTTTCATGAACAAATTCAAGCACTTTTCAAGCACCTTCAAGCACCAGTTTTTCACTTTTCAAGCACCTTTAAATAGGTAGCCTACTCGTTGTGTTTGCCATGATGGTCATGAGAAGCGCAGCGGCGCCACTGTATGGCATAATAGTATGGGTCTAATTAGCATTATTTCATATGGTGGTAGATTGAATGTTTGGATTTTTAACTAATTGTGAATTGGCTTGTATTCTCAGCTTGTGAACATAGCATTGTGTCACTACCATAGCGCAATAACAGTGACAAATGCCTGAAGGGGGCTAAAGTATTGTATGTATCAGCAGACGAGTTATTTATTTTCACTACATGTAAAGGTGTCGGATCAAGCGCGTAGTCGCTTAGGAAACATTTTTGTTTTCTCTTGGTTTATTGAGATAGACATCACAAAAAATTCAAGCATTTTCAAGCACTTCACAAAAAATCCAAGCATTTTCACAACCTTGCAAACACTGAACTGAAATTCAAGCATTTTCAAGGAATTCAAGCACCCGTGGGAACCCTGATATGTACACACTGTGTGAGATAGTATTAAAATACCAGTTGGTTTTTGGTTTAATGTGACTCTCAGTTCATCAATATTGTGAAATTTTATTCATGCCGCCCTCCCTCCCCTGATGGGGTCAGAGTTCAGCAACTGAGCAGCTGGTGCAGATGCAGCGATTTGCTCAAGGATGCGTCAAGCTTTGTTCGGCGCTCACTGGTGCCGCATGGAGCCTGAAGCGTGTGATGGGAGGACGGCTTTTGTTGCCAATGAGCTACTGTCTCTCACAAAACCAGATAGAAAAGGAAATGAAAAACTCACCGACTCCTCCTCCTGTATCATATGTACCAGGCTGTCCAACACTGGAGCCAGGTTTCTGAATCAGATAGAAAAAAGAAAATTTAAGAAAAATATACATGATTACTGTTTCAAACTGTGCTGCAAGAAGTAGTCAATTATACAAATAATATTATGTTCTATACCCGAGATGGCTGCATTGGCACATCCTATATTCTACATAATCTATTCTAGCGATAAAGCTCCTGTAAAGATACTCCCTGAACTCCAATTTAGTTTTAATCCTAGTATTGTGTCAAATGCCCTTATTAGTTTTAGTCATATTTAGTCAACTTGTGTCATTTATGTTAAGTTATATTGACTAAAATCAAAAGTATTTTAGTTTAGTTTTCCTTGACTAAAATTTAAAGTATTTTGGTCTATTTTTAGTCAGTATTCTTTCTTTAGTCTTTGACAGCAGGTCGATAGTGATGTTAATCACAACTACTCTAGGCAGCTTTCTGCAACAATTTATTGGAGGAGAAATACGAGTGACGCGCCTCCAGTTTAGGAATGTAATTTTTCTTGTCTTCAAGGAAATTATTTATTTATTAATAATTATTTAATGAGCATGATTTTGTTCCATTTTTTGTCAACAAAAATGCGTGTTAATTTCCTCACAGAGAGTGGTTAAGGGCATAAATTTTGTCTTGTTTTCATCATGAAAAAACATTGTTCAATAATAAACAAATATATTTTGTCTATCCTTGTCTGATGAAATGAACACCTCTTCCTGATTATGCGAAACAACTTTTCATTTGGATACTCTGTGCTCACAGGATTTTATGTTTTCAGTCCCTCACACTATTACAAAATTGGCTTTTATCTTCTATGATTTTTTTTTAAATTGTATTGTATGTATTTTATGACTTTTATGACTTTTGTCTATGTACTACTGTTTCTATGTTGTAAGATGTAGTCTTTGTTGTAACTTTGTGTCTGTTGCCCTCTTGGCCAGGGCACTGTAAAGGAGATGTCAATCTCAATGGGACTCACCTGGCTAAATAAAGGATAAAAAATAACAAAAAACAACAATTCAAGTAACATGCATCAGATGGAGTGGTCCTAACAGGCCCCTCCAGCTCACACTAACACCACTTCCTCTCCTGATTCACACCCTTACTTGGACTTGATGTTGTTGAAGTTCTTGCCCAGAGACAGGTGTCTAATGGACCGGTTTTTGGCCAACCACACCAGCAAAGTGGACAGATCTGAGTCCAGGCCTGGAGAAGGGGAAACATGTTAGAAATGATCCTATGTTTGGCTAAAATAATATATATTATAATATATATACTCTTTTTGCTGCCACCTCACCATTGTCAGAGATATCCAAGCTGGAGATGTTTGGGATCTCGGCGATGCAGCCTTCAAGGATCTGAGAGCCTCCGGATCGCAGCTGTAAAGACAGGAAGACAAAACGTATACTATAAGTATAAGCTCCATACTGTGTGCCTGAGCACTGCTGGAGGATTGTAGATTTTAGCAACGCCTAAACTATGACTGCATAGAAGAGAGCCTACAATGAACAAATGTTTGTCCAAATTTAACAGCAAAACATTGAAGGATCTTTGAACATGTGTGGAAACCAATAAAGGAGGAGGTTTCAGACTTCAACAATGTAGATGATCTAGAACCACTGTGTGATGATATTTCCTTTTTATAATCATTTCATACAAAATTTTGATAGGGAAAAATGACAGTGACCATAAGGAAAATTTAAGTATGTGACAACAAAAGGGATTCTGAATGAAGAATGAAGCAATGAGCGGGTAATTATTAAGAGCGAGCATGTTAGTACTTACACAGTGGCCAAGCTTACAGAGGCATTAAGGAGAGAGGAGAGCATGTCAGAGCCAAGCCAACAATTACCAGTGACAAGAAACACAGATGCCTAATGATCATACTTCTGTTCAAACACTCGCACAATCCACAGACCGACACACATACACAGTCAACAGGGAGTCAGACGCTGTCATGGCCCACTCAGGGAGCAGTTTGGGAAGCCGCCGCCAAACGGCTCATTAAGGCTTGGAGGAAGGACGGAACGCACCATTTCACCCCTGTGGCTTCAATCTGGGCAGTTTTCTATAGGAATCTGGAATTCAATTTCCTGTGTAATTTGTATTCATGTGTTACGTTTAGAAATGCCTTTGAATCCACGGCAAGCTGGCTTTTTGTTGTTGTCGTTGGAGCAGGGGTGGAAATGAAGGCAAGGAGCTGGTGTGTGTGTGTGTGTGTGTGTGTGTGAGAGAGATGTGATGGAACTGAACCCCACTCACACCCCCAGCCTGCTCTCTGCCAAGTACTCCATTACCCAGGCCTCTTAACGGCATCACTGGTTTGTCAAATGGTTTTGGAGTGGATGCTAAAAAGCTGATTGTATTGGAGTAATGTAGCTTCTAAACTATTAGGAGCCACACTACCCAAACTTAAGCACTTTAACAAATGCTACAACTACAAAAAACAGAAATAAAATATTGAAAAAAAAGCCCAGGACAGATTTTGCAGCATTGAAAAACATGTTTCCTGATGCTACCATCAGCTGTGCCATTAGGTTTTTATTAGAACTGCAACAATTAGTCAATTAATCGATTACTCTTAACTTAACTATTACTACATTAATCGCTGACTGTTTTGAAAATCAATTTGGGTGATTTTTAAAAAAAAAATATCCAAGTTCCCTTGGTACAGTTTCACAAATGTGATTGTTTACCATTTTCTTTAGTCCATATAATAGTAAACTGACACTGATTGGGTTGACATTTTAGGTTCAATCTTTAGCTTTGGAACATTTTACACAATTTTATGAACCAAACAACTCTTTGATCACTTATTAGAATAATCAATAGATTAACTAAATGAACGGATTCTTTTAAAATATAATAATCTAATAAATAATCAATATTAGAAACAATACACAATTTTATCCTTCAATTATATAAGTTTAGATGTGTCTGTTAGCAAATACATTATTTAAAATAATATATGGTCATTTCTACAAATCCTGCTTGCCTTTCACACACAAGGCAACAGGAATCACTACATGTTCACGAGACCAGCTATAAAAGAATGATGGTTGCAAATGTGGAAAATTGAAAATAATAGGATACTTGATGTTAAATTTTAAAGGACTTAAAATGAGCTGTCAGGACTTCGGTGAAATTTTAACATCACAACTATAGAGTTACGAGCCTCCCTGCGTTCACAGCCACTCAAATCAGCCAAACAGCAGAGATGCCTTTAAATGCTGATGAGGTAAACAAGCAAAACAAAAAGGGATCCAAACTTTAAATAAAATCCAGTGTAGAATATGGGATCTATGGCTGCAGTGCTTGTGCGTGATTCCTACCTCACAGCAGCTGAGGTCTAGAGACACGTCCTTCACACTGGGGTTACTGGCCAGCCCGAGCAACAGAGCCCTGAAACGTTACAGCATTAAAAGGGTCGGTCATGGTTAGCCAGATGAGAAATTCTACAACTTTTTTCAAAAAAACATGAATAAATTGTTGTCTCACTTGAGGACCTCTGGTGGGAGCTTTGTTCCCGACACATTGATGGAGCTGAGAGACATGGCGCTGCTGAAGAAGTGCTTGAATGACGGGGGCACCTCTTTGCCTTTCCTACAGACAAAAAAAAAAGAGAGAAAGAAGAAGTAAAACAATGCCAGATGGATACACCAAGGTCTTGGAAATACTACTTGTGAAGCTCTTTGAAGACTCAGCCCACGTTCAGGGGCATGTTTTTACAACTTTTGCTGTGGCCTGAAATACTTTGATCCATTTTAGGTTTTATCTGCCATTTGAGGAAGTGTCTACGCATAACAAAACAAAAGAAAAGCACTTGAACTCTTACCAGCATCTATAATTCAAGGATATTCAATTAAATTGATTAAAAACAAGACTCTGCTGCTGTGCCGTGTGCATCCTCATCTGTTCACCTCTTCCGCATCCTCCACTCACCTCCATTCATCATGTCACCTTCCTCTCATCCCCCTCTTCTCCTTCTCTGTCTCACCTTTTCTCAGCTCATCTTCCCTGTCTACCCCCCTCCCCACTCTCTGCCCCCTCATCCCTTGATGATATCTTCAACTCCCTTGAGACACACTGGAAAGAAAGATAATAATGGGACAAACCCCTCACCCATCTGTTACACACACACACACACACACACACACAATGCACGCTCTTTCTCTCTCTCTCTCTCACACACACACACACTCAATGCACACTCTTTCTCTCTCACACACACACACACACTCAATGCACACACACACACACACATTTGTAATGACACTTTTTGCCAGCAGGTGTCACACACCAAATATGTAGGCGACTGCATTGAAAGCCTGTGGGAATTACTGCTAAAAGTCTGTCATGTGAAGTTACATCTGCTTATTTTGTAAGATGTGCATGGGAAGAACTGAGCTGGGATGTTGCGGTAGGAACAGACCATTTAAAACCATGGCAAAAATAAACTAATGAAGAAAAACACTAATATGCAGGAGCTGATTTCAAAATGCAACACTGCAAAAACTGAAAAAAAAGAATAGCAACAAACTCAATGTGACAGAAGGAGGAGGAGGTAGACATTTAAACAGGCCAGTAAGGTGTATAAAAAGATGGATGACTCCATCAACAATTAAGTATTAGGAGAGTGGAAGCAGACGGGCCAATTTGTGTGATGGCCAAACCTTAATGTGCTTACCTTTGTTATTATCTACCTGTTTTAGGAATCCCAGATGGGTTCTTACCTGTGAGGGAAGACACTCTTTGACACATTGAGAACAGAGAGGTGTTGGACTGAGCCTCGCAACAGAGAAGAGCAAACCTGGAAAACACACACACATCATTAAATAATTTAAAACTGTATAACCACATAAAATCTTGCTCGAGGGATGCAGTGAAACCCGTCTCATTGCATCCCTCTAGTGTGTTTAAATATATATATATATATATTCACATCAGGCTGTAAGTGGGAGAGACAGAATATGATCTAGCAGCTAATCAATATATGCTGTGACAGACTAACAGCTGGCTACATCTCAGACTAATCAATAAGCTGTATTTGGCTCTCAGGCTGACATCAATACTTCACATACAGTAATCAGACCACTACACAAGCAGTAGGCAGCAACACAGATGGAGTGGGTGGTTGCAGTCGGATAAACTAAAAAAACAGATATTAAAGTAAGATCTGTGTTTCTTTTCATCTTTACCCATTTGTCTCCTACATCTCTGTGGCTACTTTATCCTTTCAGCAGCAAGTTGGATAACCTCTCAGCCTGACTTCTGACTCACCTGGTCCAATGAGCAATCAGTATTGGAGAGGTCAAGGGTCGCTAAGCTGTTGGGTTGGCCCAGGAAATGGTAGAAATGCTGGAAAAAAAGCAAAAAAGCACTCTTGAAACAAGGAACAAATGTTAAGAAAGAGAGAGAGTGAGAGATGTGATCACCAATCTGCAAAATACTTTTGATGGGCTGCCAGTCATGATGAGAAATCATTCTTAATTAACTTCTGTAGAAGAGCTTCTGTGTCAAATAATTCATTTTCATTATTTCTCAATCCTTACATCAAACTTCCATAATTCACACAATGGTTGAGCCTATGTCGTGATCATTTGAAGCTCAAACTTAATTGACAATTATGCACAGTTGATGCACAGTCTATTCTCATTCATTCCTTTCTGATCGCAGCTTATCATGTTTAATCTACTGGGATAAGGAAAAGAAACCATTTTTTTATTTATTCAGGGATTCATTTAGACCCAGTCGAAGGAATTTGTGCTTTCCTGCAGAAAGTAAACCACACTTTCTGTCACTTATGACAATGTCTGTATGTTTTATGATTTGCTTCCCAGCTCCAAACAGTGTATTTATCACTGATTGTATTGGATTGTGATTTGAGAGTTTCCTTGAGCAGATGTCAGAGGTCCCGGGTGGATGCTCTCCATCACAGTGACATGCTGCATGATTCATAACGTTCTGAAACGGCCTCCACACAACCACAGCGCTGTACTGTTCCAATCAATTAAGTGCTATTGATACAAGCTTTACGATGAATTAGAAGCTTTGTGTCTGTGTGTGTGTGTGTGTGTGTGTGTACCTGCATGTCATCTCCTCGGAGGATATTCCCTGAGAGGTCCAGATGGACCAGGCTGCTGGGGATGGACGGGTTGGCACTCAGTGACTGGCAAAGGCTGTTCACCCCTAACACACACACAGGCACACGCAAACACATACAGACACACACACACACACGCTGTGTCAGCATTATCACAACGCTCAAATCTCCATTCGATGTTTTGACAGCGTATTGAAGGAAATGGCAGAGGAAATGAGAAATGGGCGAAGACAGGAAAGAAAAGGGATCAGGCTGCAGAGAGAATGCATGGAAAGTGAAGAGTGTACATGTTCTCATGGTTGTATAAATGTAATGCTACGCCTCTGCCAGTGTCACGCTACGTTGAACATGAGGTATTCTTTAACCCACTTTTTTTGTTATGAGGCTATATAAAAGAGAAAACATGTAATAAAAAAGGCATAATTCTGAAACTAATAATTATAAAAACATCAGCACAACAACGGTACAAAGTGCTGCAGCAGTTCAAATTAGGTTATGCTTGGGATATATTTGAGAGAAATAAACCAAATCTATGTATATCGTCTGACCGGTTTGTGTGTGTGTGTGTGTGTGTGTGTGTGTGTGTGACACACTGACAAGCTGAACTCTGCGGACAATCGCCGACCCGAGTCTCGCCTGTCACATGGCTGTCACACTGAAATTGCACTATTATCAAGGCATGACCGCAAAGTGACTGATTAGACTTGACAGACGGGAAGGCATGTAAAAGATCGTGATTCAGGAAAATGGAAGAAATAAAAAGGATTCATGAAAGGATAAAAAAGTATTGGATATATTATTGCAATACATAAAGTTGCATTGAACTTGCTGTAAGGTCACAGAAATTCGACTGAGCAAAATATGAATCTACTGAATTACAAAATACATCAACAAAATCAGTGCTACTAAAAGGAGAAAACTGGTCTGTAGAGATGAGCAGGTCTCAGTTGAAGCAGGAGGCAGCTGTCTCACTACCGTTACAACATGGAATACGGTTGGTATAACACTTCACACACACACTTTATGAGACAGGTATGTAGAAAAAGACAAATGCAAACGTTACAAACAAAATCCTGTTTAATTTGCAACAATACGGACAAATAGATTGTGACAAACATGACTTACTTTAGGTCAGGGGTGGGCAACCCTGGTCCTAGAGAGCTGCAGTGGGTGCAGGTTTTTGCTTCAACCATGCAATCACACACCTGATTCTAGTGATCAATCATTACAGATCTTGCTGAGGACTCTCATTAAGTAGAATCAGGTGCGTTACTGCTCGGTCGGAACAAAAACTTGCGGCTCTCTAGGACCAGGGTTCCCCACCCCTGCTTTAGGTCATTGGTTTTTAAAGTTTTAAATACATTTAATTCATGTGGAAAGTGAAACTAATACATGAATAATAGTAAATAAATATGTTAATAGGGTATTAAATAATGTTATTTATTATTATCATTATAATTATTATTGTAAAATATTGCAGTTCTTCTTACATTCCGTCATTGTTTTACTTATGGATGGAATTATAGTGACATCTAAGGATTCTCCTTTTTTTTCTAGGGACCCTTTGGCCCCCCCTCAAGGACCCCTGGGAGTTGCTAGAACACATATAGAACAACTGCTTTAAAGAGTGTTTTACTTTTCAGTGTGCAGGATTGTGTTTAATGCGCTTCATTGTCTTAATGCAAATCATGTTTACAGTGTGTCCCCAAAGTACCTTTTGTGCTTTGGATGAGAACCTAGAAAGACATTTCACCTGAGTTACAGATTTAATCTAGAAATTCTGACAGTATTAACTACACAAGTGGTTCTCAAACTTTTTGACATCAAGGGCCCTTAAACTCAAAAACTGGACCACAAACCATCTGATAAGATTTTTTCTTTTAAAGGTTTTATGACAGAAAGTGGCCAAAATTATGAAGGACTGAAACTGCCATTATCAAAAAAATGATTGACAGAGTACATGAATGAATATGCTAGCTAATTCCAGTATTGCTAGCTAATTCCATTTAATTAATGAAATCCCTTGTCACATACATGCTCTATTTCTTTGATTTTCCTTTTTATATATTAAAATAATCATTTTAAAGTGTATTTATTTATATCCATGACCCTCCCATTTATTTCCACTAATGTATTTATCTTTTTATTTCCACCTCAACGTATGAAATGTTAAAGAAAAATTGAAGTCCCTGGGCTGCACTTTGAGAACCACTCATCTATGCACTCCTGCATTAATTCTGCACAGTCAGGCCTCTTTGCGGCATTTCATTAGAGATCATTACTAAGGAAGAACGTTTCTATACAACACCAAGTTACAGCCCTGATGAATGGGGCAAAGTGGTCTAGTGAGCAGCATTTTCTAGGCAAAAGAAAACATGCATTCTGCACACCACACATGTTAAAATACAGAATTTCCTGTCTTTCTTTTGCTCATGTACTGTTAACAGTGCAATAATTACATCCCATTAGCATTGCAGCAGTTGGTGCAAACTAATGGAAGATGTGATTTGCAGCTGATGTTCAAAGAGAGGCAGAATGTTTCCATTCAGCCATCATCCCATCCACCCGGCTGATTCCATACACATGACAGACGACAACAGGACCAACATACCTTTGGGTGATAGTGAGGTTTTGGAGAAGTTTAAATGCTTGAGCCCCGTACGAAGTTTGGCAAACTGAGCCCCGAGGGAGGAGATACCTGCAGTAACACCAACGAACCAAACACACATCTCAGTTGTATGATGCTTAGGACTTCTTCACTTAAATATATATTTTTATATCTACCAATACAGACTCTAACTCTTTCACCACCCAACTTTCATCTCTCTCCTCCAGTAAAGAAAAAAAAACACAAATCATAAATTGAAACGTGCATTATGTTATTAGTTTAGTGACTATTGATCAGGCAAATACAAGATTCATTCTATTTTGCATATAAAAGCAACAAAACTGTAATGTATACATATCTATCTAATGAGGCCAAACATGTTTTTCTACAAATAAGAATATAATCAACAGATCTTATAATTAATTACACATGAGGACACATAAGCCAAGCAATCTGTTGTATGTTGACATGCGCCTGCCTGAATATTTGGTGGAATGTATCTTTAATTCATGTGTCCTGGATAGACTGATAAAAAGCCTTAGGACAGAGGTGATGAAATATTAACCTTGTCACTCGATGAACTGCAACAGGAAGCATTACTGTCCACGGTGGCATACTTAATGTCCAACATTAGCTTATATAATAGAAAAATGTTAAAAATGGTTTAACATTTGATAGTCGTCAGACTGTTGGATGTGTACTGCACTGTACTGTTTAAGTCTTTCAAAGATAGGTTTCTTTCAAACATAACGTTCAGGATATCTTTTCTTACATGAATAATAACCCACAGGAAATGTGTATGACCTTTATCCTGCCTCTAGTTACCATTTAGTCTGGACTGTTTATCCACTCCTGAGGATTGCATTAGACTATTATTAGAGCACATTGCGTACCTCTGTCCTCCAGTGGGTTGTTGGCGAGATTGATGTTGGTGAGTCCTGAGCTGGGGTTATGGGCCAGGGCAGCAGCGAGCTTCTGGGCAAAATCACTGAGGAGCGTGAGAGGAGGGTTTATGACATCATGTGTTGCATGAACAAAACGGTTTGCACATGTGCAACCTGTCAAAATGCTCAGGCAACAAAAAATATTGCTTCCTGACCTAACTCTAAATGGACTTAAATGCGAAAATGTGTCATCCCTGTTCTGAAAGATTTTCTTTCAGAAATGTTGTGCAATATCTTCTCATACAGCTGAATTCATAGCAGTAGGATTCTGTTGCTTTGATGACAGTTTAATTGATACTTTAATTAAAATGTTGAAAATGAACATAATACATTTTACAGAAGCCCCAGGCCTGGTCAAACGAATTCTACATAAACATGTGAGGTGACTACAGAAGTGTCAAAAATCTATTTATTTTGCTGTTACTGAGCAAATATAGTTAGAATGTTGCAAAATGAAGCTAAACTTGTGATTTAGTATAGCTAAAAAAATGTATATAAAACCTAAAACAAGAGCAAAGATTAAGAAAATAATTTTGTGTCAAATCGAAATAATATATCGAAATAGTATTTAGTTGCAGCCCTACTTCTGATATTATGATTGATGATGTGAATATTGACAATATATATTGATACTCTAATAGTAATATTGTGCTTTACTACAGATACAAATACTTTAGTGTTGTAGCTGAGGTTTTTCCTCATACTAAATTTGCATAATTTAAATGCGTAAAAGGTTAATTTATACACATAAAAGCTCACGTTTTGAGTCCTGCGTTGTCCAGGACCAACTCTTCCAGTCGACTGGACCTCGAAACCACCCGAAGGATCTGCTCACACACATCTGCAGACTGAAGACACAAATACAAACTCAGTATTGTTGTAAATACTGTAATTTTGCAGAAATATTGTTCAAACCTATACATTAAGGTTAAAGATAGTGTGTCTGAGTAAAGGCAAAATCCTTATAATAATGTTGGTATCAATGCATTAGGAGCACTGCATTTTATAAGCAATTTTCACATTTCAAAAGAAAAGCAGAAAAAATAATATTAGCCAGTTCAAAGAAAGAAGAAGCAGCAGCATCTGTGTTTTTCTTTACAAACTCAAATATGTGCTGTAAAAACTGTAAAATCCTCAGGATTTACTATTCCTGTGAATCTAAACTAATATCAATTTATAGAGATATGAAAGGCAAGTATTTGTAGCGGACTGATCCATTAAATGCTTTTGTTCATCACTTTTTAATAAAAAAAAAAAAAAAACAGACAAAGTAACTGAACCAGCTCTAAAACAACAGCAAAAAGGGGAATGAAACATTCAACACCAGTCAGAGGAATAACACAAAAATGTAATGAATATGTACAATTACGGATGATTCTCTGTGCAAAATGCAGTGAAATAATTTGAGATATGCATCATTTATGAGTGACAAAACATGGTTGGCAAGGTGAGGAATTGATTTATTATTTTTTTTAAAGCATGTTGGTTTCATGTCATTTGAAAATCCTTTTGTGCCATTTTTTTTTCAAAAAAAAAAAAAAAAAAAAAAAAAAATCACTAAATTTGTGAGATTTTTCTGACATGAAATGTGAAGGGGTATAACTGTCATGTTGGGTACACCACATGACATTTTTGGCACTGTCCCTTATGTTAATTAGAGCTGTACTGCAAAACCCCCAAAAAGCTGCATATAAGTGAATTCTGTGTCCTTATCTTAAAGGGCATCTACACACTGGGAACGGCACTTTGGGGGAAAAACTTGTCTTCTGTAGTCAGAGCCCCACAGGAGGAAGACGGCACTCATATTTAGACAGAATTAAAAATTCACCAGTTGGATGGGCCGTGCCCTACCTAGATGTTCACTGACCCAGTTCACACAGTGCTGCGTCATACTCTAGAACACGCCGACACATTCCACTGGTTTCGCTGCAGTCTCACTGCGAGTCTCCAATTATCCGTGCCGACTCATAACACAAACATTTTCCGCCGTAATAACACAACTTCACTGGGCCACTGTGTCCTTGTTATTCTTCGTAATTTGACATTCCTGCTATACGGGCCGTTTCTCTCGGCCAGCAGCCACAGTGTGGCCAGCACACTAGCGACATTGTCCCAGGCTGTTGTCTACAGCGAGAGGGGGAGAAAGTGGAGAAGAGAGAGAGAGAGAGAGAGGGGTAGAGTGAGAGAGAGGGAGCGATACTGTAGAAGAAAGGGCCTGTTGTTCACATGTTTACTCTATGAGGCTGGATATTACAGAAGAGGAATAAGAAGCACTGGGAGGTTAGTGAGGGATGACACATAATACAGAAAAGAGGAGATGCCAGCGATGAAATGGAGGTAGAAAAAAAAAAAAAAAGAGGAGAGGAGAGGACGGACAAAGGAGGCTGTCTTTGCAGCAGGAGTCACAATAAACCTGTTGGGGACAGCACAGCGACGACGTCACTGTGTTTAAATGAGAGCGTTGTCACGCTGCTGGTCTGACACGATGCACCACAACACAAACAGGGATTCCCGCTACAGAGAAATACTGCCATTAGAATTATTACGTCTTCTTCCCTTCTTCTCCATGAGACTCCAAGACAAGCAGCCTGATTGAGGATGAGCAGCGTAATCCCCACGAGTGTGTGTGTGTATGTATATGTGTGATACTATCCACTCTACTACACATTAATTATCAGTTTAATGGAGTTGGTTATAGGCTGTAAGCTTTTTTTTTTTTTTTTTTTTTTTTTTAAAGATAATCCTACAGCAAATGGATCATTAAACCATCCCAGATACAAAGCGATGGCCGTGTGCTGCCCTCGAGTTGAACTTTTGTTTTTGCAGGAACATTAACATGTCGGGTTGTGATAAGTACAGAGAGGTTTCCCGAGTGTTGATTTCCAGTTCCTCTTTTCCCTCTTTCGCGTCATTCTTTAGAATCTGTCTTTCCTGATACTTTCTGACTAATTTCCTAATTTATCTGGCGGTCTTCCCTTTTCCACCACGACCGCTGAACTCTTTGCCGACCTTTGTGTTTTCTGTGTTTTGTTTGCTGTATTTTTTTCTCTCATCCACTCTGTTCCTCTCTTTTTCTATCTTGTTACTGTTTCCGCTGGCACGAGACCAAAAACAACTAAAAACCTTGTTTCAGAGTCTATTAAAAACCATAAAACCACTACTAACTCTCTACTGCATAGCCTCGCTACGTGGAAACACCATGCAAATTTTGTCAGTTAGGCTCGTTATAACTATGGCCCAGAATTCATTGCAGTATTCGGGTTCACTGAAACAAATATTTGTTATATTTGTTCCTTTTTACATAGACCGACATATTTGCAATAGAGAGCTAAATGGAGAAAAATACTGTAAATTACCAAATAATAGAAGTCATCACCACTGATTGTGTGGTTTTCTTCTTTTATGTAATTTTTTTTCCCACAATCAACTCAGTCCTGACCACATATTGATTAATTGTTGATTGCTAATGGCTCCAGCACAGTGAGTACGACGTGAAATTTAAACTTTCTGTGGTAAAATATGCAGAGGGAAACTCGGGCAGAAGCAGTACTGTAATCTTACTTTTGAAAACAATGTAAATTATACAATAGTCATACTATTTAATAAAAGAATTTGAGTAAGTTATCATATTTTTTCAGTTTTTCTGAGCAAGACTTGTCAGCAAGAAAATAATCCCATGTCCCAAATTGCTATCTCGTCTCAAATAATTGCCTGATTTGTTAAGTTTTAAGTGTGTTAAGTGATAAGTGAAGTGAATATTCTTTTTTAATTTATGGCAAAAAATATACATATATACTTAGCTTAGTTTATACTCTTCAAAAGTTACACACAAGCTATTTGAATAAACACTCACTGACCCTTCATGGAAACAAAAGCCCCGGGCTGCAATATAATACACACTAATCCGGCATAGAAAAGACACAGCAAACCCATGTGAGAATTTACGCCTAAATATGCACTTGGCACGGCAGTGAGGGACAGGACCCGAGAAGTGAACACAAAAAGAATTGTCTGCGACTGAGGTGTGAGGTAATTGTTTGGACGAGAAAGGCGGCGTGCAATAATTGGTGAGACTGAGCGAGGCCCTGCGACGGGGAGTCACTGACAGAGGGCTGCGGGGGGCCGTCAGCCCAAGACATCGAACCCCCTTTGTCTCGGCAGGATTAGGAGTCTTATCACACCAAAACATTAGACTGATCCTCAGTCAACAGACAGGAGGGAAGATGGAGGGAACAAAGGGAATATAATATAACATATACATATACATCGGTATATATACAGAGGCTCCGTAGTGCAGCACTGAAATGAAATGATCCACCTTTTCATAAAAGTGACAGAAATACAGAACAAACTGACAGACACACATACACACCAGGAGGGACAGAGGCACAAGTAATGACTCCAGACTACTTAAAATTCTGAAATGGAATTAAATCTGGATTATATTGTCATTTTGTTCAATAATCCTGTCTTTCAGCAAGATGTTGAAAGGTACAGGACAGTGATGTCCGACTGCTTGTTAGCAGCTAACAGAAGCATCAGGATGGAAAATTACAGAGTAATATTAATTATTTATTACCCTGTAATATTAAATATGTGTGTGTAGTGTTTAATAAATCTCAGTTATTCTGGTGTAGATGAGTTATTGAGCAGTAAAGACAAATGTAAAGTCTAATGTCTGGAACTAAGAATACAGACTATAATAAAATGTGACAAAATACCATCCATGGTTAGATATCATAACAATACCGATTTTGTTTGAGTCCCCCTCAACCTGAAATGCATCATTGGTCAGCAGAATTAGAGAAAGCGGTAAAAGAAAGGGGAACTGACCAGTTTGTAGTCCTTGGTGGAGAGTTTGGTGAACCACTGGTTGAACTCCAGGACTGCTATTATAGCCACCAAATCTCTGAGGAGCACACACGAAAGGTCAGAGCTTCAAAAGAAATACGAGCCTTGTAAAGTACAGAGTTAGTCAGTCATCTCACACCTGCACAACCTCTTCTTTCTCTAAGTTGTGTACCAAACACTGACCTGTTCTCCAAATGGCTGAAGTCCTGCAGGTTGAGTTCTCTGGTGTCTTGTGTCAAATAGATGGTGTCCACATCCTGGAAAGGGAACAATTAATAAAGGAATTAAAACAAGCGTTAATAATAATAAAAAAGTACATCTGCTAACTCCTGAGGGAAGAAGGAAACATAAAGAATCGTTTCATTTTGGTTCAGAAACTATCTTGTGACACATAGAAAATATGAGAAAAATGTTGCTATATTCATTTAGAATATAGTACCATTCTAGATATTTTCAAGCATATATACTGTAAATTCCGGACTATAAGCCGCTACTTTTTTCCCAAACTTCCAACCCTCTATATGACACTGTTTGATTCCGACACTGAGGAAGATGACTTCGATGGCTTCAGTTCAAAGGAGGAAGATAAAGACGGCTTACCGTGATTTTTACCAGTATGTTCTTTTACCAGACCTGTTTTACCAGACCTGTTATACTGTGTTGCTAGCATGTTGCCACCATGTTGCCACCATTTTACTGCCCTGTCACAGGCAGTAAACGGTCTGTGTACCGTCTTTCTTTGTAAATATGTTTACATGTTTTAATGTGGGCACATGCTGCTTATATACAGGTGCGTCTTGTGTATGTACAAAATCGGTTTTCCTCTAAAAATGTAGTGGGTGCGGCTTATATTCAGGTGCGCTCTATAGTCCGGAAATGATGGTAATAGAATAGGTTTTATGCAGTTAATGAGTGCTAAAATGGTCAATGACAAATAATGGTTGGCCAAATGCTAGTCACAAACTTTTTAAAATACAATTTTAAAAGCATTCATCAGATATCTTAAAATTTGGATTTTGCATTTGTTTATGTTTCATATCATTTGAAAAATCATTTGTACCATTTATTTAATCACACAGAAAGTGCAATTTTTGGCATAAAATGTCAAATGGTGTTACTTTAAAAGAATGATATATTATAAATGTTAAATCCACCTAGAATATGAAACTAGTTTAGGTGTAACCCTAACTCTTTTTAAAGACATTTCTGACATAATACTTGTAGTACTGACCCATTGAACCTCTTCTCTGTAAGGCAGCCCCAACCAGTCACAGACACATCTGTACATTTGTGAAAATCCACCTATGTGACGAGATAGAAAAAAAACAGTGAATAGAAAAAAAGAGAAAACAAGACAAAAGTACTTTAACAACAGATAGTGTGTCTTGTTGGCTACCAACAAAGACACACTGGACTGTCTCCACCACTTCTTGCTGAGCTCTGAGTCTTGCTTGGTAGCAACAGTTTGGTTTAATCCTGCGACATTCTCCAACAAAACGTGGTTGCCAGGCAGCACGTTTAGTCTTGGAAGCAGAAACTACAATGATTTAGTGGAGGTTAAAACATCCTGTTCCAGCACTACAGCGCTTTATCTCATTCATGCTGACTCATCATTCAAACTGTGCATCATTTCAACGATGGGCTATAGAAGCAAAGCTGTAATTAAGAGTAGAGCTGCAGGTTCCTACCACAGGGTCCAGGTTCAGCTGATCTGTTGTTCTCCCACAGCATCTGCAGAGAGCTCAGCCTGTCAGGAGGCTCCATGCACAGTTTCTTCATCACTTTACTGAGAAGAGAGCACAGCCAGAGCTTAATATTTTTAAATAAAAAACTTCTACCAATAAAATATTTTTCATACAAGCTAAATCATTACTTTCCCACGGTGCTATTCATCAACGCTACAAGGAAGTTCAGGTACTGGCGAGTACTAAACTAAAATGACATGGTCCCATATGTTTTACATCTGTGATCATTTCTGCATTTACAGTTGTGCTTCCTGTTCCATGCCATATATAAAATATGATTCACATCTACATCACAGTCTGCAGGACCGTTGTTCAGTCAGATACACACATAGCAGTAGTGACCCCCAAGTTGTTTGTTGTCACATTGTGACAAAGACGCCACACTAGAAATTGACTTAAAAACAACGTAATTTAATAAAAATAGACAAAGTGCTGTAGGAGAAGAAGACAGACGACCCTCGCTGTCATCTTGACAAGGTCAGTGGAAGGACCTTCCCACTATTCTCTATGCAGAGGAGATACTAAGATGAGATAAAGTCAAAGTGTTGACAACCATTGTGCAAACAAAAGCAACACTGCAAAGATTGAGATCTTATCAAGTGAAAACATTTTCATGATTTTAGCCAATTTAATATTGTTAAGAAAATATTTTAGTCTTGTTTTTTTCTAGTTCTAGCTGAGGCATTTATTTGCGACTATGCTGCAAAATATGTTTTACAATGAAAATAAATGAAATACCATACAGTTGTGTATGGAATACACAACTGTATGGTATTACTACTCCTATCATGCAGCAGTGATTTTGTTCCAGTGTTAAAGCTATGGATCATGGTGACGATTACATCCCAACGTTTTCATTATCATTCAAACCTCCATTGCTGACGTAGTAAAAGTAAGTTTCCCAGTTTTAGTTGATTTAGGATAGTTTATTCCTTACAATAAAATGCCAAGCTTCCCTGTTATTATTAACAGCCACATATCTATACATGACTTGCATGCACGGTCCGATAACTATTAAAACCAACTTTAACTGTCATACTACACACATGCAGATGTGGGACTCACCTGGGTGGTAGACCAGGACATATCCGCAGCAGGCAGTTTCCTATGTGAGCAACCACCTCATTGACCTCCTCCGTGGAGAGCAGCTTCAGGGAGAAGGAGCCACGCTCGTACTCTATGAATAGCTGAAAGCATGCACGCACACCAAATATGGAACCATTAAACCTACCGTACACCTGCTCTACTCATTTAGCTAGAAAACAGATGTGGACATAGATGATTTCTTCACCATCAACTGCATCAGTTCATCGTTAATAAAAGTCTCCTTTTCATGTTTACTTTCATGCCCATCTACTGGTATATATCTATCCACTAAATCCACCCCACATCACATCACATCCACCTGCATCTTTTGAGTAAAAGTAAAGCTTTAATGATGTTTCTCAAGACTGGCTCACTATTTTGCTATTCACAGCACTTGGACAAACACATGTGCCTGTAACGTGATAGATGCCACCTCCATAGGTCCAAATTAACATAATCCAAGCTGGCACTTATTAAACAAGGGACACCATCAGTCAAGGTATTAAGGAGGCTGCCATCTCTGGGGATGGGTAGGAAGGGCTGAGCTGCGGGAACAGTGCGCTTAGTGACAGATTATCAGATTTGGTAGGTAGATCACGCTGACTGACAGCGGGCCAGCTGTGGTCAGAAAGATGGAGAACGTCACTCCAAGAGCTGGTGTTAGCTTAGTGTCTTACTTCTTTGTTCATGTTTCTGTCAATAAAAGTTAATTGTTGGCACTAAATGGCAGAAACTTTAGAGTCAAATGAAATGCCATTTCAAAATGCTGGGAGAAGCAGCCAGAGCCAAAACATGACGTCAACGACCAAAATTGGTTCATACAATAAGCAAATTTAGTCTATGATGGGCAAAAATTTTCAGACTTTCCATTTATCTTCTTCCCCCGACAAACAAAAAGTGTTTGCCACATTTCTGAGAGCATACATGATTTGGGTGCAAGGTTCTGTACCTGTGTAGGCTTGTTACATGCAATCCCCTGGATCTCCAGATAATTAAAGGAGTGTTCCACCTAAAAAGAAGAGAGCACAGAAACATACCATTGAAAACTTACACTTTACAGAAGGATCATCTGAACTGCTGTGTGTGACTAAAGACAAACAATGTAAACACACCTTTTCATAATTCTCAACATTACTTGGGTAAAGGGTGCAGAGTTGAATCAGTGGATGATGGGTATAATTACACAATCTACTGTACTAAATATAACAAAGGTATGTGTTCTATATCCATGAGAGTAATTGTTTCTAATAATAAGGGTCTAGAGCAGTGAATGGCTGAGGAATGCTGTGTAAAAATATGTCTGCTCTATAATTAATAGGTAGAGAAGCAGTCAATCCTAGTCTCCTGTGCAGACTACTTCATCACTGCCTGGATTATTTTTAATAAGGCAGGAGTTAAATGCTGCATTGACGGAAAATGGAAAGTGAATCAAAAATGAAAAAAAGGCCCCATCCTCGTTTGTCTACTCGGAGGCTAAAGACGAGTAAAGCAGCCTTAAATCCACACATGGTCTATTTCTGGTTGAGGGCATAGACTACAGAGTAAAACAGCAGCCTTCCTTTTCCATGCCTAAAAAGGAGAGAAAAGGAGATCATGCGAGTGGGAGAACCTGTACATGTAAATGTCTGGGACTGTTTATTACAAAGAACATTTTCCTCTTTCTATCTCTCTATCGCACACACACACGCACACACGCTACAGTGCTTGAGGGGAGGCCAGGGAGCAAGGCCAGACTATTCCAGGTGGGCGCTCTGTTCCTGAGGCTTGGCTCAGAGATGAGAGGAGGAAGAGGATAAGCAGACTGTCTGCCGACTGCAGGCTGCACTATACAGAGTGTGTGTGTATATTTTAGTGCTCCTTGTGGTTTACTCATGTTTGGTCTACGATCTTGAAATAACTCCACAATAACTGTGGTACAATGGAAACACACACACACACACACATCAATAATTCAGTTATTGAATTATTCCAAAAGGAAATAAGTCTATTAGACACCAACAATAAATAAGAAATCAAAGCTCAGTTCATCATATCATTCTTTGATAAACAAAGAAAGAGACAAATTCTTAAGGGAGCATAACTATTAAGAGCAGAAATATGCAAGATTATGTAGTGTTGTTTTTGAGCAATGTATGACTCTTTAAAATAGAGGAGCAAATTATCCTACTTGCAGTAATAATTATAATAAAAAATAACACCCTTCATTCATTGTGCTTTGTTTTTTTGTTGTTTTCTTCCTTAGTCTAATATGATCAGTATCTAATGTTATTTAATACCAGTAAACGGAAGTCTGCATTAACCCTAATCCCATAATTTGCTGTAATCACAGACAGGACAACAACAGGAACTCCTTGAGGACAAATCCATTTTTATAATAAATAAAATAACACATTCACATGTGTTTGTGAAAATGGTACAAAGAACACTGCAGTAATTTTTTTTTAAATATTTCACGCTAGACCTGGACATTCAGAACATTTCACACAAGTGAAATGACCTAACGGCCAATGACAATAAAGCATCATGGTACAGGAGATATAGCCAATGGCAAGACGTCATGGTGGGCGGGGCAGGGAGTAATTTCCTCGGTTACTCATTCGTTCATTGTCCATCTGCCACTTTACCCACCAGCCTCCTCTTCTCTGTTTGAACATTTGGATGCTGTTACAGTGAACTATGGCAACTGTAGGAGAAGAAATTCTTCCCTGCTTGTGATTACTTGTACTTAAGGATTTAATGAGCGGGCTTGCATTAGATTCAATAAAATGCTTTACAATTACATAATGTCTTTGGTGTCAAACTTATAACAGATACACTCGTGATCTTTTGTTACACAAACTCTCATTTCTGACTTCAAGCTTCAAAAAAAGAGAAATAAAAGTGAATTATAGTTGTGTGTGAGACATGCACCAAGCAGAGGTTTCAAAAGCTGCACAGACAAAAGGAAAAGAACAAAAAATGAATGTGTGTGTATATGTGTGTGTTTGGTAGGAGACACCAATGGCCTGTAAAGCCCCGCAGCTTCTCAAATGGAGAGAAGCACACAGAGGAAAAACACACTGAAGTATGAGAGAGCCAGAGGCAGCTTACAGCTGCTACTGAGAGAAGAAACAACTGAGGGTTTACCGATGCCGCGTAACAATGTTTCAGTATCAAAGCCCTGCAATTCCCTCAGAAGAGCAATGATGATGAAACCCCCTGTTGTCTTATGTGATTTATCTCTGATAGATCAATACAGCAGCCATGGGACATTCAGATATCCTCATAAACACCCAAAACGGTCTCAACTTTGGTTTACCAGAAACACAAGACTTAAACATACATGGGATGACGCAAGGACGTTACACTCCACTCATGTATTAACAGAGACTAAACCCCGTTTTTTGTCTCCTCTGTATTATAGATTTCACATAGAAGGAAATCAATGTAAAAGGAAATGTACTGTAACAGGCAGCTCTCATTAATCAACGTTGGCAGGCTTCATCTTTTAAGAAGGACAGTGGTCAGCAAGAATTGTGCCACCACTTGGAAAAACTTAAACCTCATGATTTGGGTTAGTTTGGTCCTGTTTTTTTCCAGCTACATTTTATCTGTAACATCAACATAAATTGATTCTGACACTTCTGTGGTCTCCTCACATGTTACATGTTAAGTACATAACATGTGTGGTTGTAGAGATATTCCATATTTATTGTCTATTTGAGTGGGAAAACTAAAACAAATAGGCCTGGGGCTTCAGCGGTTGTAGAATTCCAATATTTTTTTTCAAGAACTCATTCATTTATTTTATTTCTTTCTGTGTGGAAAATTTGTGAGAATTATGGCTGAGATTCAACTGGATTATAATCAGATTTGTGCAGTTTATTGAACAGGGAGAGAAAAAAAATAGTGATAAATGAAAAGGGACAGAGGGGAGAAAGAGAAGAAGGGCTAAGATACAAGGTAATGAATGTGAAGAGAGTAAGAAGGAAGTAATCTGGATTGTAGAACGGGAGGATGAGAGTGAGAAAGCTGGGGACTTTCTTAAAGGGCATTAGAGGAGAGCCTAGGTGATCTGAGGCTGTAATCTGGCTTTAGAGCCGGAGGAGCAGGAGATACAGGGGCTGTAACAGAAAGACTCTACTCACAAAAGAGGAGAGATTCTAGTTCCTATGTGGAAAAAAAAAAATCAAATTTATAACATTCACAAAGTTCAATTACGAGTACCAACTATCAAAAGTAGAGGAAAAGAGTAAGTGGGAAGAAATGCAGAAAAGGAGTAAAAGAAAAAGAAGAAGTGTGACGGAGCAATACAGTATGAGACAGAGATGAGATTCATAGTGGTTGCTGTAGGGAGGGCCAGTTCTTCATAAAGCAGGTGTTTAATCCCTCCAGGTCAGAAAAGAGCGCACAGATAGAAACCAGATGCAGATCCAGCTAGATAAACAGATCCAAAACCTGCGGCTCATAGCAAGGAAAACATGCGACGTGAAAACAGCGTCGACCTGAATGTCTATGGCCTCTCCTTGCCCCCAGTAAACCTATAAATCTGGTTGCTAGCAAACGATCAATCGCCAAAACTCTCCCCGGAGGCGTCCTATCGACTGGAAAGAACACAGCTACTACACCGGCTACTATTAACTCATTCCACTCCATTGACCAGATATCTGGGCAAGTGGTGTTTTCACGGTTAAACTGCAGGGGGGGATTTTACGGATCATCTGACAAACTTTGGTACAGTGCCCGGTGAGCATCACGAACAAGCTGTAACAAGAAAACTGCCCATCAAAAAGCAC